>QRDG01000522.1:914551-1184591 GCA_012064385.1 Puccinellia tenuiflora
AGACGAGAATCTCGTTGATGAGTACCATTAGAGGGGTGGAATGCTACAGGGGCAACATATATATTAAAAAAAAGGACGTGGTACAAGTATATCGAACCTTTATACCAAAGTAGGGAGCAGCAGCACGTTCCAGAGAGAAGTACACAGGCATGCCATAAGATGAGGTTACCGGATAGAGCTGCATATTGCAAAATATTGTCAGACAAGCAAAACAAAGAGAAAATGTGAAACAAGGTTGATTTGATAGGTCATAATAAGTTAAAACAGCCTGGAAAATACTATCGGAAAATAGATAGAAATCTCCAAATATATAGCGTGAAAACCAACAACATTCCATGAGGAAATATGAGAAGAGAACAGGTAAGAAATGGATGGGAAATAGAATGTTACACCGTGTCCACTAACATTACTATCACATACAAAGTTATTACCACTTTACCTTATTGGCGAAAGCTAGAATTGGAAAAAATATGTATCATACAAGAGAAACTAACCAATAATAAAGCCTTCTCAAATGGTCAGGTTTAGATAACCTGACCACAAAGTAAATGTTGCAACCATGATCTACCTAGATAGCATAGTGGGGATATGCGGTGAGCCAGTGACTGTAGAACGGGTTAATTTCCTAACAACTATGCCCAAAAAGATGGACTGATCTGCTAATTTTAATAGTATGATACCTGAATATAACATAAGTTTAGTACCCTCAGCTTACAAATCTATTAGCTACACTCATGGAGTCATGAAGTTGTCTAATTTTATAAATCAGCAAATGGGCAATCTTGAGAACAACAGTTGAATAATTCAGATATCCAATTCTGGCAACTACCTCATTTCGTATACCAGGAATGAGTTCTCCTAGGCTTTTTATGACATCTCCAATGGCGATTGTTCGATCTTGTGGAGTCCTAAGCGATGAGTGTAGAGTCACATGCTCCACAGTGTTGTTGCCCGAGACAATGGTAAAAACATCATGGAAGTCTCTCAGGTGTTCGGTAAAACTGAAAGTAACATTACTAAGTTAAACATCTCCGACCCTGAAATCACAATGATGTAACTATGACAAGTCATTTAATATCCTCAAAGAATCCCACTCGGCCAATCTGAACACTCAATTTCCCGAAGGAACAAAATCTAGGTATTGTCTGCCATATGCAAGCTCTGTTCGTCCTATCATGTTTAATCCATGATTTTTGTCTCTTCAGATGGTTTCTTTGGTTAAAGAGATAAATATTGTTGAAACCTGATATGTCACTTCAAGAAAAAAAAATCTCGAAACAAAAGTGTATATGTACGCAGGCATCATGTATCCCTCCAAATTTCCTTGACTAAATTTTTTCTCGAAGCTTTCCAGGCTACAATTTTGGACTAAGCTAGAAAATAAGAAGATAGTAGATAGAGAAATTTTACAATTTAGACTACATATGGAATCAAGTTTCCAAAAATTACAATATTTGGTAAAATAATTTCTTCTTTTCAAGAATGACATGGCAACAGAACTGCACATAGCAAAACACACGTTGATGTTGTTCAGAGAGTCTGCACGTGAGCTTTGCCCACCATTGTTTCCTCAAGTAAATTAGTTCTGGAAGTAGATGCTACTACACATAGCTTTAAAAAAAAGGAGACGATTATCATTTCTCCCCATCTTATTACGACTTCCGCGTAACTATTTTTGGGATGTACAACAATTTGGGTCTATGTACTCAAGAAGTATACATAGAGATGGGACAAATTCAGCAAACAAATCAAAGAATTCGGTACAGTAAAGGTTCAAACATGAACATAGTATTGTTCTCAGAGTAGATGTTGCACACTCACTCCTTGTGGATATACCCCACCACTTGATCCTCCACCAAGAACTCCACAAACTCCCCCTTCTTATCCTGCGTAACCCCAAACAAATCCGGATTGGCATTCCACGCCAGAGACAATTGAATTGCAGACGTACAGGCACCTGAGAACGCAAGGTAGAAAAGTTACCATTCCACGGTTGCAGAAGTCGACCTTCCTGAAGTATCCGGAAAGGTCGGACTCGTCGCCGACCCCGGCGTCGCTGGCAACTCGGAGGGCGTCCGCCCAACCAAAGCCCGCCGCCGCAGCAGCGGGTGGCGCGGAGGCAGCAGCGCAGAACGGGAGGCGGCGGCGAGCAACGAGCTGGAGGTGGGCCGGGGATCTCCGGCGGGCGACCGCAGCGGCGGCGGCCGCGGAGAAAGAGATGGCTATGGCGGCCATGGTGGAAAAAATGGAAATCACCGGTGATTGACTCGCGGGCTGTCCTTCGCTTCTACCGGCGGAAGATGCCGAATGTTGTAATTTGTGAGGGGATTTCAAAGACGAATGCTACGCCATGTGAAGGACCGTGTAGTATTTTATCCAGGCAGAAGCATCATCTGTGTATTTGGCTGACAATTATATCGGTCCAGCAAAATTGTTTTTTCATGGGAAGAACAACAAATCATCGCATGGCCACTTCTGCACGCGAGTCACTGGCACATGCTATATGTGTACCGTACAATCACAAGAGCAAAAAATTGCAGCATTGCACACTCCCGCGAAGCTCCAAATCCCAGACAAAGGAGCACACCATACTGCTGCATTTTCTGAATTTCTGATATATACACCAGGGAGTAACACACTGCAAGAATGAAGATACAAACTGTAGCTCAACTAAATACTATTACAGGCACAAAAGGTTCCGTATAGAGCTGCTGTGCTAGGGAATGCAACTCAATTAGCAAAAAAAAATCAAATTAGCTGATTGACCATAGCAATCTTCCCAGAACAATATTGATAAGAACTATATGCAAGTGGAAGATAGATTTGTACCAATATCGCTAATGCTATCGAAGAACAACAGAATAATCTTTTTCTAATCTTGTAACTTTCTCTGTATGTCTGACCGACTAAATCTACACCGATCCCAGGTCGTAGGCACTACGTTGCATGTACAAGTGAGTCCGCACGAACCAATCGGCGTTGTTCAGTGTGAATTGCTACCATTCTGTTTGGTCGAATCAGGTGACGCGTATCCGTAAGGGTTCTTGCTAGCCCAGTTCCACTGGTCCCTGCACATCTCTGCGATGCCGTACTTTGCTCTGCAGACAGAATAACAGCAGTAAATAACCAAAGGAATGTTCCCACTGACAAAAAATTATAGACAGTGTTAATATCTTACGTCCAGTGGAGTTCTCTCTCTGCTTTACCAGTTCCTGCAAAGAGAACCTCGGCATCACCAGGGCGGCGCTGACCGATGACCAGCGGGATTTTCTAACAAAGGGAACAAGAACATATGCATAAGAAAACAGCTCATACGGGTCTTGCTATCATTGGATGTAGCAGGAGAATCAACCATTAACATCTGACCAAGCGTCGCGGGATAACGTTGTAACATACAGTTCATTGTACTAGCAAATTCCAACAAACACTCATAAAACTTCTAGAGGCCATTATATGATGAGTTGCAAGAGTTTAACACACCCATCCGTAACCAGCATGAAGGGGCTTAGCATCATAACAGTCTGTTCACCTAAATAAATACTAGCTACTCCATGCTGTAATAAGAAACTTAATCTTGTCAATACCTACAGCAACCTACACCATTACTGATCCCAACTTTTCTGTGAAATTGTCAGATGTCAATTTGCAAAGGATCAGCGTAACCATGTATGGCTTTATGCAATCTGTTGAATAAATCCATGGATTGCTTGCATACCATTACAATCAAGCAGATTGTGTCGCATATGCTAACCAGCAAAAGGTATGATGGCAAAAATACAGGGATCACATGTCTAAATCTCGTATATCATGCAAACATACCTTTCCGGAAGCCTTCTCAAATGCATTGACTATCTCCAACACTGATGTCCCCTTTCCTGTTCCAAGGTTGTATGGTTCACATCCTGCATGAGGATCTGAATTTTAGTGATCCGACTACAGAGCAAAAAGATAGTCAGATACATTTACTATGCATCTGATGTAGTAGAAGAAATTGGAGTTTGGGCACTCAATACTTGACTCCAAAGTGGAAGAATAAAATAAAATAAAAATGAGTGTCTATGTTTCATGGCTTGAGGCTTTGCAATGCAAAAGAGTAGTTAGCAGCTATGTTGTTACATACTCCCTCCGTTCCACAATGTAAGCCTTTTTAGCAAGCTATAGTTTAGCTTGCAAAAAAGGTTATATTATGGAACGGAGGTAGTACATATGTCTGGAAAGTGATATAAGCATTCATGATGAAGTATTTGAGAGAGCAGTCAATTGTGCAAACCTATGATTGACGAGTTATCAAAAAGCTTCCGTAATGCAGCAATATGTCCCTCGGCAAGATCAAGCACATGAATGTAATCCCGTACCTGCACACCAGGCAAAGAGTGTCCTTAGTAGATGAAAAAACCTTAACTGCAGGTTTCATAACAATATTCACAAAATGCTTCATTGGATTCAGAGCTTGAATATAGCACTTGGGATGAAACCGCAGGACAATCTCAGGCTGACAGGAACATGAACCAATGTCAACGGGAGTACATATCTCAGATGTAGGATGTGGTTTTATTTGTTATCCTCTTTGCTATGTTATATTTTGCAAGCCAGGCATTAGGAGACTGAGACTCAGGTTTTTTCTTTATTTGAAATTACGATAACATCAGATGTGCACAGTGTCCACATGACAACATATTTTTTATTAGCATGCCATTTGGTAGTTTTGTAGACTATCTTCGGAGGATAAACTGGTGACACAAATGCATCATTCATTAAGCTGCTCACAAGATCAAACCAGATACGTATTACAGGTCGAAACATTGGTGACTTTCTTGAGCTACCAAAAGCTCTTTGCACAATTGAACATAATCTGAGGTCGGCCATTTCTAGCTTTACAGCTTGTCTCAAGTACTGTGATTTTTTTCTTCAGTTATTTACTTGCAAGAACAGTATATTTTTGTAAGCACTGCATAATTCCCTTACTTGCTACAGAGTTTGACATCTAAGGGGCCAACTTGAGGAACTTTCTCCAGTCTCCTGATACCACTTCTAGTGTTGAGCTAATTATATTTCATAAATACGCTACACGCCTTCTAGAGATAACTAGAAAAGACCTACTGCATCGTACACATTCCTACTACATAACACTAATGTCTATGAGCTGATAGGACATGAACTGAAGGGACCAAAATGGTTGCACAAAATTTAAATTGTGTGGTAAGGTACTAACTAACTGAGAATAACACGAGGGAAACATACCCCAGTTCCGTCTTTAGTTGCATAGTTATTTCCAAATATTGTCACTGATGGCCTCCTCCCAACAGCAACTTGCTGAACAAAGGGCATAAGGTTGTTTGGAATTCCACGTGGGTCTTCACCAAGGAATCCACTGTGGTGAGCCCCAACCGGGTTGAAGTACCTAAGTAAAATGATCCTCCACTCAGAATCTGACCGGTATATATCACGGCATATCTCCTCAGCTATAAGCTGCAATTAATTTGTATGGTTGCAATCAGTTAAAAGACTTGATGCAAAGATTTATGTATAGGAAAAGATGTGTAGCATACCTTGGTTCTGCCATATGGATTGTTAGGAGTGAGAGGAAACTCCTCTGTGCAGGGTGAGTTCTTAGGTGATCCATAAACTGCAGCTGATGATGAAAACACCAACTACAACATTTGAACACATAAGAAGAGAAACACACATGTCAGTATCCATCTGGTTAAATAACAGAATGAACCTAAAACAAACTCCCAATGGTTGAATGAAGCATTAATGAAAAATAAATTTAGTTTCACATAGTGTTACATACAATGCAAATAAACTATCGAGTATTCATTGATGTATAATGCAAACAACAAAATTTTAAATTAATGCAAAGAAAATTATGAGTGAGCTAACCATGTCTAGGGGGTGCATGGATCAATTGTTACAATATGTAGAAGTTGGAGCTCAGAGCAGGTAGAGTAAGTCAACTACAAGTTTTCTTTTAAGATGTATCGCTATTTGACACCCAGGGTGTAGAATAATTAAGATGTATCGCTATTTGACACCCTCTATTTTCACAACCGTATATGATTTTTACGTCACGTAAATTTTGTCTTATCTAGGAAGTCAAGGAGAACGTAAGAAAATATAGAAATGACAAAAAAATATTAATTATATGACGTTACAAAAAATACAACAAAAAATGCACAAATTTATGCTGTTTTTATGACTTTTACATCATTTTGACTCATATTTTGCATTTTTTATGTCAATTTTTCTCTTATGAGTCAACCAGAATGTAAATATTTGCATACGTAACATAATTTATTCATGTAGCGACATAAAAAATTGATGGGTGCAAAATAGGTTTTTCTGTACCTTGGGTGTCAAATAGGATTTCTACTCTCATAGAATACTATATATGATATTCTGAATAATTACTAACATCTGTAAGCTAAAGAATACTAGTGTTCAAAGCACTACCAAAAACATATTACAGTATGAATAATGAATTCAACAAGACATATTAGTTAAGGCAGTTTATGCACATGAGGTCAGAGAGTACAAGATAGCCTGCGGATAGATGACAAGTAAGTACCTTCTTACATCCATGAGCTGCCATGACTTTCAAAAGAGTTATCGTGCCAACAATGTTATGGTCATAGTAAAGCAATGGCTTCTGTACACTTTCACCAACAGCTTTCAGTCCAGCAAAGTGAATAACAGCATCAAATCTGGAGAACATGTATTTCAAGAATGTAAATGCCTTTACATATAAGAAGAAACCAAAGCATTAAACAAGTACAGAATGAACATATGTTACATTGATTACTATCATATATTGTGCTTCACCTTGTGGAAGCAAAAACAGTTTCCAGTGCATCCTCGTCACGGATATCCACCTGCAGAAGCAGATAAGTTATTAGTGTTTCCCAGTTCCACACTCTATGTCCCTGTCGAACAATTTATAAGAAAGATCAAGATGCATAGGGGTTAAGTACATAATCTAACTTTGATATCCACATCAATCCGTAAAACAAGAAGTAGTAGATTTCCTTAAGTCCCCATTAAATGCTTCATAGAGTAAGAAGACATTTGCTTTCATAAAAAACACAAGTGCATTATTAACATAGTTATAATTCATGTTCAGATGGATTTGGCAAACAATCTTATTAACACTGCTAAGAATTTGGCAAATCTTGCAGCTGACTCAACAACCTACAACCATGTCTCCGAAAAATCCAGTAGAAGTATACGACATAATGTTTTCAATCACTTAGTGTGGTTGCATGAACTATAGGCACACTTCTTTTCGGCTTCTAGGAGGGCTTCTCCGAGAAGCCCGACTCACAAATTCGTTTAGACTTTCAAACTACTCTTTCCAAGACTAATTTAGAAGACTAATAAACTAATTTGTGAGGTGAGCTTCTGGGAGAAGCTGATGAAGAGGAGATTCCTCGAGAAGCCCTCCTAGAAGCCGAAAAGAAGTGTGCCTAAGTCCTCTATACTAGAACATGTTGTTTGTTTATGAGCTGACCACTTAAATTTGTCAATAACAGTAAAGACAATACAAAATTTAGCTTGATTAGCTAACCACCTTTTTTCAATGACAATGAGACAAGAATGAGATTATTGTAGCCAACTGCAATGCTGATGTGAATGTGATACTCCTACATGTTTAACCAAAAAAGGAACTTGTAATGTGCACACCTTACGAAGTGGACACGTGCAAATCAAGTCCCCAACTAACCCCTAAACGCCACCTTAAAAATGCAACAACCCAAAATATATTTTTGAAATCCCTCACGCAATTTTTTTTCTATCACATAATCCTTCCTCTAAATCATAAATTGCATGCTTACGGCGTGATACTAAATGGTCCAAATTGTTATAGCCATGGAAGAAAATATTTAGTATACAGGTATGCCATCCACTAAGCTGCCAAGAACAAACAACGCCGAACAAAGAGATATGAGATATACATATAAGGCCCATTTCTCATTTACTACCTCACCAGCTCTCCTATACCACTATCTAAGTATCAAGTACAACAATAGGAGACCAAAAAGGTTATAAAATCCGTAATACCAAATAATCAGAGAATATGCAGTCACCATGCCATAACTAACGTTCTCGCATTCTGAGAATCTACATTCATAGTTTCACAGAGCTGCTGGCGAAAACAATCCACATCCTTTCCACCCTGCAATATTTTCACCCTCTGGGCTAAGTTGGCATGCCGGGAGATGAGGCACCAAAATTCGATTCTCAAATCCACCGCACCAACATGACCGCAAAGCATCGAATTAAATACGAGGTCGTCTAGAAATGATAGCTACAGGTCCCACAACGGCATTACAGCAGCGGGGAGATCTGCGTAGCGTGTAACGAGTCCCAGGTAGTAATTCTTAGAAGCAAATATTCCAAGTCCAAATGTAACCAACAACCAAACAAATCCACCCCATAATTCGTGACACGCAGGGTGACCAGACACGGCAAAAGCCCGAAAACAAGTATTCCGCGAGCACACGCCAAGGATATACTCCGGTAGATCTTCCGTATCAAGCAAAAGCATAGAGGGCGTAGCCAGCACGTCGAGCAGGAGGTGAGATCTGCCCCCACACCGAGGACCACCCAATCCACCGGCGAGGACGACGCGAGACGCAATGTATCTAGGGGGGAGCATCAGAACATCGTTGGTGGCGGAGGAGAGGCGGCGTTACCTTGTGGAAGGAGAGGTTCCTGGCGTGGTCCCCCGCGAGCGCGGCGACGCGGCGGACGGCGAGGTCGGAGGAGTTCTGGAGGCTGTCGACGACGACGGCGCGGAACCCGGCCGCGAGCAGCTGCAGCACGGCGTGGCTGCCGATGTAGCCCGCCCCTCCGGTCACCAGCACCGTCCTGGTCGGCCCCGACGACCCGTTCGCCGCCGCCGAGCCCGAGGACCCGTTCAGCGCCCCGTTCAACACCATCGCCGGCCTCTCGCGTGGATCTGCTTGGCGAGGGAGGGAGCGATGAAGCGAGCGGATGGGATTGGGAGGAGGAAGGAAACGGGAGGGATGAGATGGGGGGGCAGCGCAGGCAGGGCAATGGCAGTGGAGGAAAATTTGAATGGTCTTCTGGGTCCGAGTCGTCGTCCGGGGCTGCCGCACGCCAGTGGACAGGAGGGCGTGTCGGCGGGGCCCGCGCCCCAGTGACACAACACGGGTGGGCTCCTACTACGGGAAGGAAGGAAGGAAGGAGCGCCGCGTGGGCCCCACCCGTGACGACTTCTACTAGCTCCGGCTGTCGGTGCTGCCGCCTGCGACTTGCACCGGAGGAGGTTGCGTCGGAGGCGTGGTGACCTTCTCGTCGACATGGGCTCGACGTGGACGGGGAGGGAATCCGGCGAGCCGGTCGTCGCTGGACATGAGGTCGAGCTTGTTAATTGATTGATGATTGATTAGATGAGGTGGTTGTTTAATTAGCAGGGACGGCTGCGGAGTGTGGCTCTCTTGATTGGGGTTTCCTTCCTCGACGGCAGCCTGCTTTCGTGGTCCTACAAGCTACAGCAGCTCATGATTAAGCAGGACACCGACCGGGCAGTGACGGAGGATCGATGGCGATTTCACCATGGGAATGGTCCGGGTTGCCGGGTCCGTGGCCCGACCCAAAAACTAAAGGCTAATGGACAGGTGGATCGTCACTGAATAAAACGTGGGTCAAAGGGAGACGGCGCCGTCTGACCCGACGGATCAGCGGGGTCGACCCGGTCGCTCGTGTACGTAGCATCCATGGCGATGACCTAGTCGCCGCTGCCGGCCGCCGCCCAACCATCCCTGCTGTCGCCGTCGAGCTCACCGTCCTGACCGCCATCGAGGTCCCCCTCCCGGTCGTCATCGAGCTCCCCGTCCAGGTCCACTGGGCTACATTTTGGGTCGACCCTGTTAGACGTGAACTACAAGTCAGCCGTATTCAAGGAAGTTTAGAATTAGTTTAGATTATTCCTAAGTTGTAATCCTTTTCCTTTTCGTCCAAGTCACCTCCTTGTACTACTATATAATCCCATCAAGGGATCCAATCAATGTAAGTGCAACAATTGCAATTGCCTTCATGGTATCAGATTAGGTTACGATTCTCTCTCCTCATGGCGCCGCCACAACCTAGCGCCGCCGAAATCGCAGCCGAAGCCGCCGCTAAAGCAGCCCTATGGGCGCTAGCGGCCGCGCTCCCAAGCGTCCACGCCGCCGTTCCAGTCACCCTCGAGCTCTCCACCTCAAACTTCCTCCAAAGGCGAGGCATGTTCTCCGACGTCGTCGAGAAGTATGCCCTCGAAGACCATCTAGATGAGAAGGAGTACCCCACCGATCCCACACCACAGTGGAGTCAGAACGACGCCATCGTCCGATCGTGGCTCAATAGCATCGTCGCGCCCGAGCTTCTCGCCATGATCGTCGACACCACCACGCCACTTCCTGCGCACTCCTTATGGACGCGTCTCTCCAACATCTACCACGACAACGCCGAGACCCGCTCCTACTACCTCGAACAAGAGTTCCACGGTCTCCAACAAGGGTCCATGACCGTGGCCGATTACTGTCGCAAGCAGAAGCTTCTCGCCGACGAGCTCAATGCTTTGGGCACAACCATCACCGACAAGCGTCTCGTGCAGAACACACTTCGCGGCCTTGGTTCAGGGCTTGCCTACATGCGCACCCTAACCCTCAAACAGCGCCCACTGCCGTCGTTCCTCGACGTGCGCTCGTCCCTTCTGCTCGAGGAACTCACGCTGAAGCAGTCTGCATCATCATCCCCTGCTCCGACCGCCTTCGTCGCGCGAGGCATCTCCACGCCTCCAACAACACGCGGTTCCGCGGAAACCGCGCCGCCTCAACGCCGCCCTACCCATGTCGCAACTTCCAGCAGCGAGGCAGTTGCCAATTTGGTGCGAGATGCCGCTTCCTCCACTCCGGCCCTACCCAGCAACGCGGCAACGAGCAATGAGGCGGCAACTCCACCACGTCGGCTAAGGGATCGCAGGTGCCCTGGCCCTCCATGCAAAACCCTTGGGCGGGCTCTATTCAGATGTGGCCAGGTCCGCCTCCACGCCCGCCTCTTCCAGGTCCGCCATAGGCCCATCATGTCATGATGTCACCGCCGCCTCCGTGGGTCTACGGTGCTCCGTCGACCATGCCAAGTCCATCAGGGGTGCCGTCGTCACCTATACCCTGGATGATGCCAGGAGCTCCGCCAGGTGCTCCAACAGCCGCCCCAACATATGCTGCTCCGCCACCATCTTTCGACCAAGGACATCTCATGCAAGGGTTCAACACCATGTCTCTCACACCACCATCATCAAACGAGTGGATCATGGACTCAGGCACCTCCGCTCACATGACCGGCAATCAGGGTAACCTCTCGCACATCATCCCATCTAACTCTCCTTTCCCACATGTCATCGTAGGCAATGGTCAATCCCTTCACATCGCACAAATCGGCCACACAACCCTTTCTACTCCTAACCACTCTTTCTTTCTTAACAATGTCTTAGTTACACCTAACCTCATAAAAAATCTAATTTTCGTTCGTAAGTTAACCACTGATAATCTTGTTTCTGTTGAATTTGATCCTTTTGGTCTTTCTATGAAGGACTTCCGCACCAAGAACGAGATCGTCAGGTGCAATAGCTCCGGTGACCTGTACCCCTTCTGGTGGCCATCTTCCCCTGCGCATGCTCTCTCCACCACCACGTCGTCTTCAACCTTGTGGAATCGTCGCTTAGGACATCTTAGTAGTCAAGCTTTGTCGCACCTAGCAAGTGTTTTTTGTTTTCCTTGTAATAAAAATGCCACCGATGATCATTTATGTCATGCTTGTCAACTAGGAAAACATGTTCGCCTACCCTTTGATACATCATCTACTAATACAAATCGTCCTTTTCAACTCATCCATTGTGATCTGTGGACATCGCCTCTTCCTAGTGTGTCTGGTTACAAATTTTATCTCGTTGTGTTAGATGATTAATTTCACTCATTACCTTTGGACTTTTCCCTTGCGCGCAAAATCCGACACTTTTTCCACCCTCAAACACTTCTTCGCATATGTATCCACTCAGTTTAATACGACCATACAATCAGTTCAATGCGACAATGGTCGCGAATTTGATAATACCGTTGCTCACCTATTTCTCCTCTCTCTCTCTCTCGGTGCCACCCTTCGCATGTCCTGTCCTTACACCTCTTCCCAGAACGGCAAAGCCGAACGTATCATTCGCTCTACAAATAACATAGTGCGCTCCCTTCTTTTCCAAGCAAGCATGCCACCCACCTATTGGGTTGAAGCTCTCCACACCGCCACTTTTCTCTTCAACCTACACCCCACCAAAATCCTTCAAAATCGTACACCATATGAGGCTCTTCATGGTCTCCCTCTACCTCTTGATCATTTACGTGTTTTCGGTTGCCTTTGCTATCCTAATCTTTCCGCTACAACACCACACAAACTTGCTCCACGCACAACCGCGTGCGTCTTCCTAGGGTATCCCTCTAACCATCGCGGCTATCGTTGCCTTGACCTCGCCACACATAAAATAATAATCTCTCACCATGTAATTTTTGACGAAAATACCTTTCCTTTTGCCAAACAATCCACTACAACACCTACATCCACCGATTTTTTCTTTCTCGATGATCACCCTCCCATCCTTCCACCCAACATTACCCAACCTACACCGCTGCCGCAAACCCCACCCCCACCCGAACCAACCATACCACCGACACCTGAACCCCACACTCCTCCTTCTCAATCCGTTCCTCCTACTTCACCCATGGCTTTAGCCCCTGTTGGTCCTCCCCTGGTTAACAATACTCACTCTATGTTCACCCGTGGCAAACGTGGCATGTCTAAACCAGTTAACCGTCTTAATCTTTTGGCTGATGTTCTTAGCCCGCTACCCAAGAGCTACCGGGGCGCTCTCAAGGACCCCCATTGGCACAATGCTATGATGGATGAATTCAGTGCTTTGCAGAATAATCAGACATGGGATCTTGTTCCTCGTCCACCTGGCGCCAATATCGTAACTGGCAAGTAGATCTTTCGGCGCAAGCTTAAACCGGATGGCTCATTGGACCGTTATAAAGCCCGTTGGGTCCTCCGTTGCTTCACTCTTGATTATGGAGAAACCTTCAGCCCGGTTGTCAAACCGGCCACCGTCCGCACTGTACTTTCTCTTGTCGTCGCGCAAGATTGGCCGGTTCATCAGCTTGACATCAACAATGCTTTTCTACATGGTACTCTTGCCGAGACGGTCTACTGTGCACGGCCGTCAGGATTCGTCGATCTCTCCAAACCTGACCATGTTTGTCATCTCAATAAGTCTCTCTATGGACTTAAACAAGCACCGCGTGCCTGGTATAGACGCTTCGCCGATCACCTGCTGCGCCTCGGATTCGTCAGCTCCCGAGCGGATCCTTCGCTCTTCATCTACAACAACACTGAGCTTGTTTACTTGTTGTTGTATGTCGATGATATAGTTCTCACAGCTTCATCTGCGCAGCTTCTTCGGAGAACCATCACGGCTCTCGAGCGTGAGTTCTCTCTCAAGGATCTTGGCACATTGGATTATTTCCTCAGAGTCGCAGTTACACGATCCTCAAATGGCATGTTCCCATCCCAGCGGCAGTACATCATCGACATCCTTGACCGTGCAGGCATGAGTGAGTGCAACCCATGATCCACTCCCGTTGATACACACTCCAAGCTCTCAGCTGCTGGCACCACCGTCGCTGATCCGTCTGCCTATCAAAGCCTGGTGGGTGCTCTCCAGTACTTGTCTTTTACAAGACCAGACATCGCCTATGCTGTGCAACAGGTCTGCCTATACATGCACGACCCTCGGGAACCGCATCTCAATGCGGTCAAGCGGATTCTCTGGTATCTACGTGGCACCGTCGACCATGGACTTCAGATATACCGCTCATCGCCTGCATCGCTCACTGCTTACACTGATGCTGACTGGGCTGGCTGCCCCGATACTCGCAAGTCCACCTGAGGCTATGGTGTTTTCCTTGGTGATAATCTGGTTTCTTGGTCGTCCAAGCGTCAGCAAACTGTCTCTCGATCAAGTGTGGAGGCTGAATACCACAGTGTTGCCAATGTCGTTGCTGAAGCTTGCATGCTACGACAGCTCCTATCCGAGCTACGCCGACCTCTACAGCAAGCTACAGTGGTCTACTGCGACAACATCTCTGCCGTCTACCTTTCGACAAATCCGGTTCAACATCAACGGACCAAGTATGTGGAGATTGACCTACACTTTGTCCGTGAGCGTGTTGCCTTTGGAGATGTCCGTGTTCTCCATGTTCCGACGTCTTCTCAGTATGCTGATATCTTCACAAAAGGATTGTCGTCAACTATGTTCACAGAGTTTCACTCCAGTCTGAACGTCCGCTCTGCTCCCGCTCCGACTACGGGGGGGGGGGGGGGGGGGGGGGGTGTTAGACGTGAACTACAAGTTAGCCGTATTCAAGGAGGTTTAGAATTAGTTTAGATTATTCCTAAGTTGTAATCCTTTTCCTTTCCGTCCAAGCCACCTCCTTGTACTACTATATAATCCCATCAAGGGATACAATCAATCTAAGTGCAACAATTGCAATTGCCTTCAGACCCAATAGGCCCACTGGGCTAGCGAGGCCACAACCATTCTTAGAATGGGTCAAACCATGGCCCCTCAAATTGGCCTTGAGGCCATATGGGGACAGGTCCGGGTCGGCCCATTCCCATCATGATGGCGATTATGATTCGTACGACAGTGGCTCCTCACACTAATCAAAGCGACATGTCTGTCCCCATGTAGTAGAGAATTGGTGATGGCACCATGGCTTTGACAAGATATCTACTCTATACCTGCCACTAATCACTAATGTGCAATCAATTGTAAATCTCTTTGTCATGATTTTTATCTGCAGTTTTGGACGTGGAAATCATTAAAAATCTGGACTAAAAGGAAGGAAATGATCAAGGGAGAAAATCCCAAGTTAAGCTGCCTTCGCAGCACGCGTAACGACTGGCGGTACGGTGGTGACCGACCGTACCAGCCACCGTACCACATGTCAGCGCGACTTTCAGATCAAACCGACCAAAAGTCATCAAAGGGTTGAGAGCTAATTCGCATCAGAAGGCCCCCGAAAACCGAATTCTGTCCGCTGCGACTATAAGGAGGAGAGGAAACATCCACCAGAAGGGAGACAATACCCACCATCACACTGTAGGAGTTATGCCCTAGAGGCAAATAATAAAGGAGTTTTATTAGCATAACTCATATGTTCATAATAAGTTTTATACCATGCTATAACTGTATTAAGCGAAAACATTAATACAGGTGTGGTATATAAAAAACCAGGTCCCTAGTAGCCTCTACTTGACTAGTCCATTGGTCAACGGATGATCAAGGTTTCCTGATCATGGACATTTATGTCAGTTGACAATGGAGCCGTGTCATTGGGAAATGATATGATGGACACCACTCAAAGTAAGTTAACGTAATAAGATCTGTCACGAAACATCGGCATTACGATAACTTAAAAGATACGTAGTAGTAACCAAGTCTTTAGACCGTGAGATCATATTTAATCACTGTTCCGGAGGGAAACTTTGACTGCATCAACTGTCACACCATAACAGGGTGATCATAAAGGTGTCTATCAGGTTTCCTGAAGGAATACGTTGAGTCGTATGCATCAAGAGCAGGATTTGTCCATCCGCGTGACGGACAGATATCACTGGGCCCACTCGGTGATATTACATCAAGTCTTGTAAGCTTGTGACCAGGTCACGGAGATGCAATATCATGGAGACGAGTAAATAAGTTTGTCGGGAAACGAGATGGGGATCTCGGACAAACTTGATATCGTGTGACAAAAGGAATAGTGAACAACGATAAGGTTCAAGCGACAAAGAACTTTGTGGAACGCACGGGGGTCATCATGGGTGTCCAGATCCCGCTGTTGATCATTGATCGGAGAGGGGTCTCGATCATGTCTGGAGTGATCCCGAACCGTAGGGTGGCACACTTAAGGGTAGACGACGCTTAGGAAAAGTTCGATACCGAAGAGAAATGAGAAACCAACTCTGGAATCGTTTCGGGAGTTATCCGATAATGATCGGAGGAGTTCCGAAGTGTTTCGGAATGAGAGAGATTTTCGATTGATATCGGAGTGGTTCCGAAGGTGTATCGGAATAAGGGAGAAATATCCGATGGAGATCGGAGGGCAACAAAAGTTGTTTCGGAGCAAGAGAAATTAAATATTATGTATTTAATATTAATTAAGGTAATTAATAATAAATAAATATTTTTATTTAATTTAATGGGCAGCCCACCATAATGGGTCTCACTCGAGAGGGGAGGCCCAAGAGGTGGAGCCGCACCAAAGGAAGGAGGGGGCGGCCAAGCCCAAGTGGGCTCCCCACATGGGGCCCAAGAAGGGGGCCGGCGCACCCCCCTTGGCCGGCCAACACCATGTGGGATTAGTCCCACATGGCTAAGCCAAGGAGGTTGGCTCCCTTCCTCCACCTATATATATAGGTGCACCCCTCCTCCCAAAGGCATCCCAATTTCCTCTCTCTCTCACGTGTGGTTCCGGACTATTGGAGCTGCATATGATAGAGGGGTTTCTCCACCAAATACCACCGCCGTGATATTGGTGCTTCGGTTCGAGATGCCCTTCTTCCGCTGCTGCCGCTGGGCCGGAGCCGGGGGAACGTCGTCTACACCGTATGTGTGTAGAACTACGGAGGTGCTGCCCACTGCAGCACTCGTCGCCGGTACGACTCCATGACCTTGAGGTCGGCGTCGTACGACTCCATCGCCAACGTTCTATGGAATGTAATGCTTTTGGTCTTCAAGGGTATGAATACCGATTCCCCCCGTTACTTTATATCTACATAGTAATAGATCTTGGATAGTTTGTGGTTCGCGTTGTTAGGAATTTTTTTGTTTTCTGCTATGGAACCCCTTCAGTGGTATCAGAGCCGATATATTAGATATAGAGTACGGTTAGAACACATAGAAATATGTGGGCACTCGATCGTATAATTGTTACCCTCTCACGTGCATTTGTTCATACTATTGGATTGTTTGATGAAGCGGCCCGGACCGACCTTACGTGTACTCTTACGCGAGACTGGTTCCGCAATTAACATATGGCTTGTACCATATATGCGGCTGGTGGGTGTCTGTCTCTCTAGCAATGGTGGTATGGCATTTTCAACGGAGGGTCCTGAAAGGGGTGTAATAGAGACAATTATTTTATCGGTGTTGTGGTTGCAGGTTCGTAAGTTAGAAGGCGGTTATTTTTGCGAAAGCCCATCTACCACGTAAAACTTGCAAAAGATAAAGTAGAGGCGTCTAAATTTATTTTGCAGGGGCGAGTGATATGATATGGTAACGGTAAGTATTTAGCGAAATATTTGATTGTTGGCGTGGAGGCATAGTGACCCGGTGCGGCGCCAGAGTGCTCAATGGAGATCATGGCGCAGAGACCATATCATGTCACACACACACTACATTAGATGTTAATAGTTGTTGTGTGCTACCTATATTGTTTGTATTAGATATAAGGCGGTAGAAATATAGGTTATCCCTCAAAAAAATACCAATGTCGTGTTCTCCCTTAGTATGCACCACCAAGAAAGTTCACCGTTATGGAGGCAGGTCGTGACGATCGGGTGTCAAACATATGAACCACCAAGAAAGTTCGCCGTTATGGACGCAGTTCGTGACGATCGGGTGTCAAACATATCTGCGTTTGCATACGGTGGGTGTAAGCCATGTATGCACAGCAACATACTAAGGTTGAATCAGCGAGCCTAGCATGTAGAGACATGGCCTCGGAACACAAGAGACTGAAAGGTCGAGCATGAGTCACATGGATATGTGATTGACATGGAGAGGTCTACCTCTGAAGCTATGCTATCGGCCGTGACGATCGGGGGTAGTATGGTGGATGAGGATCATGTGATCACTAAAAGGATGATGAGGGGTGTCTTTTTGAGTGGGATTTCTTATAGTTATATATACATGAACTCCTATTATGAACATAGTCCAAATTACTTTGCAAAAACCTTTGTAGATAATAACCTGTTCATTAGCCCTCCTAAGGGGCCGGATATTGCCCCTCAGCCCTCTTTAAACTTAGACACAATCCTGCAGTTGAGAAACTTAAAAGGTGGGTCCAACTTCATAGTTTTGTACCGTAGCTTGAGGATACTCTCTGATTAGCTATTTGTGATACAAAATCCATTAGGAGATAAACCCGGAGATTGCGCTAACAAAGAGATAATTTGGATTATCAAGTTCGCGCAGATAATTCCATCATAGTCCAGTGTGCTAGGATCTCTCCCATAGAGAATGAACTGCGGGTGCGTTTTGAACTTTTGATAGATCGCGATCATTCGGAATGGTCGCTGAACTCGATGCACTTTATGCGCTGCAAGTCATGTTGATGAAGTTTTTCATCATTTTGGTTGTTTTCTTCTAGACGAAAATGGAAGAGAATATTCGCACTAAATGAGCACGTGACAGTCATGCCTGATGACACTGGGATGTCACGCTTAGCTCAAATACTGGATGACATACATTTTGCTTATGATGAGGTGCTGCACTTGCTACTCACCCCAGATGCAAGTAGGTTGTCATAGACTATGTCATGCAAGGGAAAACGTTCACCTTCATGAATTCTTGATTTTATTTGAAAACCCAAGGAGATGAAACAGATCACCGGGAAGTCATCAATGATGATGGTATATATATGATATACACGTTATGGATGTTTTACCTAAGCAAGTAATTGCAACAATGAGTGAGTTATGACACTGGTCATGTTTTATGAAACACGATTTTCTGCTTGAGTTGCTTGAAAGGATGATGGGACAATGTGTGTCGGTGATGGCAAACATATGTTGTGGTGGCCATCGACACTCTCACTCTACATCTACCATTTGATAAGTTATTTTATAATCTCTTGTTAGCTTGATCATTATAAGTGTGTCTTTCCTCTGGCGATACTATTATTCATATATGTTAGTGACAAGTCGTTGTCCTATGTTTATGAGTAATATCTTTAATGGTCATATGTTGATTATAAATGGATTGTTCTTATCTAGACGGTGGTAGATCATGCATTCATAATATTAATGCCAAAGGATACAAACTTAGTAATGACACCGCATTTGTGTGGCACTATCGTTTGAAGTCATTTCAATGTTATATGCATGAAGAAGGTCCATTCTGATGGATCTCCGAGTCTTTAGATTTTGATCTTGTGACACATGCATACTTTCCTTCATGGATAAAGATAACCGAGACTCCGTCTTCGGTTTAAGCGGGCATTTAACTTGTTGACAACCATACATGTTGATGTATATGGATCAATGAGTACTTCAACAAATAGTGGAAATCATTATTTCGTAAACTTCACCAATTATTTGAGTAGATATGTGTATATCCACTCAATGAAATTTTAGTCCGAAAAGTTTGATGAGTTCAAACAAATTAGGAGTGAAGTAGAAAATAGACTTAACAAGAAAATCAATTTCCTGCGATACTGATCGAAGAGAAAAGGATTTGAGTTGTGCCTTTTGGCATATCATTGGAAGACTTGTGAAAAGAGTTTCATGAATTAAGCCGCATGGAACACCACGGTGCTATGGTGTGTTTGCGCATCATAGTCATACTCTATTTTGATAGTGTATGCTGAATAATATCTCTTATCAAATTATTGTTATCATTTGAGTTATGTGTTAGAATCAAAACATTCACTTTAGGAAAACCATCTAAATCCGTGGAGACAATACCATATGAGTTGTGGCATGGCTTTTGGCCTAGATTGTCGTTTCTGAAATTTAGTGTTCGATAAGTTCGAACCTAAAGTGGATAGATTCATCTTTGTAGAGTATCCAAGGATTTAATTGGATACATTTTTTACGACAAAGGCAATTTATTGCTAGATCGTACCTAACTTAAGAAGTTGTATCTTGCCAAGGGTATAAGTGAGAGAAATAGTAGAGCAAGACGAAGTTAATGAACTTCCCCTCCGGACATTGAGTGTCGCAACGGAAGTTGTTCCGGAACCGTCTTCTGGAAGAAGCTAGTGATAATGATCATGAAGCTTTGATCTAAGCTCATACTAAGATCGTAGGCATACAAGAATGCGTTCCGCACTGTGTGGTACGGAAATCTTGTGATGACCGTCATGTTAATGAAACAAGACAAACCTACAAACTACAAAGAAGCGATGGTGAACCCAAGTCCGATAAATGGCTGTGAGCCATATATAATCCTAGATAAAATCCATGTATGATTACCAAGTGGTGACTTGGGTAAATCGTCTCGATGGCCTCTAGGCCGTTGAGAGCAAATGGAATTTTATGGAAAATAGACATTGACAGAATGGAAGCCGTCCTATAAAGTTCGATTTGTCACGAAATGGTTTCGAAAAATTCAAAGAGTTGACCACAATGAGACCATGTCTCAGGTGGCGAAGCTTAAGTCTATTTAGGATTGTCTTAGCAGGATGGATAAGGAAAACCATGTTCCCTAATGGTAATATTAAGGGAAAATTGTAATTGTTACAAATAATAGGTTTTGGTGATCCTAAGGATGCTAGACATGTATGCAAACTTCAGCTATCCATTCGTGGGCTGAGATAAGCATATCGGAGCTGGAATCTTCAATTTGATAGTGTGATCAAAGGATTTTTTGGAGGTGTCCAAAATAGTTGAAGCGACCTGCATTTACAAGAAAGTGAGTGGGAGTTAAGTAGCTTTTTGATCTCATATGTGAATGGCATATTTGAGTGGGAGCTAAGGAAAATTCCCTCGTCTTATATGTGGATGGCATATTTGAGTGGGAGCTAGGTATCATTCATAGTTTTATCTGTGGTGACATATTGGGAATGATACAGATCCTCTAGTAAAGTATAAATGATTATTTAAGTGAATAAATTCTCTATGAATGAAGTTAAGAGTTTTAGGCATTGGATCTATAGTGTATATAGATCAAGAAGCCTAATAAAATCAGGTCGGAATATTTTCCTAGAATAGATTCTGAAGGTGTCCAGAATAGAACAAGCAAAGGAGTTCTTGCTTGTGTGACTAGGTGAGTTTATCTCAGCATGTCAGCGATAACTAATGAAAAGGATGTCTGACATCATCTATGCCTTAGCCATAGATTCTGCCATGATTATTGTGCTGAATGCTCGACCTAGTGTGACCCTAGTTCTTGGTTGAAGAACAGATTCTAGAGCGATCCCTGGGTGGATCGATGAACAAATGTTAAGTATATCCTTCAGTGTCTAGAGAGAATTGAAGATATGTTTTCTGGTCTGAGGTGGGAGTGTAGACAACTTGCCGTAAGGAGTTACGATACCGTAAAAGAGTTACGATGATGTAAAAGAGTTACGATGATGCAAGTTAAAGACTCTACGACTAGAAATTACATATAGGAGAAGTCTGTTGTTTAAGATAGAACATGGTTAGTTTGCGAAAGTCGCATATGAATGCACTGTCGCAAAAATCTACATAGGTTTGTGAGTATATGGCTGCTTCAGAAGTAGCAAGTGTGATGGACTGAGCAGGTTTTTCCGAGTATGTATGGTTTCCCTTAATAGATCTCTTAGACTATCAAGGCCCATGCTACTTGAAGTTTCAAGTCTCACTCCATCGCTGAAACATATATTTTACTGTTATCATAGGATACGGAATGATGTCAAACCAGGTGACATAAGAAGTTTTGGAAAGTACGTACAGATCTCAATGGGTCTGATCTGTTGACTAAACGGTCTCCACGAGCAATGCGTAATCTGAGCACCAGGAGGCTAATGGTGTTAGATCAAGTGCAAACTAGATTATTTGAACTCTGGTGCAAGTGGGAGACTGTAGGAGTTATGCCCTAGAGGCAAATAATAAAGGAGTTTTATTAGCATAACTCATATGTTCATTATAAGTTTTATACCATGCTATAACTGTATTAAGCGGAAACATTAATACATGTGTGGCATATAAAAAACCAGGTCCCTAGTAGCCTCTACTTGACTAGTCCATTGGTCAACGGATGATCAAGGTTTCCTGATCATGGACATTTATGTCAATTGACAATGGAGTCGTGTCATTGGGAAATGATATGATGGACACCACCCAAAGTAAGTTAACGTAATAAGATCTATCATGAAACATCGGCATTATGATAACTTAAAAGATACGTAGTAGCAACCAAGTCCTTAGACCGTGAGATCATATTTAATCACTATTCCGGAGGGAAGCTTTGACTGCATCAACCGTCACACCGTAACAGGGTGATCATAAAGGTGTCTATCAGGTTTCCTGCAGGAATACGTTGAGGCATATGCATCAAGAGTGGGATTTGTCCATCCGCGTGATGGATAGATATAACTGGGCCCACTCGGTGATATTACATCAAGTCTTGCAAGCTTGTGACCAGGTCACGGAGATGTAATATCATGGAGACGAGTAAATAAGTTTGTCGGGAAACGAGATGGGGATCTCGGACAAACTTGATATCGTGTGACAAAAGGAATGGTTAACAACGATAAGGTTCAAGCGACAACGAACTTCGTGGAACGCACAGGGGCCATCATGGGTGTCCAGATCCCGTTGTTGGTCATTGATCGAAGAGGGTTCTCGATCATGTCTGGAGTGATCCTGAACCGTAGGGTGGCACACTTAAGGGTAGACGACGCTTAGGAATAGTTCGATACTGAAGAGAAATGAGAATCTAACTCCGGAATCGTTCCGGGAGTTATCCGATAATGATCGGAGGAGTTCCGAAGTGTTTCGGAATGAGAGAGAGATTTCCGATGGAGATCGGAGGTTCTGAAGGTGTATCATAATAGGGGAGAAATATCCGATGGAGATCGGAGGGCAACGAAATGTGTTTCGGAGCAAGAGAAATTAAATAACATGTATTTAATATTAATTAAGGTAATTAATAATAAATAAATATTTTATTTAATTTAATGGGCAGCCCACCATAATGGGCCTCACCCGAGAGGGGAGGCCCAAGAGGTGGAGCCGCACCAAAGGAAGGAAGGGGCGGCCAAGCCCAAGTGGGCTCCCCGCATGGGGCCCAAGAAGGGGGCCGGCGCACCCCCCCTTGGCCGGCCAACACCATGTGGGATTAGTCCCACATGGCTAAGCCAAGGAGGTTGGCTCCCCTCCTCCACCTATATATATAGGTGCACCCCTCCTCCCAAAGGCATCCCAATTTCCTATCTCTCTCTCTCTCTCTCTCTCTCTCTCTCACACACACACACACACACACACACACACATGTGGTTCCGGAATATTGGAGCTGCATATGATAGAGGGGTTTCTCCACCAAATACCACTGTCGTGATATTGGTGCTTCGGTTCGAGCTGCTCTTCTTCCGCTGCTGCCGCTGGGCCGGAGCCAGGGGAACGTCGTCTACACCATACGTGTGTGAACAACGGAGGTGCTGCCCACTGCAGCACTCATCGCCGGTACGACTCCATGACCTTGAGGTCGGCGTCGTACGACTCCATCGCCAACGTTCTACGGAACGTAACACTTTCGGTCTTCAAGGGTATGAATACCGATTCCCTCTGTTACTTTATATCTACATAGTAATAGATTTTGGCTAGTTTGTGGTTCGCGTTGTTAGGAATTTTTTTCGTTTTCTGCTACGGAACCCCTTCACACACCGCCATCATGCCACCGCATCCATTCATCATCATCACCACGAAGTGCTGCCGCATCTCCACACCACCATCACCACCACAGAAATAGTCATACTACCTTGTAATCTTGGTCTCATCACGATTGGCAACATTGTAAGAACTATCATTATCTCAATCCAAGTACTATTTACAACAATGTTTTCGTTTGCTGATATGATCGTGATGTGTGAGTAGTCCACTCGGGCTAAGGGCTGAGGCCTAACCTCACAGCTATGTGCATATATTATCTATGGGGAATTAGCTTAATGAGTTCTTTATGGTATACATGTATGTGTTTGTATCTGTGCCTAGCTCCTAGGACTTGCCAGGTACCCAAGACCCCAAAGAGTGATCAAGGTGTAGGTATGACGAGAGATGCGTGGAAGGCTGACAGTGAAACTCAGTGACAGCAAGACGAGTACAACAACTGAAAGCAATTCTCTTAGGAACAACAATGATGTCATAACACTTAATATTTTTTTTGTTAATTTTTAAATACCAAGGCAACCCGCGAGATGGATTAGGGCCAGTGATACGTCCCAGACGTATCTATAATTTTTGGATGATCCATGATTGATTATATACCAGTGCCACATGTTTTTACACTGTTTTTTATCATTTTGGCATAATTTATGGAACTAACCTATTAACAAGATGCCCAGTGCCAGTTCCTGTTTTCTGCTGTCTTTTTGTTTCAGAAAAGTTGTTCGGGGAAGTTTCTCGGAATCAGCTCGAAATTTACGTGATTTATTTTACGAAGAAACAAAGACGGAGCCAGGAGGACGCCTACAGGGGCCCCACAGGGGCCAGTCGCCCCTAAGGGGCGGCCCACCCCTTGGCCGCACGTGGGCCCCACCTGGTCGCCTCCGTCATCGCCTCGAGCTGCCCTTTCGCCTATAAATCGTCTTTGTCCCGAAAACCCTAAGAACTCGATCATATTCTCCAGAAAACATCCAAGGCCACCGCCATCACCAATCCTAGATTAGGAGGGTTCTGAAGCTCTTCCCGGCACCCTGAAGGAGGGGGAGATTGTCATCGGAGGCATCTACACCACCATGCCTGCCTCCGGAGTGATGCGCGAGTAGTCCGCCACGGTACTATGGGTACATGGCAGTATCTAGATGGTTGTCTATTCTGCTTGTACTCCATTGCTTAGATCTTGTGAGCTGCCTATCATGATCAAGATCATATTATCTGTAACTGCTACATGATGTGTTTTCTTGGATCCGATGAATTGTGGGAATCATTACTCTTGTTCATGTCTATGTTATGTTTTAACTATGATCTTGCATGCTCTCTGATGCTAGTGGATGCTTTGGCCAAGTAATTGTTAGTGTCTTCAGAGAGAGTATTTATGCTAGATAGTGGGTTCATGCCTTCTTGAACAGAGTGCGACTGACAGAAACGCTCATGCCAACGAATGTGTTGTTGCCACTAGGGGGAAACAACGGTGTTATTTCCTTGTGTTATTTACATTGCTTACATTATGCACCATGCTTATTGCAATGATCTGTTGCTTGCAACTTAATACTTCTGGGAGACATGCTGGATAGCGATCTCGAGGGTGGATTATTAGTCATAGACGCAGTTGGATAACAGTCTATGTATTTTGACGTAATGCCCATATTAGATGAAGCGGTGAACTATATTGTTTTATGATAGCATTGTTATACGCCCACAATTCTGTCAATTGTCCTGCTGTAATTTGTTTACCCATCATGCATATCTTTTGGAGAGACACCACTATTTATCTGTGGACCCCGGTCCTATTTTCGTACACTGTTTACAACCGTTTTAATAGCTTTCCGTAATCATTTGCTCGTTGGTCATATTTTACTCTCATCATATATTACTCTTGCTGACGTGGGGTTACCACGCCAAATCCCTCGGATGACATCCTCGGGTTGAGAGAATAGGAGAAGAAGACACACATGCGTAGTATGTCTGTGTTCTTCTTTGGCACCAGGACTGGGTTTGCGACCCAGTCAGACTTCTTGATCTCCCGGATGAAGTTGGCTGCCAGGAGCCTATCGACTTCTTGCCCAATGGCGAGGCGCTTCGGCTCCGCAAAGCGGCGCATCGTTTGCTTGACGGGCCTCGCGTTGGGTAGGATCTGGAGAGCGTGCTCGGCGAATTCCCTGGGTATGCCTGGCATGTCGGCTGGACACCAGGCGAAAATCTCACAGCTCTCACATAGGAACTCGATGAGCGCGCCTTCCTATGCAGAAGGCAAGCTCGTCAATACGAGGACCGTCTTCTTAGGGTCCGTCGGGTGCACCTGATGCTCCCTTGTGTCATTTGTTGCGTTAAAGGCAGAGCCTGATGCTGATTGTTTGCCCTCGGGAAAGAGGGTGCGGTCGTTGGTGAGTGCCAACTCCTGGAGCTGCTCCTGCGCCCCGAATGACTCAGAGATCGTGTTGAACTTGCGATCGCACTCGTCGGATCGCTCGAAGTTTCCGTCGACGGTGATTGTCCCGTAGGGCCCCGGCATCTTCAGCTTCAGATAGGCATAGTGCGGTACCGCCATGAACCGCGCGAACACTGGTCGTCCCAGGATGACATGGTACTGCGACTTCCAGTCAACCACCTCGAACTCTATGCACTCCTTCCGGAAGTTAGCTGGCTCGCCAAAGATCACATCGAGTGAGATCGTTCCCAAGGGATAGACTGGTCTCCCTGGTACTATGCCGTGGAAGGTGTTGACGGAGGGCGCCAGGCTTGACGTCAGTATGTTCATTCCGCGCAGCGTGTCGGCGAACATGATATTGATTCCGCTGCCACCATCCATGAACATGCGGCTCATAGCGAAGCCTCCTATCTGCGCGTCCAAAACGAGGGCCGCGTGACCCGGCCGCGGGACTTGAGGTGGGTGATCGTCCCTGGTGAATGTTATGCTGGCATGTGAGCAGTTGAGGTACTCCGATACCGCGGGTGGTGATTTGACGGCAAGGTGGACCTGCCTTGTTATGAGTTTTTGGTCCCGATTTGAGGGACGTCCTTTCTGGATAATGAACATGCGACCCATAGGTTTTGGATAAGCATCTCCATCAGATCTTTGCTCTTCTATCCGTGGCTGGTACTGGATTGCACCCGCCATGTGTCCCGGAGGCAACGGTGGAGCGTGCGGTGCTCCCACAGCCAATGCCCCCGGTACCCCCTGCGCCAGCTGCTGCTGTTGCAAAAGGAACCGTGCGTACTGCGCATGGAGGTCTTGAAACTTTTCGTAGTCTTTGACGAGGTGCTTGGACGTGAGAATACTGTTCTCATCCCTGAACATGTGGAATCGGCACGCGTCATGAAGCGTTGGAGGAGGCCGTGGAGCTCGGCCACTTCGTGACTCTCGTGGTCGCCATTCGCGCTTGACTTCTTCGCTGCTCTTGTAACCGGTTGTTTGACTATCGCGCTCATAGCGATTGTCATCACGGTTTCTTTGCTCGCGGCTGTCAGTAAAGCCTGCCGCCACGAGTTCCATGCCCTCCGTGTCCTCGTAGATGCGCGACTTCCTCTTGCGATGGCGGTCGTTGTTACGGCGACTCCAAGAACCTTGATCGCCGTTGACGCCAGGCGTGCCGGCGCGCTCGTTACGTATGGAATCTTCACCATCCGCCCACTCATTGGCTATCTGCATGAGGTGGGCGATGGTTTTGGGCTTCACTCGACCAAAAGTCTCCCGGAGCTCGACCCGATAGACTCCTCGGGTGAACGCGTATATGGCGTTGTCTTCCGATATCTTCTCCGTCGCGTTGCGGAGGAGGGTCCAACTCTGGATGTACTCATGCAACGTCTCATCTTCACGCTACTTGCAGGCTCGCAGCTCCTCGAATGAGGCAGGTCTCTTGTACGTGCCGATGAAGTTGCGGACGAAGTCCTCTTTGAAGTCCTCCCAGCAGATGTATGCATCTCTCGGTAAGCTCTTGAGCCAGGCTCGAGCCGATCCCGAGAGCATGAGTTGTATGTACTGCATGGCAGTAGACGTCGTTCCTCTTTGGCAGGTTACCGCCGTCAGGTAGTCCTCCAGCCAGGCAGATGGCTCTTGCAGGCCATCATACTTGGGGGTTTCCGAGGTTAACCTGAATCCTCTCGGCATCCTGGTCTCCCGGATGCGTCGACTGAAGCATAGTGCGCCGCAGGGTTCGACGTCGTCCTCAGACGACGAGCTGTCGCTTTCCTCCTCTTGTACTGCTCGCCTGGAGCGGTTCCTGGTGACCTTGTTATGCGTGATGGCATTGCGCGCATCTTCGTCCTCGGTGAGCTGGTAGCGTCCCTCGTACCCACGACTACCGCGGTTTCGCCGGTCGCGGGTGACGCGATTGTCTTCTTCTGGAGCTGCTCTCTCATTGTTGCCGCGTGTGACGCGGTTTTCTCGATCTCGGGTACGGTCGCCCGCTTCCCGAGTTCTTGCCTCCCGCCGTGGACTCGGCTGACGGTGATTGGCCGCATTGTTGCCAGCTGCTACGATTGCAGCTGGTTGTGGCTCCTCAGGTAGCAATGTCGTCCCCATTGTACTGAGGAACTTGATTTGTTGGCGATGCAAGGCTGCCCGCGGATCGCTTTCTAGCGGCTGTGTAGCCTGCAGGTATGTGGCTACCGACATTAGGACACCGGAAGCAGTCTTGGGGATAGGGATTCCCTGTTCGTCCGTAGACATGAAGGACGCCTCCAGATTACGGGTGACATTGTTTCGATCTGCCTCTGGTATCCGTAAGTACCGCGGCTATGCTTGGGGGTCACAGGATCGCCCTGAAGATTGGACGGACATGCCTGCCCGCCTCGCACTCGATATGCTGGCCTGCCTTCTGCGCTCCGCCAGCTCCGCCCTTGTGGCTTCCAGCTTGAGGCTTTCCTGCCACAGCAGGTACTGGTAGCACGCCAGATCTTCTGGTGTCGCGTCGGCTGCCGGTTGGCCATCTGCCACAGCCTTGGTTGCTTTTTCGCCCATAGCCTGGTTGATGTGGAGCTGCGTCCGCCCGTTCTGCAGGGTGACGACGTATGGGTAGCTTGGCTGGCCACCCCTGTTAGGTGGAGCGTTTACTTTGACCTCCGTGTTGGTAGTCGTTGTCCTTGTGGCGGCGGCGGCTGCGGCTGCGGCTCCTGCCGCGGCCATTTCCCCGGGTCCTGATGCTCCTCCTCCTACAGGCACCGTCATGTATACCTCGATCGGCGAGAGATACGGCATCTGATCGTCGGAGTCGTTGTTGAAGGCGGACTCAAAGGATGCCGAGGCTCCTCCGATGGAGTACGCAGGGCTTGGCGGGGTAGATGAGATGTATGGCGCGACCGGTGTCTCGGTCGTGCGCGCAAAGTTGACGGTTGGCGATGTAGATCGCGATGCTGCGGCCAAAGGCGACGCAGGTTCGTCGAGCGTTCCCCCCGCGAGATCCGCGCGGGGTGACAGGATGTCTACCGATGCAATCGATGAAGTTGCGACTTCCGTCGATGAAGTCGATGAAGTGGCGAGTTCCTCTGATGCGGAAGGAGGTGCGTCCGTGAGACGGAGCGTGCCCCACTTGTTGACGTAGAAGCGCAGCTTGCCAAAGCTCGTCTCCACGCCAGCTTGTAGGTCCTCGAAGGCCGACTGCACGACCGGCGAGTGCGGGTGAAAACCCAGGGAGCCGAAGTAGATCGGCTGCTGCAGATCCGGCGCGTTGCCGATGGTCGCTGATGAAGCCGCCGAATCCGTAGATCCAGCACCAGTCTTTCCCACAGACGGCGCCAATTGACGTGGGGTTACCACGCCAAATCCCTCGGATGACATCCTCGGGTTGAGATAATAGGAGAAGAAGATTGTGGTACTGGTGGATTCGTCGGCTGACAAGAGAGAGATTTACCCAGGTTCAGGCCCCCGAAGGTAAAAGCCCTACGTCCTGCTTGTCTGGTATTGATGATGGAGCTTACAGATTGGTTACAATGGCGAGATCGTGAGATGCGATCTCGCTAGGGTTTTTGGTGGTGAGTATGAACGTGTCCTAGGTCGGCGGCCCTCCCAGTCCTTAAATAGTGGGACTGGGTCTCGGGTCCGTTACCGACTAGGTTTACATCTGGGCCTGCCGACCTTATATCTCTAGTCTTTCCTTCGGGGCCTCCTTCCTGGGCCTGATGACAGATGGGCCTTTTATTCTCTTCCGCACCAGGGTAGTCCACGGTGGCACACCCGAAAGGTGTACCCACGTCACTTGCACATTTAATTCTTTGTGTTCAGCAAGCCGGAGAGATTGACAACCTCTCTATTTCGTTGGGGCAAAGTAGTTTGTTTGTGATTGTGTGCAGGTCCACGTCAATTATCGTGAACGGCGCCATTGACACCTTGCTAAGCCTTCTCCAAGTCCTACTAGTTCTGACAACCTTGGTTTTGTAATCAAGGGAAACTGCTGCTACGCTGCATCATACCTTCCTCTTGGGGTTTCCCAACGAACGTGTGATCCACGCCATCAAGCTCTTTTTCTGGCGCCGTTGCCGGGGACTTGGAAGCTTCAGCTAGGAGAGTTTCACTCATCCTTTCACTTTAATTTGTTATTGTCTTGCTTAGTATATTTTTTGTTAGTCTCATTTTGCCTTTTGTTTGCTCTAAAACTCAAAAACACAAAAAAAAATTAAAATTCCAGCAAGTAGTTTCTTCTAGTTTTGCCTAGTAGCCATGTTTCCTCCTGAGTTTGGTATTTAAGAGTTCCTCACTTTTGCTAGAAAGATTTTTGCTCATGAGAAAAGATCTATAGTTGAGTTCACCCATAATTATGATTCTGCTATCACTTGTTTGGTGAATCGGCTTGAGCATAGGTTTGTTAATCTTAACCCAATATTGCAGCAAATGTTTCTTAAACTTGATAGCATGGAGAGAGGGGAAGAAAAATATTATGTGCTAGATATCCTTCTCCATGAATTTGATGATATTGTTGTAGAAGCTTGTAAAATATTTGCTCGTTATGGTTGTCTTGGATCTTATCCTAATGTTCATTATTCATTAGATGTTAGGGATGCAAATTTGAGAAAATACACTTTTACTACGGAAAAGAAAGAAGATTTGAATGTTTCTATTCCCTTCAAACTTTTAGGGATAGCTGATGCTTTGATAGATAATTTTGCTTGGATCTCACCTGAAAATCTTTTTGATGAAGAGAGCAAGCCCACAAAGGACAATAAGGATGGTTCTCGACCCTACATAACTGAGGTTGATTGCTTATGTGAGAAGTATACTGAAGGTAGTAAAAAGGGTAATGAGGTTCGTGAAGATAACGATTGTTTTGATCCTCATAAATCTTGAATTTGCCCTTTTGCCTAGCAAAAAGGCGTTAAAGAAAAGCGCTTATGGGAGGCAACCCATTTTATTTTTACCTACTATTTATATTTTAGTTTGTTCTTGTTTTGGGTGATGTTACCTCTGTAACAACTCTCTTATATCTTTTTGTTTTGGTTGTTGGTGCCAAGAATAACCTCTAAATAGAGCGAGACTAATTTGTGAGTTTGATGTCCAGAGACGGATTTCTGTTTTTCACTGTTCGAAAATCCAAAACATCACAGAACGTGATCTGTGGCTGCACATTTTTACAGCAAGCATCAGGGTTTTTTCTACCTTTTTCTAGTTTTACTTTTTCTGATTTGAGGTCCACTAGTACCCCGAAAAAATTCATCTTTACAGTCCATTCTGTTTTTGACAGATTCTGTCTTAGTTTTGCATTGCTTCTTTTAAGGGCAAAGTGAAGTTCTTTTGAGGTTAAGAGCTTTACTTAGATCTTGGTGAAAGTAGCTAATGTTTAAAAATAAGTTCATGATATGTGCTTTGGAACTGAAGGAAGATATTGTTTTTGTGGACTAACCCCTCTAATGAAGTTGCTATAAGTTTTGCGTGAAGGAAATTTTCAAGTATTCAAGAGCGAGGTGATGGATGAAGATCAAGAAGGAATAAAATCTTAAGCTTGGGGAGGCTCCCCATGGACCCACCTCTCCAATATTCAAGAAGTCACAAGCGTCTAAGCTTGGGGATGCCCAAGGCATCCCCTTCTTCATCAACAATCATCGGTTTTACTCATGGTACTATATTTTTATTCCTTTACACATTATGTGTTATTCTTGGAGCGTCAGTTTTTTTACTTTTAGTTTGTTTATGTTTTGTTCTCTGGTCTTTGCAATAAATTGGATCCTTGCATGTTTGTTTGGGAGAGAGACACGCTCCGTTTTTTCATAAAACACTCTTGTTCTTCACTTATATGTGTTGAGTGTTTAGCTTTTATTACTCTTTCTTCTAGCTCTTGTTTTTCATGTATCTCTTGTTAAGAGCTGTTAGCTTTTGTAGTTAGGAAGTTTTCTCTTGTGTTTCCACTTTTAGTTATTTCAAATAAGTTGATTGGTATTTGATTGAAATGAAATTATCATGTAGGAAGTGTGAAAATAAGTGCTTGCATTATATTGTAGATCATTCACTACTAGGGAAAGGCCTATTAGTGGCGCACCAAAATTGGCTTTCTGTGGCGCATACTGGAAATGGTGGGTTGCACCACAGACATCTCGCCACTAAAATATATTTCTGTGGCGCACGTCGGTGGTACGCCACATAAATGTCCAGATTCTGTGGCGCACCATCTGGCGTGCGCCACAGAAATATTTCAGTAGCGCACCCACCACCATGCACCACAGAATTTGTTTTTGAATTTAAAAAAAAGGGCGGCCAGATCTAGATCTAGCCGCCGGAATTTCGCCGGAATTTTGTCGGAGCTCGTCGGAGGCCGTGTTGCCGTGGGTAGAGGAGGGGGTCGCCGGAGGTGGGTGGGTGGAGGATGGGGGTCGCCGGAGATGGTGGAGGAGGAGAAGGATGTCACCGAAGGAGGTCGCCGGGGTGGAGGAGGAGGTCACCGGAGGTGGAGGTGGAGGTCGCCGGAGGTGGAGGTGGAGGTGGAGGAGGAGGTCGCCGGGGTGGTGGAGGAGGTCGCGGGAGGTGGAGGTGGAGGAGGTCGCCGGGGTGGTGGAGGAGGTCGCCGGAGGTGGGGGTGGAGGAGGAGGTCACCGGGGTGGTGGAGGTGGTCGCCGGAGGTGGAGGTCGTCGGGCTGGTGGAGGAGGTCACCGGAGGTGGAGGTGGAGGAAGAGGAGGAGAGAAGATGTGGAGGAGAGGAGAGGAGAGGAGAAGGAGGAGGGAGGAGAAGGGGAGAGGAGAAGTGGAGGAGAAGGGGAGAGGGGAAGTGGAGGAGAGAAGGGGAAAAGAGAGGGAGAAGGGGGGTGCCGGCGGGATTCAAATTCGAATCCCGCCCAACAATTTTGTGGCGCATATGCGGATATGCGCCACAGAATTGTCTTTTCTATTTTTTTGACTTTTTTGATTTTGCAGGAAAACTTATTCAAACGGCCATAACTTTTTTTTTTCTTTTGGAATTTTGAGAATCTAAGAAAAGTCGAACCGGGTAAACCCCGGTGGCGGTTCCGAAATTTTCTCTAGTTTTTTTTTGAGATATTGAACGCATTTTTTCGACGTCGTATGCAAAAGTTATGGTCGTTTTAATATTTTTTCACCTACTTTTGGAAAAAAGTCAAAATGTGTATTTTTTATTTTTCCTAACGACTAGACCCTAAACCTTCCGTACATCTAAACGGATTTTATTTTTTTTATCATTTTCTTTCACTGGGTGCAAAACTGAAAAGGCGATCCACAGGGGGGTCTGTTCTCAACAATATGTGGCGCATGGGGCCTCATGCGCCATAGAATTGACTCTTTCTGTGGCGCATGGGTCTACATGCGCCACAGAAAGGGCACCCACCCAATCAGTGGTGGCGGGGCCACCATATTTCTGTGGCGCATGGGTCTAGATGCGCCACAGTGCAAACCTGACAAATCAGTCAAACATTGGCTTGTGATAAACAAAGGAGAAAGAGGAATGTTCTCGTTCCTCTATGGGATGCCGCTCTCACAAGTCTAAAACCTTGCTTGGTGTTGGGGACTAGCTGATTTCTTTGCTGTGGATTCGTTGACGAAAGCATGCATATCTCAAAACTGTTTTTCTTCCGCTTCATAAAAAAATTAAAAAGCTCTAGCACATGACTAATTCCTACTTCCCTCTGCAAAGGGACCTTCTTTTACTTTTATGTTGAGTCAGTTTTCTTCCCCTCCCATCTTTACCTCTCAAGAAATCACATAGTGTCAACTTTGGTGCAAGTTTTACTACATGTTATCTTTATGTCTAACCATAAAAACTTTGTATTGACTTTACCTCGAGATAATTATGTTGCAAGTTGAAGCTTTTTGCTGAAAACTTAAATCTTCCTTTGTGTTGGTCAAACACCTTTGCCGAAAGATTATTGCTTTGTGAGATATCAATCATGTCGAGATTCATACTTTTAGGTCTCCAAAGTACTATTTGCGAATTATTTTTTTGACTATTATTTGCGATTTTTTTGTTTGGATGTTACACTTGGTTGATCATTGTTTGCTTTATTCAATGAACCATTGTCTTGGATCAGTTCATTCAGATCATATGCTTTACATTATTACTTGATCAAGATTGTGTTGGTAGCATGTCACTTCAAAAATTATTTTGTTATCATTTACCTACTCGAGGACGAGTAGGACTTAAGCTTGGGGATGCTGGACTTAAGCTTGGGGATGCTATAATTTTTTATGTTCCATGCTTGATTATATATCAGTGACACATGTTTTTATATCATTTTGGCATAATTTATGGAACTAACCTATTAATAAGATGCCGAGTGCTAGTTTCTGTTTTCTGCTGTCTTTTTGTTTCAGAAAAGTTGTTCTGGGAACTTTCTCAGAATCAGCTAGAAATTTACGTGATTTATTTTTACGAAGAAACAAATACAGAGCCAGGAGGACGCCTGCAGGGGCCACAGGGGCCAGACGCCCCCCAAGCGCGGCCCACCCCTTGGCCGAGTGTGGGCCCCATCTGGTCGCCTCCGTCATCGCCTCGAGCCGCCCTTTCGCCTATAAATTGTCTTCATCCCGAAATCCCTAAGGACACGATCATATTCTCTAGAAAACATCCGAGGCCACCGTCGTCGCCAACCCTAGATTGGGAGGGTTCTGAAGCTCTTCCCGGCACCCTGCCGGAGGGGGAGATCGTCGCCGGAGGCATCTACACCACCATGCCTGCCTCCGGAGTGATGATTGAGTAGTCCACCACGGGACTACGGGTCCACGGCAGTCTAGATGGTTGTCTCTTCTCCTTGTACTCCATTGCTTAGATCTTGTGAGCTGCCTATCATGATCAAGATCATATTATCTGTAACTGCTACATGATGTGTTTGTTTGAATCCGATGAATTGTGGGAATCATTACTCTTGTTCAAGTCTATGTTATGTTTTAACTATGATCTTGCATGCTCTCCGATACTAGTGGATGCTTTGGCCAAGTAATTGTTAGTGTCTTTAGAGAGAGTATTTATGCTAGATAGTGGTTCATACCTTCTTGAGCAGTGTGCGACTGACATAAACGCTCATGCCAAGGAATGTGTTGTTGCCACTAGGGAGAAAACAACGGTGTTATTTTCTTATGTTATTTACATTGCTTAAATTATGCACCATGCTTATTGCAATGATCTGTTGCTTGCAACTTAATACTTCTGTGAGACTTGCTGGATAGCGATCTCGGGGGTGGATTATTAGTCATAGACGCAGTTGGATAACGGTCTATGTATTTTGACGTAATGCCCATATTAGATGATGCGGTGTCGGGGATATAACCCCGGGTATCCCAGAGTTGGTGGTTTTTCATACGAGACCCAGGTATGGCTGGCGATACTGTTCACCCGGATACTGTTCACACAACGGGTACTGTTCACCCGGGTAATGTCTACCTCGGTCACTGTTCATCCGAGTACTGTTCACCCCCGGATAATGTTCACCCGGGTAATGTCTACCTCGGTCACTGTTCATCCGAGTATTGTTCACCCGGATACTGTTCACCCCCGGATAGTGTTCACCCAGGTACTGTCTACCTCGGGTACTGTTCACATCGGTACTGTTCACCCCGGATACTGTTCACACCCGGATAATGTTCACCCAGGTAATGTCTGCTCGGTTACTGTTCATCTGAGTACTGTTCACCCCGGGTAATGTCCACCCGGGAAATGTCTACCTCGGATACTGTTCACATCGGTACTGTTCATCCGAGTACTGTTCGCCCGGGTACTGTCTACCTCGGTCACTGTTCATCCGAGTACTGTTCACCCGGATACTGTTCACACCGGATAATGTTCGCCCGGGTAATGTCTACCCCGGGTACTGTTCACCCGGATACTATTCGCACGGGTAATGTCTAACTCGGGCACTATTCATCAAGTACTGTTCATCCGACATACCCGAGCTATGTTCACCCTGGGTACTATTCATCCGGCATATGTCGACACTGTTCATCCGACATTGGGCCCACTCCGACATCCGCCACCCAGCCGACCCACTCCAGCATCCAGCTGTTGGGAATATGCCCTAGAGGCAATAATAAAATGGTTTATTAGCATATTCATGTTTATGATAATAGTTTATTATCCATGCTATAATTGTATTAACCGGAAACATAATACATGTGTGGAATATAAACAAACAGGTGTCCCTAGTAAGCCTCTACCGGACTAGTTCGTTAGTCAGGAGATGGTTAGAGTTTCCTAACCATGGACTTGTTATAGTCACTTGATAACGGAGTCATATCATTAGGAGTAATGATGTGATGGACAAGACCCAAATAATAAAGAGTTGCAATTGATCGTGTCACAACAGTTTTATTGCCAACACTTTTAGTATGCCAAGTATAGTTTCCTTAGACCATGAGATTATGTCACTCCCGTTTACCGGAGGAGTACTTTGTGGACATCAAACGTCACTTCGTAACTGGGTGATTATAAAGGTGGATTTCAGGTATCTCCGATGGTATTTGTTGGGTGACATGAATCAAGACTGGGATTTGTCCTTCCTTGTGACGGAAAAGATATCTCTGGGCCCTCTCGGTAATATAGCATCAGAAAGGTTGCAACCATGTGATTAAGTGTTAATCATGGAGATCCTATATTATGGACGAGTAAAGAGAATTTGCCAGGTAACGAGATAGAACTAGATATGGAGATATCGACGATCAAATCTCGGGCAAATTAAATATCGGTGAGACAAAGGGAATCGTATATGAGATTAAGAATCTCCGGCATCGTGGTTCAATCGATAAAGAACTTCGTTGAATATGTGAGAGTCAATATGGGCATCCCGGTCCCGCTATTGATTATTGATATGATCATGTCTGCATGTTCTCGAACCCGTAGGGTCACACACTTAACGCTCCGATGTAGCTAGGGTTAGCGATGAGATATTTTGATGGTATGAACGAATGGTGATTCGGAGTCTCGGATAGGATCCCGGACATCACGAGGAGTTCCGGAGTGGTCCAGAGAATAAGATTCATATAAGGAAAGTGTTTCCGGAGGTCGGAGGTATCGGAAAAGTTCCAGAATATTTCGGTAGGGTACCGAAAGGTTCTAGAAAGTTCTAGAGGAGTCTAGAAGTGGGACCCACCTAATGTAGGGGGCCCACATGGACCAAAGGGGGTGCAGCAACCACTTGGGCTGCGCACCACCCAATGGCCCACATGGGCCTAGCCGGCCAAGCAAGGGCCAAGGGGCCCAAGTGGGGGGCGCCCCAACTTGGGGGCCAAGGAAAGGGGGGGCCGGCCAGCCCTCCCCAAACCCTAGCCGCCCCACTATATAAGGAGGAGAGGGGAGGGGGTGCGGCACACCCTTGGCTGCCTTAGCCGCACCCCTCCCTTGGTGCCCTAGCCGCCACCTCCTTTAGCTCTCCCTTGGCGCCACCCCTCCCCGAAGGGCTGTCGCCATCTCCTCCACCATAGATGCTGCACCACCCCTAGCCGTAGGGCTGCTGCACCATGCCCTCCTCTCCCTCTCCTCTTGCTTGGCTTGGCGAAGCCATGCTCGTGGAGATCATCATCATCAACGCCACCACAACCGTCGTGGTGCCGAGATCCATCTAGCCATCTCCACCTTGCTTGCGGGATCAAGAAGGCGGAGATCTACATCGAGCCGTACGTGTGGATACCGCGGAGGTGCTACCCCTTGTGGCACTTCGTCGGATTGGACTTCGAGGAAATACATCTCCTCGCGACTAGATGAGTCTAGTTGCGGGGATCGACTAGCCAACCCCTGCACCGACAAAACGCGTTTGTTGATCTTCAAGGGTAAGAGATTGGATCTCATCTTCGCTACCTCCATCTAGTAGGTCTAGATCCTTGGGGTTTATTCCGCTTGCTGCGTAGGAAATTTTTTGTTTTCTATGCTGCGACCCCTTCACCAGCTCCCGACATCCAGCACAACCAGGTACTGGGACGCTCCCAGCTCGTACCTGGTACGGCTACCAGTTGAGCAAGCAGGAGCAAGACCAGGAGAGGACAGCCAGCATGGCTACAGAGACGCGGACGTGACTAGAGTACAGATGATGACGCATGTGCAGTGTTGATTAGACCCCAGTAGTCATTTCATCTACAGTGCAACACCCTTACCGTGCATAGTGTTCTGCGGGCCACCCCTCGTCCCCTGGGCTCTCCCTATATAAAGAGCACCAGGGGGAGAGCTCTGGACGGCCCCCCGGCGGGCTCATTTCCCCCCTCTTTGCCTTAGCTTCTTCTTCTTCCTTGAGCAGCTTTCCATGGCTAGCTCCATACAGCTCGAGGAGCATTTGTACCCACCGCATATGAGTTGAGAATACACCAATGTAGGATAGATGCTGCAGTAGGGGTTTTACCTCCCCACAAGGGCCCCGAAGCAGGGTAAATACTTGTGTTCGTCTGTTCTTTTGTGTGCGTCTCTACACGCGCTATCCCTCCCCGAATCCTCTAGCGTCCATCGGCCCCAACTCAAGCCTACCCATGGCATCTGTCCGTGCACCACCACGACAGTTGGCGCCCACCGTGGGGCTGGTAGTGGCGCTTGCTGGATCAATTCGGATGGGATCTTCGTCATCAACGCGGGGACTCGACATCGCCATTGTCCCCCGCGCTCTAGCTTGCCGCTGTGAGCAGAGGCTAGCGCTGCCTCCACCAACGGACATCATCGGCGGATCCCGGATGAGAACAGTGACTCGGGGACTCAACTTCGGCATCATCCCCGTGTGTTAACTCATTTTCGAGTTGACTACGGTTCAAATCCGAGTCAGAATTGGAAAATCCGAGTTAAGTCTTGGAAATCCGAGTCAGAATTAGAAAATCCGAGTTAAGTCTTGGAAATCCGAGTCAGAATTGGAAAATCCGAGTTAAGGCTTGGAAATCCGAGTCAGAATTAGAAAATCCGAGTTAAGTCTTGGAAATCCGAGCCAGAATTGGAAAATCCGAGTTAAGGCTTGGAAATCCGAGTCAGAATTGGAAAATCCGAGTTAAGTCTTGGAAATCCGAGTCAGAATTGGAAAATCCGAGTTAAGTCTTGAAAATCCGAGTCAGAGTTGGAAAATCCGAGTTAATTCTTGGAAATCCGAGTTAAGTTTGGAAAATCCAAGTTAAGGCTTGGAAATCCGAGTCAGACTTGGAAAATCCGAGTTAAGTCTTGGAAATCCGAGTCAAAGTTGGAAAATCCGAGTTAAGCCTTGGAAATCCGAGTCAGAATTGGAAAATCCGAGTTAAGTCTTGGAAATCCGAGTCAGAGTTGGAAAATCCGAGTTAAGTCTTGGAAATCCGAGTTAAGTTTGGAAAATCCGAGTTAAGTCTTGGAAATCCGAGTTAGGGTTGGAAAATCCGAGTTAAGGCTTGGAAATCCGAGTTAAGCTTTGGAAACCTGAGTTAAGCATGGGGAATCCGACATATGATGGTCAAATCCGGCATACATGTGGTCCGGGCCGACATATTGATATTCATACTGGCATCAACGTCTTCCTCGACTTCTCCAACAACATTGCCTCGTAAGTATCATTGATATGTCTGCATCACTCTTTTAGATAGTCTCAAACAGTGCTCGGGGACTCTCCCCTCTTTTCTACTTTGCTTAGCTGTTTTCCCCGGGAACGAAATGTCGTAACCCGGGGACTGGCCGTACAGTCTGTTTTATAGTTTCTCCTAGATAAGAAAAGCAACTCGGGGGCTCGTTTGAAAACCAAGTCTGCATTTTAATATATATAATTTCACTGCTAGACTTAAATATATCTGTGGAATAGAGTTTCTGCTCCCGTCAAATATTTATTATATATGTGCTTGAACTAACATTGAAAGGTGATATCGGTTTTACCGAGAGAGTATTCATCACCAAGATTGCGGTTTTATCGGTTGTCCCATATTACCCAAAATATCATAGCATTATCGGTATTCTCCTGATCGCCGTTTATTTTGGTTTGCGGTTATATCTCAACATCACCTCATATCTCAAATCGCCGTCTTTGTCGGTTCACCAAAACATCTGGGCATCCCGCAATATCTTGAATCGTCGTTTATTTCGGCTTGCCAAAATATCACGGCATTTATCTCACATCATCAAACATCTCACAAATCGTTATCTTTATTGGCCTTGCCGATTATCGTGATTCTTCAGTTATTCGAGCTTACAGAGTATCATGGCATCATTATCTCGGTGCTCAGAATCGAAAAATATCTAAATCTCACTAAGTGTGCGCGTTGAGAAATAGCTCAACTCGTCATCTGACAAGTGCCCATGAAGTCAGAAAGTCAAATTCTGCCAAGGACGGCTATGTCTCGGTCCAGCTAGTGCTGCCGACATAAATCTATGCGGTAAAAGCCCAGAGTGGCAGAAACCGACACATAAAAAATATGTCCAAGAAGGCTAGAAACTGGTATATAATAATGCCCAAGCAGGCTATATGTCGGTCCAGCTCATGCTGCTGACATATCTATGCGGTAAAAGCCCAAAGTGGCAGAAACCGGCATAAGAAATATGCCCAAGAGGCCAATATATCAAACCAGCTTATGCTGGAGACATCGGATATCGGTAATCCGACATCGGAAATATGCCCATGCAGGCACTACGACAATCCAGCAAAAGGATGTTGACATCCGACATATGAAACATGCTCATGCAGGCAGTATGCCAAATTGCCCAATGACGGCAGAAACATCTATGTGTGGCCATGCCCATGCATGCGATGCATTTCCAGAGCAAACTGTCCATCTCGTTGTTGATTCGGGTGAGCTCGGTCAACCGGATGACGCGTTTGGTCTATAGGGCATGGCTAGATGACGGACTTATGATGGCAGACATATGACTTTAGCAAATGCCCAGCTTGGCTAAAAACCAACATATGATAAGCACCCATGCAGGCTACAAAATGATACAGCTCATGCTGCCGACATGTGATTTTAATATTTCCTATGATGGCTATACATCTGATTCGGCCCATGCAGGCTATATTTTGATACCAACTCCGTGATATTGTTGATAAGACTATGCGCGACTCTACGAGTCCCACATAGCCTCGGGGACTACTGTCGGGGATATAACCCCGGGTATCCCAGAGTTGGTGGTTTTTCATGCGAGACCCAGGTATGGCTGGCGATAATGTTCACCCGGATACTGTTCACACCACGGGTACTGTTCACCCGGATAATGTCTACCTCGATCACTGTTCATCCGAGTATTGTTCACCCCCGGATAATGTTCACCCGGGTAATGTCTACCTCGGTCACTGTTCATCCGAGTATTGTTCACCCCCGGATAGTGTTCACCCGAATACTGTCTACCTCGGGTACTGTTCACCTCGGTGCTGTTCACCCCGGGTACTGTTCACCCCGGATACTGTTCACCCCCGGATAATGTTCACCAGGGTAATGTCTGCTCGGTCACTGTTCACACCGAGTACTGTTCACCCCGGATAATCTCCACCCGGGTAATGTCTACCTCGGTAATGTTCATCCGAGTACTGTTCACCCGGATACTGTTCACCCCGGATAATGTTCACCCCGGGTAATGTCTACCTCGGTCACTGTTCATCCGAGTACTGTTCACACCGGTAATGTTCGACCGGGTAATGTCTACCCCGGGGAATGTTCATCCGAGTACTGTTCACCCGGATACTGTTCACATGGGTAATGTCTACCTCGGGCACTATTCATCCAGTACTGTTCATCCGACATACCCGAGCTATGTTCACCCCGGGTACTATTCATCCGGCATATGTCGACACTGTTCATCCGACATCGGGCCCACTCCGACATCCGCCACCCAGCCGACCCACTCCAGCATCCAGCTCCCGACATCCAGCACAACCAGGTACTGGGACGCTCCCAGCTCGTACCTGGTACGGCTACCAGTTGACCAAGCAGGAGCAAGACCAGGAGAGGACAGCCAGCATGGCTACAGAGACGCGGACGTGACTAGAGTACAGATGATGACGCATGTGCAGTGTTGATTAGACCCCAGTAGTCATTTCATCTACAGTGCAACACCCGTACCGTGCATAGTGTTCTGCGGGCCACCCCTTGTCCCCTGGGCTCTCCCTATATAAAGAGCACCAGGGGGAGAGCTCTGGACGGCCCCCCGGCGGGCTCATTTCCCCCCTCTTTGCCTTAGCTTCTTCTTCTTCCTTGAGCAGCCTTCCATGGCTAGCTCCATACAGCTCGAGGAGCATTTGTACCCACCGCATATGAGTTGAGAATACACCAAAGTAGGATAGATGCTGCAGTAGGGGTTTTACCTCCCCACGAGGGCCCCGAAGCAGGGTAAATACTTGTGTTCGTCTGTTCTTTTGTGTGCGTCTCTACACGCGCTATCCCTCCCCGAATCCTCTAGCGTCCATCGGCCCCAACTCAAGCCTACCCATGGCATCTGTCCGTGCACCACCACGACAAGCGGTGAACTATATTGTTTTATGATAGCATTGTTATGCGCCCACAATTCTGTAAATTGCCATGTTGTAATTTGTTTACCCATAATGCATATCTTTTGGAGAGACACCACTATTTATCTGTGCACCCCGGTCCTACTTTCCTACACTGTTTACAATCGTTTTAATAGATTTCCGTAATCATTTTCTCGCTGGTCATATTTTACTCTCATCATATATTACTCTTGCACATTTAATTCTTTGTGTTCAGCAAGCCGGAGAGATTGACAACCTCTCTGTTTCATTGGGGCAAAGTAGTTTGTTTGTGATTGTGTGCAGGTCCACGTCAATTATCGTAAACGGCGCCATTGACACCTTGCTAAGCCTTCTCCAAGTCCTACTGGTTCTGACAACCTTGGTTTTGTAATCAAGGGAAACTGCTACTACGCTGCATAATACCTTCCTCTTGGGGTTCTCCAGCGAACGTGTGATCCACGCCATCAGCCAGCGGTTGGAAAAATACTCTATGGTAACCAGTGTTTTGAGCCATAGTGATTTACGGACACATTGACTACATATATTATATAGCATGAGAATTAATTATTACTAATCGTTTGCATCCTTATCTTATTTGTTCCATAGAACTAATACACTGCTATAGATGAATCCTTAAGCCCTGACCTATTTTAATCCATTGTGAACAATCCTTTCAGAGAACAAGACTAGTCCGGTAAAACGTGAATTTAATAAGACTTTCTTAGGCTTGTTGACTAACCTTATCAAGCACATACTTCCCGGTTCGATAAACCCTGGGTCTCATAGGGGAAAAAACTACATACTACAATCCGATAATCCGGATCGAAGGTATCAAAACCCCTCCAAGGAGAAGGGTACAAAATCACGGGCAACAACCAACAAATATTCACTATTTCACGTGAGGTTACAAACGCGGCGGAGTTTGCAATGATGAATGTATCCCGTGTAACGACTTACAAGATGTGTATATAGCAATGGTGACCTAGGTCGGTAACTATCCATACCGCGAGGGCTGCGCGCCTTCGCCCCCCCCCCCCCCCCCGGCGGCACCCCCAAACCTCCCGGCGACGAGTGTCGCTCCGCTCGTCAGAAGTTAGTTCCCTTTATATGAATTTGGATCACAACTTAACTACTCCCTCCGATCCATAAAAAGTGTCGCTCATTTTGTACTAAGTACAAACTTTGTGCTAAGTAAGCGACACTTTTCATGAATCAGAGGGAATAACACAACTCGAGCTACAATGAGAGAATTCGTCGAGTTGTCGATCAATGTAGGATCTAGGCGATTGGTGTATGTCGTCGATGGCAATAGTGTAAAAGATGATGCCGATCCCGCAATTGTTCCCCTCTTATCGTTCCCCTCTTTATATAGGTGGCCTTCATGTGTCTTCATGAGTAGAGTATTGATGACACCATGGCTTTGAGGGGTCAACGACTTTTCCCTATGTATCCAAGGTGAGCAAAGCAATTGACAAGCTAATAGATAATTGTTCTCGCTTGTGAGATGAGAATAGGTTAGAAAACCTAAATTCATAAATTAGAAAGAAGAAAAAACAAGCCTCTCACTCACGTAGCTTGGTTGCTTCATCCTAACAATCCATTCCACCCATGCCTTGATGATTCACACGAAGCGTGTGTCGAGGAATTGATATTCGAACCCTCGTAATCGTACCTCGAAGATCTCGAGAGCATGTTTATTTGTACAATTAGGATGATCCAACCTAACATGTAAGGACATAACGATACCCATGTTTAGACCCACGATCGATGGGAAAATGACCTACTCCTGTCTCTCACTTATATTCACGTGTTGAACACAAATCCATCTACAATATGGGAACTCATCGAGTGTGATCGATCTAGGATCTACGTGATTTGGTGTATGCCGTCGATGGCGATGGTCCAAAAGATGATGTGGACCCCAAAATCATTCCCCCCTTTAGGACCTCTCTGATTCCCGAGATAGGAAAAACGTAGGAACAGAAAAAAAATGCAGGATTGTAATACCATCTCCATTTCAATCCTACGAGATTTCATGGTAACCAAAATCATCTGATTCCATTATAGGAGAAACAAAAGATTTTTAGAGGGCGGGTTGAGTGGATGTTAGATTTTCTATAAAATGTAGTACAAAGGATTACTTAGGAAAAAATACTATAGAATTTAATCCTACTAATCAAGCAATCACCATAAGGAAAAATCGTGTAATATGCCAAGTAAAGATGTTATCGTATCCACTATATAAAGAGCATCACCCTTCACCCCCTCATGAGGAGGGCACTTGGTGGCTTGATCCCAAAACCCCACTCCTCATTCCCCCCTTGAGAGATAGTGAGAGGAAAGGAGAGGGAGCCGGCAGGGTCACTCACCGTCAGCAACCTCCTCGACGCCGGCCAGCCACACCGCCAAGGAAAACAAGCTAAGCACAAAAAATGGCTGTTAAGCTTATGTTATGTGTGAAAACGAGATAAGAGAAAGGAGGGCATAAACATCTCAGTGGCCAGACAAACTTTTTTTTCTCAGAACTCAAACTTACCGTCCTATCTTTCATCTCATAATCTAAGTTATATATATGGAAAAATTCAACTCAGCTCTCGAGCTCACGTGCTCCTGGCCAGCAAGGAATTTAGAAAAAAAATAGTATAACACATTTAAAAAAATAAAAAATTGCTCACAAACATATTCAAATCTTCTACATACGTGCAAAGTTTCGTAAAAAAAATGACATTTGTGATGCTTTGTAAAAAAAAAGTTAGCGGATAACATGTGATTAAAAAAATGTCTTTTTAGAATGCTGATTTTGTTTTTTCACACATATCACTATAAATGTCTCCGTTTCCTCTTCCGGGATCCTGTCAACAAGATCACCAAACCACAAACGCCCAACATAAATAAACAAACCATAATGATAGAAGCAATCAGTCGTCAGGACACGAACGCCTTTGGTATCAGCACACCCAGCTGGTATCTTTGGAAATAGACAGATAGGGATATTCTGTTGTGATCTGGCGAGCTGCCACCAACCCACACGAGGGATTTTCCGAATGTTGACATTCCCTGCACCTGTCTGTCTGTCCATGACACGGACGCGTTGCATAATTCAGACAATTTTCTTCTCGTCATAACACCTGTCAGGTTTCTTAAACTAATCGTTCATGAGAACAACAAGCCAACCACAATGTGCATATGGAAAACGAGACAGCAGCTGGAATCGGGAGATGGCAGAGTAGTGCTGCCCTGCTGGTATGTGGACTGCAGATAGATATTTTCGGCCTTGAAAAATTGTTGTGACACATGGCAACATGGCATCTAATAATACACGTACACCTACACGGGAGGAGCAGCTGTAGTCTTCGCCTGCTCTTAATTAACTTGGTGAATGAATTTGGCTTTGATTATCTGAACTGCAGCCTGGGGATTCAGATTACCAGCAGCTTCAGCCTCCTGAACCTGCATCAGTGACGGGAGCTCTAGCTCCTGGGGACCTGCATCAATTTTCGATTTTCTTTCTGGGCTGCAGCATATGTGTATGTTCCGATGAAACATTTTTCTCACGAGAACCTGATATGGAAACCCCTTCAGGTTGTGATGGAAACTTCTAGTTCCATCAAATTCTTGAATCTGATCATTCACAAAAAACAAAAAAAAAACTCGAATCTGACACCAACAATAGGTTTGCACAGAAACACAACACTATTGCACCTCCAAAGCAGCAAAAAGATGAGACTGGTGCCGAGTATTCGGTGCATTGTGCCAACAAAGAGAAATTCACTGTACTGGCAGTAAAACAAGATCACGTCAGCAGACAATATATCATCCTTTTCCCTACGCTCAGAAGTGAACTTCATTTCTTTATTTACAAGCTTGTTGGTTGTCGAATGATACATCAGAATACAGCATCATCTTCACTGTACCACACAAACTTGCCATTACAATTTACAAGCACCAGGTCTCCAATTGTTGTCATTCCTTCAGTGAACCAAGCGTAACCATCTGACCGAAAGCGGTTTATTGCTTTCCTTGAGATTCGGCCCATTGAATCGCATGAGCAACACCTAGGTATACAGGAAATACCAAAACAAGCAAGCATACCGGAGCAGAAGGACGTGTTCTACACACTAAATCTCGAGCTAGCTACACCTCTTCCTGTCATCCTATCAACACGGCGGCGGCCAAAGGGCAGCCCAAGGAACGATCGAACCACGCCTCCAATCTCTGTCTTGCAGAGTGGGCATACTGCATTTAACTTGAGCCATTTATCGACACATTGCACATGAAACAGGTGGTTGCAGGGAAGCTCACGGAGCTCATCATCATCTCCATACTTAGTGATGCAGATGCAGCACACCTGCGCCAGTATCAATAGAGTTTGACAGTTACGACTTGTGAATCATGCCGAAAAAGAGAGCAAATGTGCCCCATATGAGTGAATATTGGAAACCAATATGGTGAAGTATTTTGATATCCTGGCAATGATTTATCAGTGGCAAATTGCAAAGAGCGAACTCACTAACAAAGTATTAATCTAGCCACATGGAGGACAGAATATAACTTGGAATAATCATAAGAGGGACGTGCTGTTGAATAAGGAGATAACACAATGTATGGAAAACACTCTCGTATATTCAAGACAAAATTAGAATGGCTTGAAGGTTCATGAGAAGAATACAGGATTAGTAGAGAAATGTGTTCCTTGCAAACCAAGAATATTTCCATAAAGCACTGATATAAATCAGTTCTACTCATTGAGAACAACAATATAATTTAATGCTTGTCTGTGAAGTTGCGCACAAATATCATGAACAGTTATACCATTTATTATTGATAAATAAACAAATATTTTGAAGCAAGGCACGCAAAATATATGTTGCTGATATAACACTGAGTGCTTATGTACTTGTGTTGAATAGAGCTATCGTTACTAAATTATGAAGCATATGAAGGCCGATAGCAAATCCTGACAGTATTTGTTGAATATCATAGACGGAAAGGATGTGAAATACTCACAGCATCTTCAGCTGAAACAATCCTTTCCTTTTTAGTTCCTGGGCCCAGGATTCCACCCTCGCTAAGATTTTCTGAGCTTGAAGCATGATCAAGCACCCAGTTTTTGCTTCGTTTTGGTTTGAATTTGTAGGTTGGCAATGCATCGATTAGCTCTTGAGTAGCTCCTCTACTTTGACCCAAATCCTCTTGGAGGCGCAAAACAGAAATTAAGCATGGAAAGCAGCAGCATATCGCTGCACACATGATGAACGGAACGGCATACCCAACACAACAAAGTGCAAGGAATGCTAAGCAAAGCCTATAAAGGGGCAACAAAGTCAGTTGCGAGTTCAACAAATCATTGAACAAACAGAGAGCAATGCAACTACCTATACATATTGGGAGCGTCCTGAGCATCTGATGAGGTGCCACGTCCACCAAAAATCCACACATTGCCAACAACAAACCATACAGCAAAGAAACAGTCGACGGCGGTCTTGGAATGATAAGCCAGTATGCTAGGCCTATAAAACATAATCATGACAGGTAAGAGCATTCATTCATTTCAAATCTGACATACCACTAATTATTATCAGACCCCACATCCCCCAGTTCTACAAGTTATTAACCAAATATTGATGCTTTAGACTATAGTAACTTACCAGTCTCATTCTAGATATCAACATGATTTTGCTCACGCAAGTGAATAAGTCTACAACTATATATACTGTATGCAATCGGAAGGCATGAAGTTCTCCTTTCCGGATTCAGAACTCTTTGAAAGCCATGAAAAGGTGTTTCTTTTGCTGAGTTCTTATGAGTGACCAGGTTAAACTGGCAAACCAGGAAAGGTTAAACCTAAGTATAACTGAGGGTTAAGCACAGATAGGGAGAAGTTCTGAAAAGAAGACATCCTGATAATCCATTCACAAAACATTCCTGTCCTGATTTATAGAAAATTATTGTGGTAAGCTATAGGCAACGCCACAGTGTAAAATAAAACTGCAGATATGTTATCTTAGCTCTACAAACTGAGAATTTCATTTGCTTTTTCTCAAAGGTTTTGCATAAGCTGTTATCATTGCTGTTTAACTCTTCTCACAAATTTGTTTCCATACTGTAAAAATTTCTATATCTACTAAAGAATTTTACATAAACAAATGTAATATCATAAAAAAAAACAAATTATGTGGTGCTCTAAAGATTGTATTCTTATTAAACTTAACAATTAATTTGTTCGTTTCAGATTTATGGATAACACTTATAGGATTACAGCTTTACAAGATATAAAATGCATATGATGAACTGCATACAAGGATTAAACAACATGTAGAAGCTTAGGAAACTCAAAATGAATATTAACATGGAGTTAAAGATCACCTTGGCCAAGAAATTGTGATAAACCCAAGATGCAACACAGTACCACTGGTACGCTGATTGCGTCCTTCTGACGATTGGGAGGAAGTCAAAGTAGGATAAGTTGTAGGTGGCTGTTCAGGTTCTTCCTCCGAAGGTCTGTTTCGATGGACATAGCGCCAATAAATAAGAGGAAGACTTGCAATGCAGCCAACTGTATAACCAATTATCCAAGCAACTAAAGGGGCATGGGGAAGTTCATCTCTTGAAAGGATGAGGATGACAATAGCTGCTGTAATCTGTGCTATGTACATGACAAGTTCAAATGAGATCCATAAACCAGAATTCCAAAGACTTCTTCCACGACCATAGAAACTATCTCTTCTAGGAAAAGATAAATTTCTGGAGTCATAAGCAGTTGGTGACGTTGATGCTGAAGACTGTGGAGATGGGGTTCGTGTGCTTGTAGAAGGCCTATCTTCCCGAGGTTCATCCGTATCACTGTGCATATCTTGATGGCTGGTTGATGTTGATGGAGTTTCCCCATGTGCTAAATTTATAACATGCTCATGTGGCTCATCACAATTAGCACGCTCCATGAATAGTTTGGATTTATTGATTTCAGGATTAGCTCCAATCACAAAAGAGCAAGCGCATACTCATCATGGCTAACCATATCTCGTACCCCATCTTTTTAAACTAGGAGCTACAAATGGCCGGTTTTTCAGTAAAGATACAGCTGAGAAGAATGTCGATTCTCAGTATAATCCAGTGAATTTTGTCAATTTGGATCGCTTCATTTGCTCCAAGGAAGATCCCAATGAGAGTATCCTAAGCTACAGATTTCAAAACAAAGAACATCTCATACATCCTTTTCAATATATACACATAATTGTATACTTATCCATGCATTAAGTAGGCCAATGTATGAGCAGTGGAAGTCACTCGCGAAAGACAAAGCATATAAAGCATACAATGAGTCCACATATAGCATTTCTTGAAGAGTACCATCATGTTTATTCCATTAGACAGGAATATGATCCTGTTTAATATAACATGGGCATCAGTGCAACCTACAAACATTCCCCTAAAAGGCAAAGAGCCTGGCGGATTTCAATCTTCATCTTAAACTAGAGTTTCGTTGTGCCCGGCTATTTTGTACAGCTTCTGAACACACGATAGTGGAAACTATTGAGCAATGAGGGTTTTTATTGTCTGCCCAACTAATCGGCATCACAAAATTGATTCTTACAGAGTACCAGAGAAGTGAAAGGACCCAACTCTTTAATACAAGACCAACATAATCTTATTAGAAAGTATCTACAGTTGAGTGACGAGCAGGGGCGGATCTAGATGGTGTCCCGGGTGTGCACCGGCACGCCCAGAAAATTGTGAAGGTCGGTGCGATTCTTTCTAACTAACCCCTGGGGATGAACTCTTGCTGAAAACTTTCTCAAAAAAAAAAAATCTTGCTGTAATTAACGATGCTGCTATCATTTGACGAATAAAGTCGTCTTCCCTTGAAAGAAAGAAAAACTAATCGATGGATGAACTCTTGCTACAAATTTCAAAACAAAGAACCTCTCATACATCCTTTTCAATATATACACATAATTGTATACTTATCCATGCATTAAGTAGGCCAATGTATGAGCAGTGGAAGTCACTCATGAAAGACAAAGCATATAAAGCATACAATGAGTCCGCATATAGCATTTCTCGAAGAATACCATCATGTTTATTCCATTAGACAGGAATATGATCCTGTTTAATATAACATGGGCATCAGTGCAACCCATAAACATTTCCCCAAAGGAGAAGTGATCAGTGGATTTCAATCTTCATCTTAAACTAGAGTTTCATTGTGTCCGGCCACAAAATTGATTCTTAGAGAGTACCGGAGAAGTGAAAGGCCCCAACTCTTTAATCTAAGACTGGAGTATAATCTTATTAGAAAGTATCTACAGTTGAGTGACGAGCAGGGGCGGATCTAGATGGTGTCCCGGGTGTGCACCGGCATGCCCAGAAAATTGTGAAGGTTGGTGCGATTCTAACTAACCCCTGGGGATGAACTCTTGCTGTAAACTTTCTCTCAAAAAAAAAAATCTTGCTGTATATGATGCTGCTATCATTTGACGAATAAAGTCGCCTTCCCTTGAAAGAAAGAGAAAACTAATCGATGGATGAACTCTTGCTGTAAACGATGCAGCTACCATTCGATGAACAAAGTTTCCCCGCCTTATCAAAGAAGAAGAAAAAGCTAATCGCTCGATGAAAACAACCTCATACCTCAAAATCGAATGGCCGAGGACCGGGACGGGGTGGGGACAGCCGCAGGAGCACGATGTCCCGGCGAGGAAGAACGGGGACGGCGATGGCGGCGCCGCGCTGAGACGCGTGTGAGTGGCGGGGGGTGGGGGCAGGATTGAGGCGTCGGCGGCGAGGCTAAAGGTACGGCACGGCGGCAGCTGCAGGGCACCGGTGGAATGGAAGACTAGAAGGGAGGGATTTTCCGCCACGCGGAGCGGAAAGAGAGGCAGAGCGCGGGTCCCTTTCGCGAAGGCGACTCAACTCGTTGCCTCCCTCATCCTCGGTGAATGGTGGGTGTCCCGGGCGCTCGTCCGTGCTCTCGGTCCATGATCCGGTGACAGTAGGATGCGTGTTTGGGGGAGTTGGTCCATGAAGGGCTAGGTCTATGCGGGTGGGACAGTGTTCGGGGCTTTGGCTTCGCGTGCCAAGAACGTGTCGGTCCGAGCTCTCCTTTTGTTTGTTTTTACTTTTTTTCTTCAGAATATTAAGTGTTTTTACTTGACTACCGTACGCGCAATACGGCGCACACGCTAGCAATAGCAAGTGTGACTACGACAAGCCACAATGGGATATCATTATAAAAGTAATACGGTGGTGGATGTCGAGGTGGCGGCCTCGGGCTCCCATGCTGCGACGGTTCTATGAGGCAGAGCCGTTGTCTTGCGCGGGGCTGGGTGGCGACCTTGATGAAGACTGTGCGGGTAGGAGGTTCGTCGACCCGACTGGATCGTCTTCAGGCAATGCGAAGGTCGATCTGGTTGCTACGTCGGGGCGGTGGCCCCGGAACAGGTGGGTTTGGTGGCGACCTGGATTTAAGACTGCGCGGGCAGCTGTCAACCATGACTGGATCGCCTTCGGGCAATACGAGGGTCGATCTGGTTGCTACGCCGGGGCGGCGGCCCCGGACCAGGTGGTGTGTGTTTGTGGTGTTTTTCGGCTTGTGTCGTGTGGACGGCGGTCGTCTCGCTTGTGTGGTTTTTTGGCCCTGTTTTTCTTATAAACAGGACGTTGTACAATTTGTATGGTTTTTGGACCCGGTTTTCCTTATAAACTGGGTCATCTCTTCTATCTATTCGGGCGGTGGATACGACCACCTTTAAGCTCAAATTTTTTTTTTGACAAAAAACTGATATCATAGTTAGATACTGTAGCATAAAGCATTTCAAAACGAGATGAGTCTATATTCTAATAAATGAAATGTTTTCGGCCTAGTCAATAGTGACAAACTTGGTATTCAATCCATATCTATTAGTTTACATGGAACTCTTTGCATCAGAATTCCCTTACCTACTCTCTCTCCACAAAGGTTTATGGGAACAAAGGCAGTACGCCTTGGAGGAGGAGTCTATAATCTCTCTCTCCTTCCTCCCCGAAGAATTGGAAGTTGTCCTCAAGGACACAAAGACACGGACACCGCTCCAGGACTAGATGGTTTGCTGGTAGTGTTCTTTAAGAATTTTTGGGCTTTTATCATAGACTTTAGGCACATTGGATGTCTCTAGACTTAACTTTGGGATCATCTCCCTCATCCCCAAGGCATCGGGCGCAGACTCGATAAACCCATTCCGCCCTACTGCTCTGATCAATGTTATTTAACTTATGTCGAAAGCCTACGCCTCGCGTCTTCCACCGGTAGCGCACCAGATCATTTCGCCCACCCAGTTTGCCTTTATCAAAGGTAGACTAATTCATGTTGGAGCCTTGGCCCTCCACGAGATTATTCATGAACTAAAAACGAAATTTTTACCCGTCGTCATTCTCAAATTAGACTTTGAGAAAGCTCGTACGATAGAGTTAGTTGGCATTTCCTTAGGGAAGTGCTTATCAAAAAAGGGTTTCCACTCGGGGGTAGTTCCGCCAGTTGGTGACGGGAGGTCAAACAACAATCTCCATAGCACGGGTCACCCTGTCCCAAAAAAAGGGCTGCCAAAGTCTCCCTAAAAATAAAAATCTTTGTGTGGCAACTTACTAGAGGACGCCTCCCGATAGAAGACCAAGTTTTGATCTGACATGGCCCTTTTGATGGTTTTTGTAGGCTTTGTGGACTTTTTGAAGATCCAAAACATATATTTTGTCTCCTGTGTTTTGCTAATCTTTTATGGAGTAGTTTAAGAAAAGGTTTGGGAATTTAGTGGAATCCACAAATCTACCAGTTTTGGTCGATTATGCTTTCTCTATCTGGCAGAGAAAGGAAGCTAGTGTGGCTTCTCTTTGCGGCTCAAAGTTGGGCTCTTTGGAACATTTCTAACAAAACAGTGTTTCTTTCCTCGACAACCAGCTGACTGTTTTCTCAAAACTGACGTCCTTTTGCAACAATGGAAACCGCTATCCAAACCCAAGGATCATGAAGGCATCGACAAGATGATCACGGAGCTCAAAGGCCTCTATTGAAGTACTAGATCTTCTTCGCCCGTGGACGCCCCAACCCTACTTAGCTTTACTCTCTCCGGCTACTAGATGAGTTTATTTTTCAGTGTGAACTATTGATGGCTATATGTCTATGTAATCAAACTTGTAAGCTGGTTTTCCTAGCAGGTTGTAATTTCGTGACCTACGAACTTATTGGGATTTATTAATTTAAAGCTGGACAACTCAAAGTGCCTTTTATATAAAAAAACATGATACCACACAAATGTTACTACACATTATAAAAGTAGTAACATAGACTACTATCATATACACGTACTAGTGTTGGGAATATGCCCTAGAGGCAATAATAAAATAGTTTATTAGCATATTCATGTTTATGATAATAGTTTATTATTCATGCTAAAATTGTATTAATCGGAAACATAATACATGTGTGGAATATGAACAACCAGGTGTCCCTAGTAAGCCTCTAATGGACTAGTTTGTTAGTCAAGAGATGGTTAACATTTTTTAACCATGGACTTATTATAGTCACTTGATAACGGAGTCATATCATTGGGAGAATGATATGATGGACAAGACCTAAATAATAAAGAGTTGTAATTGATCGTCACAAAGTTTCATTGTCAACACTTTTAGTATATGTCAAGTATAGTTTCCTTAGACCATGAGATTATGTCACTCCCGTTTACTAGAGGAATGCTTTGTGGACATCAAACGTCACTTCGTAACTGGGTGATTATAAAGATGGCTTTTAGGTATGTCCGATGGTAGGTTGTTGGGTGACATGAATCAAAAGTGGGATTTGTCCCTCCATGTGACAGAGAAGATATCTCAAGGCCTTCTTAATAATGTAGCATCATAAAGTCTGCAGACATGTCATTAGGTGGTAATCACGGAGATCCTATATTATGGACGAGTAAAGAGAACTTGCCGGTAACGAGATTAAACTAGACATGGGGATGTCGACGATTAAATCTCGGGCAAGTAAAATATCGTGAGACAAAGGGAATTGTATATGAGATCAATTGAATCTCCGACATCGTGGTTCAATCGAGAAAAAGTTTCGTTGAGTGTATAGGAATTAATATGGACATCCCGGTCCTGTTATTAATTATTGATATGATCATGTCTATGCATTCTCGAACCCGTAGGGTCACACACTTAACGCTCCGATGAAGTTAGGGTTAGCGATGAATTAAATGATGGAATGAAAGAATGCTGATTTGGAGTCTCAGATGAGATCATAGACATCACGAGGAGTTTCGGACGAGTCCAGAGAATAAGATTCATATAAGGAAAGTGGTTCCGGAGGTATCGGAAAAGTTCCAAAATATTTCGGTAGGGTACCGGAAGGTTCTAGAAAGTTCTAGAGGAGTATAGAAGTGGGGCCCACCTAAAGTATGGGGCCCACATGGACCAAAGGGGTGCAGCTGGCCACTTGGGCCAGCCGCACCACACCCAAGGCCCGCATGAGCCTAGCCGGCCAAAGAGGGAAAGGGAGGAGGAGGAGTCGTAGTCCCATAGGGACTCAGCTTGCTTAATGGGCAAGCAAGTCCTAGGGCCGGCCGACCCTAGGCTTGCCTCCACCTATTTAAGGGGGTGGAGGGAGGGGTGAGGCATACCTAAGGGAGCCCCAAGCCGCACCACCCCAAGCCACACCCCACCAAGCCGCTGCCCCAAAACCCTAAACCCTAGCCGGCGCCTAAGCCCTAGCCGCCGGCCACCACCTCCTCCATAGCCGCCGCGCCACCCCTACTTCGAGGGCTGGTGTGCCACCTCCACCATCTCCTCCTCCTCTTTCTTGTCTTGGCGAAGCCCTGCTCGCAGAGATCTACATCATCATCACCACCACACCGTCGTGCTGCTGAGATTCATCAAGCCACGTCTACCTCGCTTGCGGGGTCAAGGAGTTGACGTCTTCATCGAGCTGAACGTGTGGATACCACGGATGTGCTGCTTGTGCGGTACTTCGACGGATTGTATCGCGTGGATAATACATCTCCTCGCGACTAGATACGTCTAGTTGCGGGGATCGACTAGCCAACCCCAGCACCGACAAAACGCGTTTGTTCGTTCTTCAAGGGTAAGAGATTGGATCTTGTCGTGGGGTTGTCACGGCAAGTTCTTCCTCAGGGAAGATGATTTGTGGGGCCATTGATCATCGAAGTACGTAGGAGCTGTTAATCTCGCCTAAGGACAAGGATTTACCCAGGTTCGGCCCCTCTTGATGGAGGTAAAGACCTACTTCCTGCTTCGGCTTTATTGATATGAACTTGCTCTCGATTACAAGGTTCCGGCTCCTCTCTGGGGAGTCGGCGACTTCAACCTCTCTGGGGTCTGGTCTGGTGTTGCGGGTTCTGGATTGCTTCAGACTTGTCCCCTCTAAGGTCCAGGGCCCTCCTTATAAAGGCGGTCGGGTCCCTGGACTTACAAGTTTACATCGGGTCATACTTGGACACGGAGTCCTATTCTACGTCTTGGCCTTCCAAGTTAGAACTCCGGGTTGTACTAGGACTCCTCCCTGACGAGTCCTTCCTTCTTCATGGGCCTTGGTCGGCTTGTCTCCAGTCCAGCCCATGTAACTTGAAGTGCGACCCGGCTTTGGCTTTCTTGGTCTTGGCGGGTCTACTTTCCGGGTCCATGGGCCTACCTATAAAGTATCCCCCCATTAGTAGCCCCCGAATTTACCTTGGGCGCAGTCTTGGCGGCTTCCTCCGACTTCCTGGTTCGGCTTCTTGGTTCGACTTCCTGGTTCGACTTCTCCGATTGGAGTCATAAGCTTAGAAGTCGCCTGCTGCTAGCTCCAAGATGAATTCCTGCATAAAGACATAACACACATATAAAATGAGTCCTTCCTCTCTCTTTGCTTAAGCCCACCACTCTTGCCTTTGCATCAGCTGGCCGAGTTTGTTGTGGCTCTTATAAACTAGCTCTGAGGAATCTGACTCTTGCCATTTCTTGCAGACACAGGACTCGCCTTTCTGAGACAAGCCGGCTTTTCTTTCCACTACTGTGCCTTCATTTTATCAGATTTACTCTGTTTGACTTTGGCAGCCGTATCTTTGACCACGAAATTTCCGCGGATGTCTCCACATTTCCCGCACTGGTAATATGGAACAGCCCCGTATCTTTCTAGGGTTTAACCCCTTATAAACTGTCAAGGGTGGGGTCCAAAAACCCTCACTTGCCCTTTCGCTTCCAATCTCCTTCTTCCTCCTGCTCATTCTCTTTCCTGCACGCAGCTCACTCCGCACGTACGCCATGGCTCCCAAGCGCTCGAAGGCAACTTCCAAGGCCAAGGCCTCCACGTCCATACGGACGATTGACATCGCCGCCGCGGCCACCGCCGCCGCCAAAACTTCCTCGTCAAAGCGATCGATCTCCGCCGATTGGGGGGATCCACAATTACGGCCGAGCAACTCAAGGCGCATCGGCTTGCTGGCCTTCTCCCCTCCAATGTCAAGGCTCGAGCCCCAGGAGATGAGGTGGTGCCCTCTCCGGCGAAGGACAAGGTCGTGATCTTCTTCGAGCACCTTTTCCGCGGATTCACTCCCCCGGGTAACTTGTTCTTCCGCCAAGTCCTCGATTTCTACAAGTTGCGCATTCATGACTTGGCGCCCAACTCTGTCTTAACCCTCTCAAACTTGTCACTCTTTGTGAGGATTACCTCCAAATCAAGCCAGACCTTGACCTCTGGCTTGAACTTTTCTATTGCAACCCCCAACCCGAAACCTCTGGGGGTCCTCTCCTTCAGTGCGGTATTGTTGCTCTTCAGCGTCGCCTCCACTCTATCTTCCCCAAACCTGTCTTTCCTAACCGTGTCAAGGATTGGCACAAAACTTTCTTTTACTGTAAGGGCACCTCTCCTGCAGATGAGCCCCGTCTTCCTCTCTTCTCTGAGGATCGCCTAGAGGCGACTCCTCTTTTAAAAGCTAGGTGCTCAGAGGCCGCCCGGCCCAAAGTCGAGTCCTTGATCATCCGGATTCAAGCTCTCCTATCACACAAGCTAGAGAATATGGATTTGGTGCGTTGCTGGACGACTTGGAGAATCCAACCGCTGAGTCCTAGGACTCGGCTGATATGCCAGTATACACGTTGCGTGACTGATGACCTCCGTATATCGAAGAAGTTGTCTGACGGCCCTGAACTCGGCCGATTAATCAAGAAACTGACGGGCAGGCCAGTGAAACATCAAGTAAATTTTGGACTTGAGCCCTTTTGCTCCACCCATCAAGCTCATGCTGTAAGTATCTTACTTGTTTCTCTTAAACTGCTTTATCTGCTTTCTCTATTTCAGTTGCTAACTTGACTTTCTATCTCCTTTGTAGTTAACTGACTCCTTCTGGAAGCCAGCTTCTAAATCTGCAACGAAGGCTGAGGCCAATGAAGAGGTAGAAGAGGAGGCTTCTGTCACAGAGCCAAATGCTGGGGCAGAAGATGTTGAAGATAACGCTGACGAGGAGTCTTCTCAGGAGGCTCCCGTTGAGGATGATGATGATGAGGGGGAGTCCTCCCCGGAGGCTCCTGTTGGAAATGTTACTGGGAGGGAGTCCTCTCGGGAGGCTCCTGTTACTGAGCAGGGACATACGGCTTCTAGTCCTTCCGCTACCCAGCCAACCTCATCTGAGGAGTCCTCAGCCGCGAAGAGTCGCTCCTCCTCTTCCCCGGCTCCCAATAAGGATGGCCCTCGAGAGGCTGTCCCCAAGGTACCTCTCTCACGAGTCATTGGATCAACCAGTTCACCTGCTAAGCCTCAAGAATGTATGCAGAACGTTATTGCTGCTAGGAAGAGGAAGCTGCGCTCCGATGGCCCTGCGGACACCCCTGATCCTTTGCCAGTTTCACACCAACGGAAGTCGACTTCTCCTCCTGAGAAGGCTGACTCCTACCATTCTGGCATGTCTATGCCATCTTCGGACTCTCCGGCCTCCTTGGACCTTGAGACTAATGTAGGGTATGACTTCTATTTTTGCTTGTACTCATTTGACTTTTGCTTTTCCTTTTCATGGATTTCTGCTAACTTCTGACTCTGTCTTATTTCAGAGCTCGGCCTTACCTGAAGGTTGCCAAGCTCCACAACATGGCTGATGTGACATCAGCCCATGGAACTGTCCCTCAGTCGGCTTCACAGACGACGAGCACAAGGACAACTCCTTCTACACATGCATCTGCAGGTGTTACAACAACTACAGCTCCCACTATCCCCGATTCCCTTCCAAGGACTCGGGTGGAAACTCCACTGGTGGTCCAGTCCTCCTCTGGGACTGGGACTCCTACGATTGTGCCCCAAGCACCTCCGGCTCCTCAGAAGGCAGCTTCTACGGCTCAACTGATCAACGAGCCGGCCAAGTCCTCCATCGACTACAGCCGACTTCGAGTGGCTGATAACAAATCTTTTTTTGAGGCTTGGATAGAGGATGTTGAGCTTAATGATCAATCTGCCAGACTGAAGGACGAGGAGCAACTGGATCTTAGGTCTCTTCAGATGATACATAATGTAAGTTTTCTGACTTCTAGTCTCTGTTTTCTCTGCTAGCCTCCTATTGCAGTAGCCCCCAAGCACCTTATCTGTGGTGACTTGTAGCTAAGATAGGTGCTTTAATCTGAACTCAACTGGCATATAGAAAAACTTTCGCACTGTAGCCCCCAAGCACTGAGTCCTTAGCTCTACTAGGACTCGGGGCTGTTGATTTGATGACTCTTAGGTTCTGGAACAAATTTTTTTTCCACGAGTAGCCCCCAAGTGCCGGGTTGTCAGCCTGCGACAACTTGGAGCTACTAATCAATGTAATTAGCTGGTACTTAGCTTGAGAAAAAATTCTGCTCTGTGAGTAGCCCCCAAGCGCCAAGTTGTTAACCTGCGATGACTTGGAGCTGCTAACTATTAACTATGACTTGCGCCTTTGCATCTGGAGAAAAATCTGACTCCTGAGTAGCCCCCAAGCGCCAAGTTTGTTAGCTTGTGACGACTTGGAGCTCATGAGTTGTATATCTGACTTGTCAATTCTGACTTTGTAAATCTTGACTTATGCTTGCAGAACCTTATCTCCAAGATGAAGAGGGACATCAAGGAGCTAGAGGACCAAGCAGCTGCTAGTTGCCAAGTCTGCTTTAGCTGAAAAGCAACACTCCCTTCAATTGGAGAGGATCTACAAATCCTGGCTGCTGAGCTGGAGCAGGTCAAAAGGAATCTGAAGCTGCCAAGAGGACTGCCCAGAAAGCTCACAACAATCTGAAAGCAGTCTTTGACACGTGCCGCAGAGGGATTGGAGCTATGTGCCAACATATCTTTGGTAAGTTTATGCCTTGCTTACTCCTTCTTTGAATTTGATCTGCAGAACTCGACCACTTATGCTTATGACTTCTTTTTGCACGGGCTGACTCCCCAAAACTTAAATTGCCCACAAGCAAGCAACTTCATGAAATGCTGGACCACTATCACGGGTTGCAAGAGGAGCCCGTGCTATGGTCAAATATTTGAACGCTAAGGGCAAGTGCCCCAAAGAGCCTGAGCGCCTGGTGGATGAGTTATCAAGGGCACCAGGATATATGCGCCAGTGGAAGCAATCTTCTTTGAGGAGAGCCTCCATCAGGATCCTTGCCCTAGCACACAGCTAACTACCCCACCGTCCTGGAGCCGGCATTACTTACTATGGGGAAGCCCGAACAACATGAGGATGGCACTCCTTCACCCAAGATGACTTCAAGCTGAGGAGAATTGGTGTGGCCTTATGCTTGTGAGATTGCCAATAAAATGGACCCTGAGGTATGGGTTCATCATTATGACTTGGAGAATCAAAGGGTTGCACCAGAGACTCCTGCGATCATAAACTTTGGCCGTCCCTCACAGGACTCAGCTGGTGCCCCTTCTGCTGCGCCGACCTCTTCTACCCAGCGACTCCTGTTCCTGGCAACCCAGCTGGTACAGAGCATACTTTGAAGACTCCTGTCGCGCCACTCCTTCAAGATTTACAGCTGGGACTCCCAGCTTCAAGAAGAAGAGCAGGCACAGCACGCAAAAGGTCCAAGAGCTGCTGGTTTCCACATGAAGAAGGTTACCGCCAAGACTCCTGTTGAAGCCAACTCGCGCATCTACCTCTCTGGCTAAAGACAAGTCACCTGCCAAAAAGGACTCCTCAACTGTAGCTGAGAAGTCGACTCCTGAGAAGGATCACCCTCTTGATGACTTCTGAAATTTTTGTACTGATGTAAAGCTTTTGGTGTTCAAACTATTTATTCTGAATTATGCCAATCAGCTTGTAATGACTTGTTTGCTCAACTGTGACATTGATATGTCTTACCTATACAAGTCATTGCTTGGTTCTTATAACGCATCTATTTTTCACTGATGAATAAGTAGGCCCTGCATGACTTCTCTTACAGTTTGTGCTGACAAGCTCCCAACTTCTTATGTCCTTTAGGATTCATAAGAGTCAGAGACAAGTCATGCCTGTAGATTGTTCATATTGTGCAGGCTGCATCTAACTTACCAGCGAGAAAATTAGGAAAAGTTGGGCTACTGAGCCAGGTTCAAGGGTCTAAGCCTGACTTTTTTCTCTGAAAAGCAAGCCCCCAAGAACCTGATGATCAAATATAAAGAATAAAGCGCACTCACTGGGTGACTCGACTAAATAACTCGTATTCAGAGAAGCCGGCTTTATTCCTCTGATCATAACAATTTGATTACATTTAGGCATGGCTCACTGGGCTCTTTGCCTTTCAATCATAAAACTATTACAATTTAGCTATAGTAGGGACGTAACTGGGCTGTGTTCCACGGCCTCTTTGCCTCTACATATGGATCTAGTGTATGAGCTGTGTCAGCTCCTTTACTTTTACTTGCCGGCTCTCGTACATCCATTAGATAGTACGACCCATTGTGCAAGTTCTTGCTTATGACGAACTGGTCCTTCCCATGGTGGAGATAACTTGTGCATCCCTTTCTTTTTTGGACTAGGCGAAGCACTAAGTCACCCTCTGGAAAGTCCGAGTCTTGATTCTGCGAGCATGATATCGCCGCAAGTCCTGCTGATAGACTGCTGATCTCTCAAGGGCTAACTCCCTTGCTTCTTCGAGTGCGTCCTACTGAGTCCTGACGAGCGAGCTCATTCTCTGACCTCGACATAATTGGCTGACTTGTGGCGAGTCATGCAGCAAGTCGCTAGGTAGGACGGCTTCTGCTCCATACACCATGAAGAACGTCGTAAAGCCAGTGGATCTGTTAGGAGTCGTCCTGATACTCCAAAGTACTACTGGCAGCTCCTCAACCTAGCTCCCAGCTGCTCTTAACAAGGGGAACTCGAAGTCGAGGTTTTATTCCTTTAGCAGCTCCTGATTTGCCCTCTCTGCTTGCCCATTGGACTGTGGGTGTGCCACTGAGGCTAGGTCGAGTCTGATGTTGTTCTCATTACAAAACTTGGCCATCTCTCCAACTGATAAGTTGGTCCCATTATCTGTAATGATGCTGTGAGGATACCCAAAGCGTGTGGCTATCTTCTTGAAAAACCTCACAGCCGATGCTCCGTCGACTCGGCTTACGGGTTCGACTTTTACCCACTTGGTGAACTTGTCAACTGCTACTAGCAGGTGGGTCTTGTGATAGGGCGACTTTGAGAAAGGACCCATCATGTCAAGCCCCCAAACTGCAAACGGCCAAGTGATAGGAATAGTTCTGAGTTCTTGGGCTGGTACGTGGTCTTGCCTGGCGTACCTTTGGCATCCATCACAAACTCGTACTATCTTTTCTGTATCCAGATGTGCTGTCAACCAAAAGAACCCGTGCCTGAAAGCTTTTGACACCAAGGATCTAGTGGATGCATGATGACTACAATCACCTGCGTGGATTTCTTGCAAGATTTGCTTGCCCTCTCTAGAGAGACACATCTCTGGTAGACTCCAGTGGTACTTCTTCTATACAACTCGCCATTAATGACTGTGTAAGAATTGCACCGTCTGATGAGCTGTCTCTGTTTGACTTCATCCTCTGGTAGTTCACCTCAGAGGAGATATGCAAGTTAGGGCTCTGTCCATGCTGGGATTGCCCGTACTGCTGCCACAAGTGCTGACTCTGGGTCTGGGAAGGCTAACTCCTCCTCTGAAGGTAACTTGACAGATGGATGATGGAGTTCATCCACAATACATGTGGGAGGTACTTTCTCTCGACGAGAGCCGAGCCGTGATAACGCATCGGCGGCCTCGTTCTTGCGTCTGTCAATATGCTCCACTTGATAACCAGAAAAGAACGCGGCTATCTGTTCGACTGCTCTTCTATAAGCCTCCATATTTGCATCCTTCGAGTCCCAGGTTCCAGATACTTGCTGTGCCACGAGATCTGAGTCCCCGAAGCACCTGATGCGCTTGATGTTCATCTCCTTGGCCAAACGGAATCCATGTAGCAAAGTCTCATACTCTGCCATGTTGTTTGTACAATCAAAATGCAATTGAGGACATATGCCAACTTATCTCCTTTAGTGAGGTTAAAACCACGCCGGCTCCATAGCCTTCTAGCTATTTGGACCCATCAAAGTGCATTGTCCAATATTTGGTGCAGGGTGAACTTGGTGAGGAGTGAAGTTAGTCCAGTCATTGACGAAGTCGACCAAAGCTTGAGACTTAATGGCTGTCCTTGGCTCATATGTGATATGATAAGGACCCAATTCAATTGCCCACTTGGTAACTCACACTGTTGCCTCTCTGTTGCGTATGATATCAGTTAGTGGTGCTGAGCTCACCACTTTGATTGGATGCTCTTGGAAATAGTGCTTAAGCTTCCTACTTGTAAGAAAAACTCAATAAACTAGCTTCTGCCATTGAGGGTACCTTTGCTTTGAATCTGTAAGGACTTCACTGATGTAGTAAACAGGTCCTCTGAACTAGGATACTCTTTTCCTTCCTCAGCACGTTCCACAACTACTACTGCGCTGACAACTCTTCGTTGGCAGCCACATATAACAGCATGGGCTCCTTATCTGTAGGAGCTGCAAGCACTGGAGTGCTGATGATAAGGTTTTCTTCAACGCCTCAAAGGTATGGTCGGCTTCTTCATCCCATAGAAATTTGTCTGACTTCTTCAGGAGTCGGTAGAGAGGACCCGCCTTCTTCTCGAGTCTTGAGAATGAATCTTCTTAAAGCTGCAACACAACCAAGTGAGTCTCTGAACGTCTTATAAACAAGTTGGCTTCTGTAGGTTATGAATAGCCTTGATTTTCTCTGGATTTGCTTCAATGCCTCTCTCTGAGACAATGAAACCGAGGAGTGTTGCCTGCAGGGACTCCAAAAACACACTTGGACGGATTGAGTTTCATCTTGAACTTACGCAAATTATTAAAAGTTATGTCAGATCTGCTATCAAGGAGCCGGCTTTCTGAGACTTGATAACTACATAGTCCACATAAGCATGAACATTCCTTCCAATCTGTTCCTTGAAACAGTTCTGGATACACCTCTGATATGTGGCTCCTGCATTCTTGAGTCCAAAGGGCATTGTCGTATAACAAAATGCTCCAAAGGGCGTAATGAAAGATGTCTTCAGCTCATCCTCTATCTTGAGTCTGATCTGGTGGTATCCTGAGTAGGCATCCAAGAAACAAAGTAACTCTGATCCAGTTTGTGGAGTCAATGATCTGGTCTATACGAGGTAAAGCAAACGGATCCTTAGGGCAGTGCTTGTTGAGACCCGTGAAGTCGATGCACATACGTAGCTCTCCTGTTTTCTTTGGTACTAGCACTGGTTGGCCACCCACTCTGGGTGAAAACTTCTTGATGAATTCAGCCGCGAGGAGCCGAGCCACCTCTTCTCCAATGGCTTTTGTTCTGTCATCATGGAACTTGCGAAGTCCCTGTTTTACAAGTCTTGTATTAGGGTTAACATGTAAGTTGTGCTCGGCGAGTTCTCTCGGGACACCTGGCATGTCAGATGGCTTCCATGCAAAGACATCATGGTTCTCACGGATGAACTCGACGAGCGCGATTTCCTATTTATAAGAGGTGCGCCCCAATGGTGAACTGCTTGGAAGAATCACCAGGGGTGAAATCAACTTGCTTTGTGTCTTGAGCTGACTTGAATTTCATCTTCTCCTCTGTGGCCAGCTTCTTGAGGACTGAGTTGTCCTCCGGGTCCACGTTTGTCTTGTAAAATTTAGCTCCTCCTGAGCACAAGCTGTTTCGGCCATAGCTGCATCTCCCTGTTCACATTCCAATGCCATTTGTCTGCTGCCATTAACTGTAACGACTCCTGCTGCACCTGGCATCTTAAGCTTCAAGTAAACATAACACGGTCTGGCCATAAATTTAAAGTATGTTGGTCGACCAAAGAGAGCATGGTATGGACTCTTAAGATCAACTACCTCAAAGGGCATAATCTCTGAATGGAAATTTTCCATTGTGCCAAAAGCAACCTCAAGATAGATCTTACCAATGGGTTTTGTGGACTTCCCTGGTACTATCCCATGAAAAACTATCTCAGTTGGTATCAACTGCTTATCTTGCAATTCATCCTCTTGAATGTGTCATAGTACAAGATGTTGATACTGCTTCCACCATCCATAAGCACCTTGTTTAATGTATAGCCCCCAACTTGAGGTGCCACCACTAAAGCTAGGATCCCTGGGTCGTCGACTCTTGGTGGATGATCTGCTCTACTCCATGTGATGACTTGCTCTGACCACTTGAGCCACTGTGGGACTGCTGGTTCCACTGCATTAACAGCTCGGACTTTCAACTTCCTGGCACGTTTGGACGTGCTAGTTGTGAAAACGTGATAACTACCCTGACTCGGGTTCTGTGGTCGAGTTGTGACATAGTATTGCCCTTGGCCATCATGAAGATGCTTCGGGTTCTACTGGAACCTGCCCTGCTGGTTACCTCCTCCTTGCTGTAAGTTGGGATTATGGCTGGCTTCTGCGCCATGGTTGCCGGGTCCTCCATTACCATTGTTTCCTCGATATCCATTATCGTTGTTCCTATTGCCTGGTCCTGCGGCTATGCCGCGCTGCAGATCTACGCACTGTCCCAAGGTATGACCACACTTCCCGTTTCTGGCGTGTTTAGGACATGGACTCGCCAAAATCTCCTCCGTACTTGGCCTACACCCTTGATATCCTCGAGAGTTGTTGTCCTTGCATCTGAACCCAGTGTTTGTGTTAGCCACCAGGTCAGAGCTTTCACCGTATGGCCTCTTAGTGCCACCTTGGTTTTGACCTTGGTTTTGATTCTGACTTGGTCCACTGCCACCTTGTCCCTTTCCAGTTTCTTCCGGTCCTTGGTTTTGTCAGTGGATGCGTGCTTATTGGCTCCAGCCATGATCTCTCCAATGGTGATAGGTATGCCCTGATTTAGACTATCTTTCATACGTCCCAACTTCCAGCTCAAAGGATTATAACTGCAGTTTCTCTCCAACGCCATCAACACAGAGATGGGTGGGAGTCCTTGCGATGAATTGATGATTTCTGAAACTCGCTTCATCCAGTGTCTTGCGGACTCGCCCTTCCGCTGGGTGCATCGCTCTAAGTCCTCCATGGTGCTCAACTTTCTGCAAGTTCCTTGGAAATTTTGCACAAAAGCTTTCTTCAACTGCTCCCATGAGTTAATGGACATGGGAGGCAAGTTCCTCATCCAAACTTTGGCAATCTCATCCATCATAAGATACATAAATTTGGCGCACAGCCCTTCTAAAGAGTTTCTGATGCTCATTGCCATCTCATAACTGCTAAGCCACGAAGTCGGGTCCATGTTTGGTTCATAGTTGCCCACTTTGCGCGGTTCCTTGAAGTTATCTGGGAAAGCCAGGGATCTAATGGCCTCTGAAAGACATGCAGGTCCTATTAATGATGGAGAACTCCCTGGTGAGGTTACCTCAGTGAGCGCACAATGCGGCGGGTTCATCACTGGTGTTGCTGTTGCTGGCGCTGGCCCACCGGCTCCTCCGGCTTTTGGGACTCTAGCCTTAGCAGCTCTCCTGTTCCTTGCTTCGTCAACTCGCCTTTGAGCTTCTGAAACAGTGGGTTGATGTAACAACCCATGTTTCTATTATTGTGTAAAATAGTTAATCATGAGCATAGCATGCATTAATTCTTGCATTAAGAAATTTATGGTACTTTAAAATAAAAGGGAAACCCTAAAATGGTTATTTCCCCTCCCTAATTTTAAATGTGGTAAAAAGTCCCCAAAACTCTTGCAATAAATTGTGGGGCCTCTTTGTATTATTGTGGCCCAACATAAAAAGTTTCATAATTTTTGGAGCTGCTCTAGTAACCTAACTAATTTCCTCAAAACCTAGGGGGTTTTCTGCAAAATGTCTTTTCTTTTTCTTCTTTCTTCTTCCTCCTGGCTTTCTGGCCATGGACAAGCCGTTGCCGCTGTTGATGCCACCTCCACCTACCTCCTTGCTTGCCTCCTGCGGGGATAAGACCCCCGTGCCTCGCATCTCCTTCTCCTCCTCACTCGCTTCCTTTCGTCTCCCTCTCTCTCGTTTCTCCGCAACCGCCGGAACCCTAGCTCGACGGCCGCGCGTGCGCGCCGTCGCTCTGGGCCACCCCGAGCTCCTCCGGAAGTCCGAAGCTCCGCTCGACGCCTCGCTCCTCCTCGCGACTCGCGCTGCCGGGACGTCCCAATCGGCGAATCGCGCCGCGCGTCAGCCTTCCGCGCCGCCGTGTCGAGGTCGTTTCCGTCGCCGTCCGACCTCCTTCGCCTCCCCTGACCCACCCATCGAGTCCTGGTGAGCGGGGATCCTCCCCGTACCCTTTTCCCTCTCCCTCTCGCCTCCGGCCGTCGTCCCCGACGTGCTCCGCCTCGGTCACGCCGATGGCCATGGTCGCCGGAGCAACTCCGGTGACCAAATGGTCCCAGCACCGCCACCCCCGTGGCTCCTCTCCTCCTCGCGCGTCCAACGCGCGTGACCGCGTCCTCAGGCGCGGCCAGAATCGGCCGGACCGTCGCCGGCAGAGCCGTGTCTCCAGTCGGTGATGTCATGCTGACGTCACTGTGGGGCCGGCCTGTCAGCGTTTTAATATTTAAGAAAATGTTTTTGGTAAATCATAAATCCCTGACATGTGGGTCCAAGATGTCAGCGTTTTAATAATTTAGGAATGATTTTGGAAAATAATAAAACCCTGATGGGTGGGTCCCCTCTGTCAGATATTTAACAATTTTAGAAATTTCAGAAAATGAATTAATTTGTAAATTCAATATCTTTATTTCTGTAATTCAGAAAAATATGATTAATAGACCAAAATTTGCAGAAAAATGAGATCTATTCATTTATATCAAAATCATGCATGCTTAAATAACTTAAATCAAAGGTTACTTAGAATCACTAAAACGCCACCGCTAGTTGATTTAGGGGTTTTTCCCCAATAATTGAGTTAGACCTCATTTAAATTGATTATTATATTTTAGGGTTTAACCTAAATTGATTAACTTGTCATGTCATCATTTTTGGTATGCGCATTGCATCGATGCCATGTTGAATGTTTGTTGTCGTTTCTTTCCGGTGCTTCGTTTTTCTCCGGTAGAACGAGTTCGAGTTCGAGAAATTCCGAAGTGAAGATCAGCACCACCAACGACGAATGCACGGATATTGACGACAAATGGCGAATACTTGATCATCAATAATCAAGTCAAGCAGAAGATCCCACCAACTTTATATTTTTTGTTATCGCTCAATAAGGCAAGCACAACCCCTTCTTCTATCTGATCCCATATTTTCAAGTATTGTTTTCTGATAAGCATCATATCGGTTCCAAAGCTTTTGGTCGATAGGTAGAGTCAGCCTATCTTGCATGTTCCCCCTTGTCGCCTAGTACCTGTTCATCCATCCTAGCATGATTAGGTTTGCTTGTGTGTCGCCAGAGCCTATACATGTGTGTTGCTTAGCCATGCTTAGCTTTATGTTCTATTCCGTCCAGTTGATGAATCAGAGCTACGATCGAATCTAGCATGACAGGATAACGAGGAAAGTTGATGTGAACATGTTAATTTGACTAAAAGGCTTGGACAATGAGGCCACGGTGGGATGTGGTGGGTTGTCTTGTTCTTGCCGCCTTAGGACCCGAGTTCTCGCCTCTGAAACCAAGACTGAGAGTACGACACACGCGGGCTGAGGAACCCCGCTCGGCTGTTACTTGTTTAGCTATGCCTGTGAGACACGTAGTTTGCGATTTCCATCTGCGGGTGTGTAAGAAAATGTTTTGGAGAAAAGATAGGTCGTGTCTGGGGACAAGTGAAGGACGAACTGATCTTGGTCCCCACGCACAGAAATAGGGACCGTCAGGAGATGGCCATCTCTTGTTAATGGCGGAATGGCCCTATTTGGGTTGGCTCATGGGCATATCTAGGCAACCTAAGAGTCGTGGTCGACCACCCTCTGCCGGCACCCTCGGAAGCGTGCTAATGATCTGGCGTTAAGAGTCGGTTGGCACGTGTGGACTAAACTGTACACCCCTGCAGGGTAAATCTTTTCGAAAAGCCGTGTCCACGGTTATGGACGACTTGGTAACGGATTCTGTGATCATAAAGAATATGAACCTAATCGTAAAACTTGATGACAACGTGTGTGGATTGCTTTCTCGAGGGTGAGTCGAGGGAGTGATCCTAGTAGAGCAGATTCAGCTGATGATGATTCTGGTGGTTTCCAAAGATGATTGAAGGAGATAAAAGTGTTCTCTTATCCCTTTTACAAAACTTCTGAGTAGACGGATTTCTACTTCGTCTCCCTCTATTCAAAAGTTGGCTTTATGCAAAGATTAGCCCACAAACAGCTTTCTAACTTATGCATTACCGTAACGGGTTATAGTCTTGCTGAGCTCTGTACTCAGGCCTGCCGCTACTTTATTTTGACAGAGCCGAAGATACCACCAATGGAGGTTTCTACGTGGACATCGACGAGTAGTTTGGGGTTCCCAGGTAGCAGCCTGGAATCTGTAGTGTGGGACGTCACCGTTGCTTATTTCTGGCCTCTTAGGCCTTTTGTTAAACTTGTTGAATAGCAACATAATTTGCCTTCCGTTGTATGATGTAATGTTGGGTCATGTGACCTCTGCGTGTATTTTGCTATCTTACTCTAATAAGAGTTGTATGTTTGCTTCTTGTCGTAGAGTCACTGCCCTGTACCGGTTGTTACAACCTCTCCCGTGCATGATGCGTGTATGGATATAAAGTGCACGGTTGAGAGGAATGGTTCTTGGGCTCTTTGTTATGCAGTTTTGGCTATGCCCGTGTTATGGCTTAGCCGAGGGGTTGTGGTGCCGATGATCCATTCCGAGCACGCCTGCCGATGTTTACTCGGCCTGGGAGTGGTAAACCCAGTAACCCTCGGCTACGTAGCATGACCAGTGACACATAGCATTTCTGTATAACTCTGAGGCCGAGTCCGACAGCTTAACAAGGTCCTAGGATTCTTTGTTATGCATTCGTGGTTATGATTAGATGTGGTAGTCTTCCGAGGGGTTTTGTGTGACCGGTGTTCCCGGCACGCCTGCAGTGAAATGCTGCCTGGGATTGGTACCCCAGTAACTCTCGGCTATCAAGTCTAAGAGCACATAACACTTATGTATAACCCTGGATCCGGGGTCGCTACAAGTTTTTGGTATCAGAGCAGGACTGCCTGTAGGAAACCCTTACTGCTGGTCGATGTTGAGTCTAGTACTTGTGAAAACTATTTTGAACCAAAAAAATGAGTTGTGAAAATCTCATTAGGATTCTTTTTACTCCTTACCTGGTATCGCTCTAATTCTGAGTCTCCTTACCATGTTTTGGTTGAAAAGGTTTTGCTATCTCATCTGGTCGTTCAAATCCTAGGTGCCTCGAGCACATGTCGTTTCTTAACCAGTTGACCTAGTGTGGAGTTCTCAAGAGTCTGGTGTGTGTTCTGAGTTCCCTCTTCTTGTTGTTTCAACTGAGAGATTTCATTCCATCATAATCTTTCAGGTTTGTGGGTTCCATAATCTTCTGTTCTAGGCTTCGAGGTTTTCTTTCACCTTGTATGCCTTATTTCTATTTGTTTGAGTACTTTGGAAGTTGTGTATGGTTTCTAGAGGTTACCTTGTGATTGCTATTTTGTGGTGTCCTTTGTGTCACTCAAATAGTAGTTACTCTTTTCTTTGGGTTTTAACCCTTGGACTTGAACCGAAGGTCCCGGATTGTGCTAGATTCTAGTGTGTTCGATCATGTGGTTTCTTAACCATGTGGTGATCATGTTATTTGTGTGAATCTCAGTACATGAAGCTGACCTTTAACCCAAGATCCATTCCTTTGACACCTGAGTAAGGTTTAACCATTTAACCACCTCAGGATGGCTGGTAACTTCGATTCTAGCCTCGAGCTTGTGGTAGTTCTCGTTATTGAATTGCGACAACTATGGTCTTCCCCACCATAAACTCTGGCAGAGGTTCTGTCATGGAACCAAACGGACACGACAAGAGCGCTCTTTATGAGTCTCATCTAGGCTCGTGACTTTGCCACACCTTCTTTTTCAGCATGGGTTTTACGGAAGAGTATTACCCTATGCATCCACCACGATCTCAGGATTTCCCTGAGCGTGTTCCTTTTCTTTAGTTGCTTTCCGACCTTCGTCTGCCAATTGGTAGCCAAGTTTCGGTTGTGTATTGGAATCTTCCAATGCATGATGCTTCTTGTGGTCTTTCAAGCCATTCCCCTTTGGGATGTTCGGAGAAACAAACTCCAGTACCTTGTTCCTTTTTAGGACCAGGTCAAAGTGTTGTAATCCGTAGAACTAAGAGGTCTCATTTTGTCCTGTTCTGTTCTACCTTGGAGTGTCACACTCTTATATATCAAGAGGTCGAGCTGAGTCTCATGACGTACTTGATGAAGTGATGCTCTTACATATCCTTATACACCTATCCTCTGAACTACTCGTTCTCGAGAATGTTGGGTGCGCGTATTGATGTGGCTATCGGATACCCTTAGCAATTCTTATTGCTTTGAAATCCAAGGACATTGATGTCATTCTTAGCATGATTGGTAATCCGATCACTAAGCTGAGTTTGACTGTGCTGCCAAGTCAGTTTGTTCAGGCGCATATCTTCGGTCGAAGAGTTAGGTTCATGCCGAAACTCTCAAGATCAAATCGTTTTACTTTGAGAAGCAAGACTCTTTTCGAACTCAATGACATACGGTGGTTCGTGATATTCTAGTTGTCTTTCTAGAAGTATCGCCAGGTTGTCACCTGACCGTGATGTCAAGTTTGTGAGTAAGCGGGTTCTCTGAACTGCTTCTTTCTCCAAGGAAACCGTGCTGGATACCCTTGAACTGGTTGGTTGAGTTTAAACAACAACTTGGAGAGTTGAAAGACAAAAGCTCTATCCGACTTGGTTCATTCTCAAAAGGGATGTCTAGTTTTATTCTTGTTGAAGCAAGATAGTGTCTCCTCCATGGATCTGCTATCTTCCCAACTTTTGATTTGAGTTTGGGCTATCGTCAAATCAATCTCAAAACCAAGGACTATCTTGATGGTGTTTTACTCTGGTGTTTCGCTTGAGTATACCTTTATGCCCTTTGGTCTAACCAGTACTTTCGCCTTGTTCTTATGGCATATGAGTCTACATTCTTGGAGTATCATGATAAGGTTGTCACTGGGCCCATCAATGACAATCTTATCTTCTCCATGTTAAAAGGGATTCATGTTGGCATTTGGCGCTAGTGTTGGAAACTTGTAAGAATAAACCTTGTGTCATCACGAGGTATATGTTCCGGATGTTGGAAGTGACTTTCTCTGATTCCTGTGCATTTGGTGAAAGGTGTCGCCGTGAATCTGAGTGGAGTTCTCTTTGTTTCCTCGGGAATCATCTCAAGTTGGTCATGCACGTGCGAAGTAATCCTGAGACGGAAAGTTGTTACCTCCATTTCCTTGAAGGATCTTCTATGCACACCAAGCCACTAACGAATCTGCTCAAAGATGAGAAGAAGTTCTCTAGCTTCACCGTCTTGTTTGATGTTTTCCAACTAGGACTCGGCTGTGTTTCATTGCAAGAAGTTCATGATGGTTCGGTTGCCTCTTTGCAGTCGTGACCACATGGATTCCGCAACCTAGCTCTTGTTTCCGAGCTTGACACTGAAGTCCATCTCTTGAGAATCAAGTGACCTTACTTCTCCTTTAACTATTGCAAACTCCCTGTTCGGACATGCCGCGTCTGCAGTATCAGTTCAACTAGCCTGATCTGAATCTCAAGCAGAAACAATGGTTGGTGTCTTTCAAGAGTATGACCTAGGCCTATTTGTATCTCTAGCAAGCTTGATGTTGCGGTTGACACACTTAGCTGGAAGGCCTATTGCCATAATCTCTTGATTCGCTAAGAACAACCACTCTCCATGAGGATCTTCTGCACAACTTATTCTAGAAGTTGTTCCTTATGGTTTCCTTTCAATCTTGAAGTCCGACCTTTACTTGATGACCGATTGAAGGCTAGTCCAAAAGCTTGATATTGGTATCTAGAACATCAAGGAGAACACTAGAGCAGTGTTGCTAAATGTCTCTCGGTCGATCCTTTCTACCTTTCTCTTGTGGCAATGACTCCTTCAGGAGGTTTTCCACATTGAAAGTGATTTCAGCTGGTCGCTGACCAATGCTCTTCTCTTCCCTATTGTTTGAACTTGAAGTTCTAATAACTCACACATTGTGTGAATTCGTCAGTCACGTCAGGACCCTAGACTTTTAATCTTGTGGCAAACGTGTTGTTTGTGCCAGAAGATTGAAGCCTAAGAATGTGTCCTTCCTCCTTACAGTGTCTCGAATCCCTGTTGTCTATTCATCCTGGTGGTGTGAAGTGAGCCACGGGATTCTTCCGCCTTTTGTAATCATGCCAAAAAGAGACTACGATGTTGAAGGTCAAAGGTTCCTTTTGCAGCATGATTCAACTTCCTTCTACGGGTCACCCTTCTTCTTCTTAAAGAGTGCCTCCTTATGGTATTAAGGCAATTAAACTCCTCGCTACCTTTGATGCTTCTTTTCTACTCAAGCATGGAACAATTGCCTACGAAGATTGAACTTCTCTTTTCTTCTCTTACCTTGACGTGTCTCCTTCTCCTCAACTCAAGGATTGTTATGAAATCTCCTTCCATGAGTTGACCGTGGAATACTCGATCTTTTTGAAGATCCATCCTTCCAGAGTGTTCCCTCTTTCCTTTATAGCCGATGGATGAAGATCTCGAAGTCATGATGCTACCAACGAATTTCTTCGAAAATATTGTTGAAGACCGATGTAACCCCTTCCTTCTCTTTCTCGCTTTGAATCTCGGGACGAGATTCCTATAAGGGGGGTAGACTGTAACAACCCATGTTTCTATTATTGTGTAAAATAGTTAATCATGAGCATAGCATGCATTAATTCTTGCATTAAGAAATTTATGGTACTTTAAAATAAAAGGGAAACCCTAAAATGGTTATTTCCCCTCCCTAATTTTAAATGTGGTAAAAAGTCCCCAAAACTCTTGCAATAAATTGTGGGGCCTCTTTGTATTATTGTGGCCCAACATAAAAAGTTTCATAATTTTTGGAGCTGCTCTAGTAACCTAACTAATTTCCTCAAAACCTAGGGGGTTTTCTGCAAAATGTCTTTTCTTTTTCTTCTTTCTTCTTCCTCCTGGCTTTCTGGCCATGGACAAGCCGTTGCCGCTGTTGATGCCACCTCCACCCTACCTCCTTGCTTGCCTCCCTGCGGGGATAAGGACGCCGTGCCGTGCTCACTTCTCCTTCTCCTAGCCTAGCTCTCTTTCTCTCCCTCTCTCTCGTTCTCCCGCCACGGCCGAAGCCGAACCCTAGCCGACGGCCGCCGCGTCGCGCCGCCGCTCTGGGCCACCCCGAGCTCCTCCGTGAAGTCCCGAAGCTCCGTCTCGACGCCACGATCCTCCTCGCCGACTCGCGCTCGCCGGGACGTCTCCAATCGGACGAATCGCGCCGCCGACGTCCGCCTTCCGCCGCCGTGTCGAGCTCGTTTCCGTCGCCGTCCGACCTCCTTCGCCTCCCCTGACCACTACATCAAGCTCCTGGTGAGCCGGGGATCCTCCCCGTACCCTTTTCCCTCTCTCTCTCGCCTCCGCCGTCGTCCCCGACGTGCTCCGCCTCGGCCGCCGCTGGCCATGGTCGCCGGAGCAACTCCGGTGACAAAATGGTCCCAGCGCCGCCACCCCCGTGCTCCTCTCCTCCTCGCGCGTCCAACGCGCATGACCGCGTCCTCAGGCGCGGCCGGAATCGGCCGGACCGTCGCCGACAGAGCCGTGTCTCCAGTCGGTGACGTCATGCTGACGTCACTGTGGGGCCGGCCTGCCAGCGTTTTAATATTTAAGAAAATGTTTTTGGTAAATCATAAATCCCTGACATGTGGGTCCAAGATGTCAGCGTTTTAATAATTTAGGAATGATTTTGGAAAATAATAAAACCCTGATGGGTGGGTCCCCTCTGTCAGATATTTAACAATTTTCGAAATTCCAGAAAATGAATTAATTTGTAAATTCAATATCTTTATTTCTGTAATTCAGAAAAATATGATTAATAGACCAAAATTTGCAGAAAAATGAGATCTATTCATTTATATCAAAATCATGCATGCTTAAATAACTTAAATCAAAGGTTACTTAGAATCACTAAAATGCCACCGCTAGTTGATTTAGGGGTTTTTCCCCAATAATTGAGTTAGACCTCATTTAAATTGATTATTATATTTTAGGGTTTAACCTAAATTTATTAACTTGTCATGTCATCATTTTTGGTATGCGCATTGCATCGATGCCATGTTGAATGTTTGTTGTCGTTTTTTCCGGTGCTTCGTTTTTCTCCGGTAGAACGAGTTCGAGTTCGAGAAATTCCGAAGTGAAGATCAGCACCACCAACGACGAATGCACGGATATTGACGACAAATGGCGAATACTTGATCATCAATAATCAAGTCAAGCAGAAGATCCCACCAACTTTATATTTTTTGTTATCGCTCAATAAGGCAAGCACAACCCCTTCTTCTATCTGATCCCATATTTTCAAGTATTGTTTTCTGATAAGCATCATATCGGTTCCAAAGCTTTTGGTCGATAGGTAGAGTCAGCCTATCTTGCATGTTCCCCCTTGTCGCCTAGTACCTGTTCATCCATCCTAGCATGATTAGGTTTGCTTGTGTGTCGCCAGAGCCTATACATGTGTGTTGCTTAACCATGCTTAGCTTTATGTTCTATTCCGTCCAGTTGATGAATCAGAGCTACGATCGAATCTAGCATGATAGGATAACGAGGAAAGTTGATGTGAACATGTTAATTTGACTAAAAGGCTTGGACAATCACTACCACAGAAAGGGCTATCAGTGGCGCACCAAATTGCAATTCTGTGGCGCACCCCCAGGTTTGCTAGGTGCGCCACAGAATTCTCGCCACAAAAATATTTTCTGTGGCGCACCTGGCTTGGTGCGCCACAGAATTCTCACATTTCTGTGGCACACCAGGCCAGGTGCGCCACAGAATTCACATTTCTGATGGCGNCTTGGTCCCCACGCACAGAAATAGGGACCGTCAGGAGGTGGCCATCTCTTGTTAATGGCGGAATGGCCCTATTTGGGTTGGCTTATGGGCACATCTAGGCAAGCTAAGAGTCGTGGTCGACCCCCATCTGCCGGCATTCCCCGGAAGAGTGCTAATCATGTGGCACCAGGAGTCGGTCGGCACGTGTGGACCAAATTGTACACCCCTGCAGGGATAAATCTATTCGAATAGCCGTGTCCACGGTTAAGGACGACTTGGGTCTTGCTGTTTGATCATAGATGACAACTTGAACATATTCGTAAAACTTGATAAACAAAGTGTGCGGGTTGTTTCCTCGAGGGTGTATCGAGGGAGTGATCCTAGTAGAGCAGGTTCAGCGGATGTTGATTCTGTGGTTTCAAATGATCTATGGAGATTAAAAGTGTTCTCTTATCCCTTTTACAAAACTTCTGAGTAGACGGACTTCTACTTCTTCTCTCTCGATTGAAAAGTTGGCTTTACGCAAAATTAGCCCACAAACATCTTCTAACTTATGCATTACCGTAACGGGTTAAAGTCTTGCTGAGCTCTGTACTCAGGCCTGCCGCTACCTTATTTTTGACAGAGATGAAGATACCATCGATGGAGATTTATGCGTGGACATCGACAAGTAGTTTGGGGTTCCCAGGTAGCAGCCTGGAATCTGTAGTGTGGGACGTCACCGTTGCTTATTTCTGGCCTCTTAGGCCTTTTGTTAATCTTGTTGAATAGCAACATAATTTGCCTTCCGTTGTATGATGTAATGTTGGGTCGTGTGACCTCTGCGTGTATTTTGCTATCTTACTCTAATAAGAGTTGTATATTTGCTTCTTATCGTAGAGTCACTGCCCTGTACCGGTTGTTACAACCTCTCCCGTGCATGATGCGTGTATGGATATAAAGTGCACGGTTGAGAGGAAAGGTTCTTGGGCTCTTTGTTATGCAGTTTTGGCTATGCCCGTGTTATGGCTTAGCCGAGGGGTTGTGGTGCCGATGATCCATTCCGAGCACGCCTGCCGATGTTTACTCGGCCTGGGAGTGGTAAACCCAGTAACCCTCGGCTACGTAGCATGACCAGTGACACATAGCATTTCTGTATAACCCTGAGGCCGAGTTCGACAGCTCAGCTTGATCCTAGGATTCTTCGTTATGCATCCCTGGTTATGATCAGCGTGTGGTAGTCTTCCGAGGGGTTTTGTGTGACCGGTGTTCCCGGCACGCCTGCAGTGAAATGCTGCCTGGGATTGGTACCCCAGTAACTCTCGGCTATCATGGCTGATAGGACATAACAGTTATGTATAACCTTGGATTCGGGGTCGCTACACACCAGCACACCATGCGTCGTTCACGTGGGCGAACCACGGCCGAGTATTCCATCTAGCCTCCTTTGACGCCACCCTTTTGGCAAGTTAGTCGGTTACCTTTGTGGTCGGGGCTAGTCTTGCGAAGGTTCCGGAGCTAGGCGTCGCTCATTCGTTGGGGACGTGCCGGATTCACTTCGTCATAAGACGTGGTCCTAGAGGACGTGTCGGTGGCTATACAGGGAGTGTCCGGGTGGAATAAACGGTGGTGGAAGTGTGGGTTTGTGCTGTCGCCATGATGGGTTCTAGTACTTCGGTACCGGCGGTACAAACCTAGACTTCAGCGTATGGGTAAATGTTGCAACCTCTCGAGAGTGTAAATATAGAATCTAGCCTTGTCCCTAGGTTATGGGACGACATTTGGGTCGGGTCACACTAAGAGTCAGTCCAGTCGAAAATGGAGAAAATTCTTATGACGAGACTAGCAACAAGTGACAACGGAGAGAGTAAGCCAGAGTTGGCTAAAGGCTGAGGAGCCTAGTGTGGTCGTGAGTTGTTGAGTGGGAAGTGAAATCTCACTTAGAATCATTAAAACCCCTTCAAAAGGTAAGTAGGTAAGTTATGTCCAACCGTTAAGCTTGGACTCACCCTTGCAACCAAATCCATGCCATGCTACATTCTGAACTTATGCCATGCCATATAGATAGACTTTGTTTGATTTTGGGCTAATGACTTGCGAGTACCTCAAGTACTTACCTGGCTTCTCATGTGGCCAGACCCCATCGCTCCCGACGCCGAGTACCCGCTGTACGAGAACTAGGAACCCGTATCCTAGGCAGGACCCCGTGGAATAAGGCCCGATGTTGCCACGCTACTATCTACGTTTCCGCTGCTACTTCCGCTAGAGGCTCAATGTTGGATAAATAATGTACATACTGTTGTGTGCGCATGTTGCGCGAACGCGGGAGCCTCACCCCGTGTTGTATCTTGTAATCCGCCCGAACTCGGAGCCATAAGTATGTATTTGGTTATGTCTTTGCTTATCAAGTTGTCATATATCCAGTGTTTCTGGGACTGGTATATGGGGTGACTCGATCATCTGGATCGGGGTGCCACAGAGCTTGGTATCAGAGCCTAACTGCCTGTAGGATACCCTAGTTTCTTGGACGACGTAGGATAGAACTCGTTGTGTTGCCTTTTCCAACTGTTTCTCTATTTGTTTGTGCTTTAGAACTTAACGCTCACCTTTTTTGCTTCTGTCTCTGTCACAGATGGCAGAATTGTTCGCTGAGACTACCGCCGTGCACATCACCGGCTTTCCGCAGTTCCTGAGGGAGATCTGGGACCACCTCTACCCAGGCGCACCTCCCCCGACCTACCGCGTGTACCACAACCGTCTCGACAGGTCTACCTCAGAGTTCACCGCCACTGTCCACCTGCGCCCAGAGCCCGTGAGCGCAGGGAGCTCCCACGCTCTCACCTCCGGTGTTACTACTCAGGCGACTCGAGCTGTTCAGGAGGCCGCAGGAGATGCCATCCTGTTCCTCCGCACCTTTGATCCCGTCATGAGGAGGTGCGACCGCTACGCCTACTTCCCGAGGTTAGACTTAGACCGAGGGGACATCCTCTTTCCCAACCCCGGTGACTCCAGCTCACCCCTCTCAGCCTTACTCCAGTACACCGCCCTTCTCCACCAGTACCTTCACGTCACTCTTCTCCAGTTTGCTTCACTTCGTGCCAACTTGGCCCTGGCCGAGATGACGCGAGCCTCTGGAGGTAGAGCTTCCCGCGTTCCACCTCGCCTCCCCACCTTTACTCACAGCTCCCTTGAGCAGATTAGGAGAGGGATCGCCCGCTTTTCCCCATCCCCCACACCGACGACTCCCACCCGCTCTCGTAGCAGTGCTGCTCACTACTACTCGCGCTTCACTCCGGTCCGGTCCCAGCGTCGCCGTATCCGTGCCGATCCACCTTCCTACTCCGGAGACTCCCGAGACGACCCTGCTTCACCCGGCTACAGCCGCACGGAGGAGTTCATCGACACCGCCACCCCAGCGACTCCCCTCGAGATGGAGTTCTAGACGCTCAGAGACAGCACCGCCCAGTGTAGTATACCATCCGTGTATCACGTGCTTGAATAACGTAGGGGTAGATTTATGCTCTGCATCTAGTGCTATGTGCCTTGTATCCTGTACGAGTAGCTGGTACTTTTGTCTTGCATCCTTTGTAAAATAACTTATGCTAGGACCCTGTAACCCCCTCCTTTGTATATTCCATGCTTGTTGTTTTACAAACCGTGTTTCCATTTGGTTTTTCTTGGATGTTACACCTTCCCCATATGGATGCTCATGATACGCGCCATCACCTTCAACAATCCAGGATGAGGCCCCATAGTGGTGCAAGTGGCAGCCAAGGAACCCCGGCTCGTCATTCCGCACGACAAGCGGGCGAGGATCCCACACCTCCGCAGTCACCTCCTCATCAGGAACCAACCCCAAGTCAGTTTATGAGGATGATGGATGAACGTCACACCCAACATTTGACTCAGATCATGAGAGAGTTTGGCACGTACATGCAAGCACAGAATGCCCCACCAGCAGGCCGCTCAAAGCTACAAGACTTCCAGCGTACTCATCCACCAAGTTTCTCTTTTGCCAATGATCCGCTTGAGGCTGACGACTGGCTCCGTACCATGGGAAAGAAGCTGGAGCTCGCCCGAGTGGACGAACAAGACAAGGTGCCCTTTGCCACCCACTACCTTGAAGGCCCCGCCGGTGTCTGGTGGGACAATCAGAGGGACGCAAGGGGCGATGGACCCCCAATCACGTGGACAGAGTTTCAGGAAGCATATCGCAGGGCCTACATTCCCTCAAGTATCATAAAGATGAAGCAGCAGGAATTCCTGGCACTCACTCAGGGCAACAAATCCATCAGTGAATATCTGACCAAGTTCAACAACCTTGCTCGCTATGCACCCGAGGACACCAACACAGAAGAGAAGAAAAAGGACAGGTTCCTTCATGGGATGCATCAGACTATAAAGACTCAGCTCTGTGTTCTACAGTTTCCGGATTTCCAGTCCTTGATCAACACCGTACTAATCTCAGAAAAGGAGCACCGCACTATTTATGACTCCCACAAGAGGAAGTTTGAGCCACGAAAGGACCGGCACGAAGGGGGAACTTCAAAACCCCGCACATGGCAGCCCAGCGACCGGGCCTCGGCACCTCAGAATACTTGGGGTCAGCCCAAGAAGGAGGGATATCCCCGCGAAGGATTCTACCACAAGCGCCCTCTAGTGGATGACTGCAAGAGAGATAACGCATGCTTCAAGTGCGGCAAAACGGGACACTACATCAAGGATTGCCCCCTCCACAACAGCAACGGCAACAACAACAACAACCACCCCGCGGGTGCGACCAAGCCTCCTCAAGTTGCCCGTGTTCACCACATGTCTGCAGAGGAAGCGTATGAGGCTCCAGATGTAGTGCTTGGTACGTGTACTATCAACACTAAACCTGCACTGATTTTGTTCGATTCTGGAGCTTCCCACTCTTTCATCTCGAAAGATTTTGTTGCCAAACACCGTTTTTCCGTTTCTCCTTTGGGCCATCTTTTGGTGATACAAACCCCCGCCTCTGAAGTGAAGACAAACACGGTTTGTCAAGATCTGATCGTCCGCATCAATCAAGTGGAATTCCCGGCTCAGCTCAACATTCTCAATGTGCCCGGCCTTGACGCCATCCTGGGAATGGATTGGTTGGTACAGCATGCCGCCCAGATTGACTGTGCAACCGGAGGAGTCACCCTCACCAACCCGAAAGGCGTCCGTACCACCTACCTGCCAGACAAGCCTCGCCAGATAAATGCAAAGGTGTTTCTTGCCCAAGCCCCAGGGATAGGCGAAGTGTATGTAGTCAGTGAATATCCGGATGTTTTCCCCGATGAGCTACCCGGAATGCCCCGGACCGTGATATTGAGTTTGCCATTGAAGTTGTGCCAGGAACAAACCCAATATTCAAGAAGCATTACCGTATGACAAGTCCCGAGCTAGTGGAACTAAAGAAACAGCTTGACGAGCTAATTCGGAAGAAGTTCATTCGACCGAGCGTTTCACCTTGGGGATCACCAGTTTTATTTGCAAAGAAGAGTGATGGCACACTCCGTTTATGCATTGACTACCGTGCTCTCAATGACGTCACCATCAAAAACAAGTACCCGCTACCAAGGATCAATGATCTGTTTGACCAGCTCCGTGGTGCCCAAGTGTTCTCCAAGATTGACCTCCGAACAGGATATTATCAGCTGAAGATTCGTGAAAGTGATATCCCCAAGACCGCTTTTACCACCAGATATGGACTATATGAGTGCACCGTGATGTCCTTCGGCTTAACCAATGCTCCTGCCTACTTCATGAGCATGATGAACAAGGTATTCATGGACTATCTCGACAAATTTGTAGTGGTGTTCATCGACGACATCCTCATCTACTCCAAAAATGAGGAAGAGCATGCCAGACACCTCAGGATGGTTCTCGGAAGGCTACGTGAGCAACAACTTTATGCAAAATACAGCAAGTGTCAGTTCTGGTTAAAAGAAGTGGAATTCTTGGGGCATGTATTGTCAGGAGCCGGTGTGGCCGTAAACCCTGATAAGATCTCCGACGTGCTGAACTGGAAGGCCCCCACCAATGTGTCTGAAATCCGAAGCTTTCTTGGTTTGGCTGGTTACTACCGCAGATTCATTGAGCACTTTTCCAAGATAGCCAAACCCCTGACAGATCTGTTGAAGAAAAATCGCAAATATGCCTGGACCGACGAGTGCAAGAAAAGTTTCCGTGAGTTGAAGACCCGGTTAACCACGGCTCCAATTCTGGTGTTGCCCGATGATACCAAGGACTTTACCGTGTACTGCGATGCTTGCAGAAATGGGCTAGGGGCCGTGCTCATGCAAGAAGGGAAGGTCATCGCGTATGTATCAAGGCAACTCAAGACCCATGAGCTCAACTACCCCACCCACGACTTGGAGTTGGCCGCTGTCATACTCGCCCTGAAAACTTGGCGACATCACCTTATTGGGCGAAGATGCGAGATCTATACGGACCACAAAAGCTTAAAGTACATCTTCACCCAGCCTGACCTTAATCTGAGGCAAAGAAGGTGGCTAGAGGTAATCAAGGACTACGACCTTGGGATTCATTACCATCCAGGGAAGGCCAACGTGGTGGCAGATGCCCTAAGCCGGAAACCCCCAAGGGTGCGGACAAGTTTGGAGGAAGAAATGGCAAAGCTGAATCTATGCGTAGGAAGCAAGGCCTACTTAAGCACCATGGAGGTGAAATCAAACCTGGAGGAAGAGATAAAAACCGAGCAGGCCAACGACCCCGGCATGGTTAGGATCAAAGCCAAGATACCGCAAGGGAAAGCCAAGGAATTTACCGTGGACAATCAAGGAGTGCTACGCTACGGTAACCGCCTTTGTGTACCCGACAAGGCCGCGTTAAAGCAACAGATCCTCCGAGAAGCCCACGAGTCTGCCTATTCCATTCACCCTGGAAGCACCAAGATGTACCAAGACTTGAAGCAAATATTCTGGTGGGCCGGTATGAAGAAGGAGATCGCCTACCATGTCGCATGCTGCAACGTATGCAACCTAGTGAAGGCCGAGCATCAAAAACCCGCCGGATACCTTCAACCCCTTAGGGTGCCCGAATGGAAGTGGGAGGACATAAGCATGGATTTCATCGTCGGACTTCCTAAGTCTAGCCGGGGAAATGACTCTATTTGGGTCATTATCGACCGTTTAACAAAGGTATCTCACTTCATTCCAGTCAAGACGACCTATCGTTCAGATCAGCTGGCACAACTCTATGTGAACAAGATTGTCAGGCTCCATGGCGTCCCGAAGACCATTGTGTCAGACAGGGGTACGCAATTTACCTCAAAATTCTGGACAAGCCTGCATCAGGCCATGGGGACAAAACTATCCTTCAGCACAGCATATCACCCACAGACGGATGGCCAAACTGAGAGAGTTAATCAGATTCTGGAAGACATGCTCCGCTCTTGTGTACTCGCCTACGGAGCAGGTTGGGAAGACAGTCTGCCCTATGCGGAGTTCTCATACAACAACAGCTACCAAGGCAGCCTGAAGATGTCACCCTTTGAAGCGTTGTACGGAAGGAGGTGCCGAACCCCGCTAAACTGGTCCGAAGTTGGAGACGGCAAGATTTTTTGACCCGATGTTCTGTTGGAAGCCGAAAAGCAAGTACATCTGATTCGAGACCGACTCAAGGCAGCTCAGTCCCGCCAGAAGAGTTATTACGACCGACGACACCGTTAGATTCACTTCGAGGAAAACGACTACGTCTATCTCCGGGTCACACCCCTCAAGGGCCTGAAGAGGTTCCACATGAAAGGAAGCTAGCCCCAAGATTTATCGGACCTTTCAAGATTTTGGCAAGAAAAGGGTCAGTAGCCTACCAACTAGAACTGCCCGAAGAGTTAGTTGGGGTGCACTGACGTTTTCCACGTGTCCCAGCTAAGGAAGTGCATATCCCCTCCAACCAAGCAGGCAGACTTTAAGGAATTGGAATTGAGCAGCGAACTGACTTACGAGGAACACCCAGTCAGAATCTTGGATGAGTCAGAACGCCGCACCCGCAGCAAGGTCACCCGGTTTTACAAAGTACAGTGGGACAGACACACAGAGGAAGAAGCAACCTGGGAACGTGAAGATTTGCTAAGGACCGAGTATCCGTATCTTTTCAGCGAGCAGCAGGAATCTCGAGGACGAGATTCATCTTAAGGGGGGAAGGTCTGTAACACCCTGGATTTTGGCCCCTTTTGAAATTTTCCCAAAAGCCTTATTCCGTTATTTAAAATGCGTTTGGTTTTAAACCGCCGGAATTTTTTTTCTGAATCTTGAAACTTTCCAATCTATTGAAGTCAAGTGGGGGCTTGTGCCCTTTATTTTCCTCCCACTTGGTGCTTGGGATTTTGACCTTTGACTTTGGTCAACCTTTGATTTAGGAAGAATTCTTTCCTCTTTTAAAATGCACTGTAATTTGACCTTCCAAAGGAACCCCTATTTCTATGTCTCTAAAAATTTTGCAAAAATTAGGGAATGATCCCTAGGCTATATGCAACCCAATTATGGAAAAATATTTGGCACCTTGTTAAGAAAATGTTTGACCTTTTCTCTATGCAAGTTTCTGCCTAAAACTCAATGTTTTTCAAAAACTAGTCAAATGAATTTTTCAAAAGAAGGGGAGTACCTAGACACAAGCACAAGGCATACCTACACCTCCAGGAAAAATCTTAGCCAAAACAAAAATGTTTTGCTTGCCCTAAGTGCACTTTCCAATTTTGGCCAGTACTGTTTTTTGTAAATTTTGGTCGGACCAACTTTCGATTTTGCAAAAATTTTGATCAACAAAGTTGTAGATTCTGAAGTTTGGCGCACAGTGACGCGAGCAGCTTTCCGTTTGGACCCCAGAGTTGAGAGATCGGAGTCGATGCCGACATTGGCATGGTCTGGACCATGCCAGGGACGGCATGGACATGGCCTCAGAGCGCCGCCCGTTTCTGGTCGCCGGAGAGCAGCACTCCCTCGCATCCCCGCATGCCTCCAGCACCCCTCACTTCCCTCTCCACCTCTCAGCACCACGCGTCGCCGGGGGGAGCATCGGACGGCGGCCGCGTTGACGCGCCAGGCGCTAGCCGACGCACCGACCACGCCCTGTGCCGCCGGGACCCCCTCGTCAGCGCCTCCTCCGCCGCACGGACCGGTCCATCGCCGAGGTTTAACCGCCGTGCCCCTCCTGTGCCACCGCTCCCTCAACGCCCCGCCACCGTCGCCACCACACGAGGCCGACACCTCGCCGCGGCATTAACCACGGCCACCGCGCGGACGGCCTATAAATCGACCCCCCCTCGGCCTCCAGAGCACCTCACCCAGCTCCTAGCCACCCCACGACTCTCCCCTGCCCCAATCATAGCTCGACGAGCACCGCAACTCCGGCGACCGATTTGCCCTAGCCGCCTCGGCCGTGGACAAATTCTTCGCCAGAGGGGCCCCGTTCGTCGATTCCCTCCACCCTGAGCCTCCACAGATCACCGTGATGCCGATGCCCTGCTCGCCGGGGTGATTGGTGGCCGGATTCGACGAGTGCATCGTCAACCCGACGCCACCGCCGCCGGAGAGGACGCTCTGCTGCCACCCGAGCTCGCCAGCAACCACCCGTGCCCAGACGAGCTGCTCCACCCCTTCCCCGAGCCGTTCTGCTCCCTCTCCGTCCCTTCCCCGTGCCCTAGCCGCAGGGAGCCGCCGCCGGTGAGTCGCCGGAGCCTCGCCGTCCCTCCCCTCTGTTTCCCGCGTCCAAAAGAAAGAAAAGAAAACGATTCGGTGGGTACTGACTGGTGGGACCCCATGTCAGGTTTTTAAACATTTCGAACCGTTTTTCCTGTTTGATTTTCTGTTTATTTTTCTGTTAAAAATAGACAGATTTTTGGTTAAACTTTGGAAGCCAATATCTCCCTCAAAAATGCTCAGAAAAATGTGAAACCAATTTTGCTGGCTTTGTTATGAAATTCTCTTTCCATTGGGACCAGAAAATAAATTCTTGGAATTTATTTCCTTTGGATTTTATTCGATGACCTAGGAGGGGTTTTTGACGCTATTTCATGTCTCTTTGGATAGATTCCGACCTTCCCGACGAAGTAGGAGTTGTTCCCGAACCCGAAGGCAAGCCATCAACCCAATCTCAAGCTTGGTCGAACTTAGGAGTGTTTGATTGCTGATTTAATATCTGCTGCATCTCACATGTCATATTGCATGTTAAATTATTGCACCCCTTATTGCTTGTCCGTGCAACACTCACATTCCCGGGGCAATGGCTGGTGTTACCGCCTTAGTCAAGGGAATGGGGGAAAATTATTACAACTGTGCGTCTCGCATTTGCGGGGCTTTGTTTGGATCTTTCCTCTTCGCCGAGGTGAGGAACCGACGAATGTCGTCTTATGATCCTCGGAGTTGGGGGCATTTGCCAAAAGAGTTATTTGCCTTGTCCCTCCGTCAAACATGGTTGGCATAGACCAACCGGACTGCGACGCTTGGGAGCTGACTTTCCATTTGGTTCTTCTTGCCGAGATTGCTGACACCACGTCGGGATAACCCTCGAGTGGAATGGATGCTCTCTCATTTTTATGAGTGCTTTTCGGTTCATTCTTTTACGGTGACACCGGCCGGGTTGCCCGCCACCGTCATCCGTTGAAACATTATGCAATTATCCTGTGAACACTAACCCCCGAGTGACACCGGCCGGGTTGCCCGCCACAGTCACCCGGGTATTATTATTATTATTATTATTATTATTATTATTATTGAGACATTATTATCTATGCTTACAAGTATTATGTTATTATATGCTATTATTGCTTTGTGCTTATGTTGTGCTGCTTGATTCATGATGGAAACTGAAATAAGAATTTGACTAAGAAGATAACCACCTCCCTCGACTAGATTGAGTCACATAGTGCCACTCACCAAACACACCAGCACACCATGCGTCGTTCACGTGGGCGAACCACGGCCGAGTATTCCATCTAGCCTCCTTTGACGCCACCCTTTTGGCAAGTTAGTCGGTTACCTTTGTGGTCGGGGCTAGTCTTGCGAAGGTTCCGGAGCTAGGCGTCGCTCATTCGTTGGGGACGTGCCGGATTCACTTCGTCATAAGACGTGGTCCTAGAGGACGTGTCGGTGGCTATACAGGGAGTGTCCGGGTGGAATAAACGGTGGTGGAAGTGTGGGTTTGTGCTGTCGCCATGATGGGTTCTAGTACTTCGGTACCGGCGGTACAAACCTAGACTTCAGCGTATGGGTAAATGTTGCAACCTCTCGAGAGTGTAAATCTAGAATCTAGCCTTGTCCCTAGGTTATGGGACGACGTTTGGGTCGGGTCACACTAAGAGTCAGTCCAGTCGAAAATGGAGAAAATTCTTATGACGAGACTAGCAACAAGTGACAACGGAGAGAGTAAGCCAGAGTTGGCTAAAGGCTGAGGAGCCTAGTGTGGTTGTGAGTTGTTGAGTGGGAAGTGAAATCTCACTTAGAATCATTAAAACCCCTTCAAAAGGTAAGTAGGTAAGTTATGTCCAACCAGTTAAGCTTGGACTCACCCTTGCAACCAAATCCATGCCATGCTACATTCTGAACTTATGCCATGCCATATAGATAGACTTTGTTTGATTTTGGGCTAATGACTTGCGAGTACCTCAAGTACTTACCTGGCTTCTCATGTGGCCAGACCCCGTCGCTCCCGACGCCGAGTACCCGCTGTACGAGAACTAGGAACCCGTATCCCAGGCAGGACCCCGTGGAATAAGGCCCGATGTTGCCACGCTACTATCTACGTTTCCGCTGCTACTTCCGCTAGAGGCTCAATGTTGGATAAATAATGTACATACTGTTGTGTGCGCATGTTGCGCGAACGCGGGAGCCTCACCCCGTGTTGTATCTTGTAGTCCGCCCGAACTCGGAGCCATAAGTATGTATTTGGTTATGTCTTTGCTTATCAAGTTGTCATATATCCAGTGTTTCTGGGACTGGTATATGGGGTGACTCGATCATCTGGATCGGGGTGCACAGTTTCCCCCCTCCAATCTGCAACCTCCTGGTCTCTGTTTCTTATTTCTCTTGTGTGGCGGCTCTCCCTTCGAAGAACGTCGGGGGGCTCTTTATATAGGCGTTTTTAGGTCACGAGGATGCTTCAGGGCGAAGGATCGACACAAACGGGGCCACGAGGGCTGAAATAGGTGGGCCCACGCGGCCTGGTACTGTAGCTGCGTGGGGCACCCTATTCTGGCCCTCCGGCCTCCGTTCGCTTGCTTCTTTCGCTCCTAGGTCTTCCTCCTTCCAAAATAATGATCCCCGTAAATTTATAGCTCATTATGACGTCGTTAAGGCCCTGAAACAAATAAGGAAAGAAATAGGGGTTTTCTGCCTGCGCAGGATTAATTCCATAAAAAGGGGAAATCATTATTAATTACCAAAAATCATTAAATAACAGTAATATACCCCTTATATGATGCAAATATGAATGGAAAACAAGTGTTATAGTGCAAAGTTCATGTATGCATTTTACATGCATCAACATCCCCAAGCTTAACTCATGCTCGTCCTCGAGTATAAAAGTGATAAAACTAACATGAACTTTGCAATATAATAACAACATGGATATGAAAGATGATTGCTACTGCTACATAAAGTCGAATGATTCATTATTCAAAGAAGTAGCAATATGCAAACCATTTATAAAGTGATATCAAGTATTCAATGCAAGGATGTTCAATGATAGTTCACAAAGTGTAACATAAAAGATAGTAATATGGACGTTCTTACTTTTGCATACTTGTGGTCCATAGAGTGTAGATGAAAATCTGAATATAAAAGGTGGACACTTTGGAAAAAATGTATAAATAAGCATAGGTAAAGCATGCATAAGTTTCATCTATCCTCCAAACTATTCTACTTGAGTTATTGATTGCAATGGTAATACTTGGTGTCAAGCTATCATTCCCCTATCATAGCATCTTGAATGATTAAAGTTAATTGTGAAAGCAGATATGAGTAGTGGCCTTGATAAAGTAAAGGTTAGATGTCTCATGCCCCTTGAATACAAGTACCTACACCATGATTACTCAACTTGGGAAACAAAGCAAGTTTAAGTTATCTATCATTGTAAGTAATAATGGTATCATCAAGAGCCTCAACTGGGGTACCTCTTGTCCCATGATATGGATCAAGCCCACATCAAAACAACAAGACAAATAAACATAATGAACAACCTCAACACCCTTTTTATTTACCACTTGATATAGCTTTTTATTGTAGGGTGTATCACAGAAAGTTCAAAATAGCATGTAAGTAAATTTCCACCATGAATGATGCATGGCTTAGATTAGCGGCCCAGGTTTCTCTCTAACCATTTATACAAACTCATTTAAACTTACTCTATTTCCACATTATTTCACCATGATAGGCATCCATAAACAAAAGTACATGATATCAACTAAATAAATGATGGAACATGTTGAAAGCTTTGCATGTGACAGCACATATGGGCTAACTCCCAACCTAAAACATTTATCAAGCCACTATCATCATAATATTAATCACAATGGTTCATGTTTATTAAATGCAATAAAAATAAAGTGTACATCAAGTTCGCGAGAGCTTTTTAACCAACTTTTCCCATTACAATAAATAACATAATCATTTTCATTTAGAGGTATAGATAATACAAATAACATGGTAAACATACTTGGAATAGCATAAAGCCAATAGGTAGATATGGTGGACTCACTGGAAAAACTTTGGTTGAGGGTGTTGAAAACAAGTTTTTACTTGTTGGAATTTTTGGGCTAGCAAAAGGGAGAAAGATGACCATCTAGATGCATGCATGAGTGTCCATAGAACTAACTAATTCATGTCAAACAAGGTGAAATAACATTCAGCATCAAAACATGAATAAAAGATAGCTCATGATAAAGCATTTGCAAATTATTACTCATAAATAAGCTCATGAATCATGCAACTATAGGTGTCATTAAAAATCAACTTAGACATCCCTTTTCCTAATACAATAAAAGCATGCAAGATATTTCAACCCATATTTCCAGTAGCTTTCTCATATATAAATGATAGTGTGGTGGTCTCACAAAAATAAAAATCAAAGCAAAAAACAAACAAAAAGACGCTCCAAGTTTATTCGATAAATGTTTCAAATGAAAAACAGAAGTTAGACGTGTGCAAACCGAGAGTATGTTGGTTCAGTGGGGATGTTCTCCACATCCCCAAGCTTATGGTTTTCACCATCCTTGGATAACTCATGGTGCATCTCCTCCAATCCCTGTGAAAAAACTTCAAAACACTGTTTCTCCCATTTCTTTTCTGTAGGGTGATATTAGTAGAGATAAACAAATAGGCTTCTTGCTGCATATAATCCATGGACTAAAATTCATATGAATGATCAGAGAGTGTATAATTTTGTATGCCTACTCATAAAATCAATTGGATCAAAAAGATTCAACTCAAAAGTTCAAACTATGCATAAAACAATATGGGACAGAATCTGTCCAGAAAAACAGCAGCAGCAAAACGTATTTTTCTGTCCTACTTAAACTCATCGAAAAATTCTGAAAAAGTTAAGTCATACATAGGATGAAAAGTTTCAGTTACAGTAAAAATCTCAGCTCCATACGATTTAAATAATAGCAATGAAAAATCAAACCGTGCACAGACTTTGTGCAGAAATAAAATCTCCGAATAGAAGTAGCAACTTTTTCAAACCAAAATAGGTAAAACTTGGCACTTTATTAAAAATTCCAGAAACTAAGCTAAGAAAAAAATCTCTTGTTACAGCAAGAGGACACAAAGAAAATCCAAATAAAAACAACCGGGTTGCCTCCCGTAAAGCGCTTTCTTTATAGCCATATAGCTAGGCTTACTTACTTGTTGTTTACCGAAGATGAATCTCATGAGGGAGCTTAAAAGTTGTGCCCTTCTTCGTTGGGAAGTGTTCCATGCATTTATTATGTGGAAACTGAAACTTCACATTCCCTTCCTTTGAATCAATAATAGCCCCTGTGGTACGAAGAAAAGGTCTTCCAAGAATAATAGGACTGGAGATTTTATTCTCCATATCCATGATTAGAAAATCCACAGGTACAAAAGTCATGTGTAACTCTATCATAACGTCACTTACTTTTCCTAAAGCATGTTTAATGGTATTATCAGCAAGTGCAAGTTCAATAGAGCATTTTTCAAGATTCTTTAATTCAAGTACTTCATATAATTCTTTAGATAAAACAGAGACACTAGATCCTAGATCAAGTATGGCATGGTGTGTCTCTTTTCCAATAGTTACTAGCACCTTGGGGATCCATACATCCCCAAGCTTAGGTGGTATCATAGCTTCTTGATTGTATCTAGCAATTTTTTCTTTCAAGACATGATTAGCAATATAGGAACCAAAACCAGATTGGTTAACATCAATAGAAGGATCACTTGCAAATTTTTGTAAGATAGATATTAATTCATGCAAGCTACAATTCTCTAAATCAAGCAAAGGATCTTTAACTTTCTTTTCCTTTTTGATCCAAACTTGTTTTTTAATAGGGGGTACTTCCTCACTTCTAGTTTCTTGCTCATTGTCCATAGAATTGGTCAGTTTGTTTTTATGTAGCCAATCTTTAAAAGAGGGACAATTCTTTCTAATGAAAGCTTTTTCTAATTCTCTCCAGGTCTTGGTTGTAAAAGGTGGTAGTGAACGTATCCATTCTCTTGCCTCTCCTTTTAATGAAAGAGGAAATAATTTTGGCATCACAATATCAGGTTCCTTGAGGTTTAGTGCAGAACAAATACTGACAAAATTATTCAGATGATCAAGACAGTCTTCTTTTCTTTTATCACCAAATTGTTTCTTAGTTATCAAGTGTAGTAAGTCATAACTTACTCTAGAACTATCAGCTTGTATCTCAGGTGTGGTAATAGGCTTAGCATTAAATTGATCATTTGGAGTATTTGTGTAGTCACACAACTTAGTCCTATCACCCATTTTAGCAAGTTTTTATGTGTTTTTTAATTTTTTGTGCAAAACTGAAAATAAAATGACACTAAATAATGCAAACCAAATTAACTAATGCAAAACAAAATGCAAAATTGAAAATAAAATATGCAAACCGAAATCTAAAAATGATATGCAACACAATAACAAAACAAAATAAATTGCTTGAAGGTAAAGATGGACAAGATGATGCTCACGTAGGTGCAACCTACCCAAGCTTAGGTGTTAGCACAAGTTGGTGATGAAGTTGACTTTGTTGTGATATCCTTGGATAAAACCTTCCAGCTATGATTCCCCGGCAACGGCGCCAGAAAAATGACTTGATGACGGGATTGATGAGAGTGTTCTTCTCCCTCAACAACGCCAACAAATACTCTTGATACCCTGAAAGGAAAATAATATATAAGGGATAGGTTGAGCCTCCAAGTGCAGAGTATGTAGGAGTGGAAGTCTTTTTCCCCAAGAAGGTGACTCGAGGGTTTAATATCAAACTCTCGGGGAATCAGTAGTGTGGATTTTATCTCCTTGTCCTTCTCTAGATTTCCTGCAAACAAAGTAGATTGCTTTGTGCCCTCAACCTCACCAAGTGGTTGTCAAGCACAAGGTGTGAGAATGATACTAAGATAATAATGGATGCAAAACAGTAAATAAAAATGCAATGGTGGTAAATAAATATGCAAGGATGATAGTATTGATGATGGATAATATTTTTGGGGTTTTTATATGTGAATGCAAGAAGTAAAAGTGTTTTTGTATTTTCTGATTTTAAAATGGCTGAATGTAAAAGATGATTAAAAATGGTTGGAAAGGTGTTTCTTATGATTAAAAATGGACCGGGGTTCATGGTTTCACACATGCACTCTCTCTTTAATATAGTGTGGCAAATAAGTAGAAATAGTATTAACATATGAGATTGCAAACAAGTTTAATGACATGTTACTAATTATATGGGCATCACGTCCTAACATAGAGACCTTTTGATTATTAGTCTCACTTATACTCCACCAAGATGTGAACTAAATCATACACCTTAGTAATTAAGATGACTCAGAGTATAGCTTTAAGATTAATGACATGAAGTGAAAATAAACACATGATGGATCTAGTCTTAGGTTGAGGCTAGTCACTCCTCATACCTTGCAACATGGTATTTTGGTTTATCCCTAGTGAGGCAACAAAGTAAGGTAAACACCCAATGGATCATGATATTAAGTTGTCAGCTTATCACTTCACCACCCCCGTTACTCCAACTAATGCACACGTTCCCCCTCACACGCTCTCATAAACATGCTTGATCAAAACAAGGATACAAGAACGGGGTACATAATATGCATCTACTTTCATAACTGAAATAAACATTGCAATCTCAACATATATTAACTTATAAAAAGATCCACCACAATGGTAATACAACGGTGACCGTAATCATGTTCAGCAGCTCATACGGTGCTAATTAGTGAAGCTCAAGAGAGAGCGAGATACATAAGCTACTGCCACAAACCCATAGTCCAGAGATGGACTACTCCCTCTTCATCATGGAGACAGTGGAGATGTTGATGGAGAAGAAGGAGACCTCTCCGGCAGCGTTCCGCCGGAGTTTCCCCCCTCCAATCTGCAGCCTCGTGGTCTTTGTTTCTTGTTTCTCTCGTGTGGCGGCTCTCCCTTCGAAGAACGTCGGGGGGCTCTTTATATAGGCGTTTTTAGGTCACGAGGATGCTTCAGGGCGAAGGATCGACGCAAACGGGGCCATGAGGGCTGAAATAGGTGGGCCCACGCGGCCTGGTACTGTAGCCGCGTGGGGCACCCTATTCTGGCCCTCCGGCCTCCGTTCGCTTGCTTTTTTCGCTCCTAGGTCTTCCTCCTTCCAAAATAATGATCCCCATAAATTTATAGCTCATTATGACGTCGTTAAGGCCCTGAAACAAATAAGGAAAGAAATAGGGGTTTTCTGCCTGCGCAGGATTAATTCCATAAAAAGGGGAAATCATTATTAATTACCAAAAATAATTAAATAACAGTAATATACCCCTTATATGATGCAAATATGAATGGAAAACAAGTGTTATAGTGCAAAGTTCATGTATGCATTTTACATGCATCACCTGCCAGAGGGGAGATCGATCCTGGAGGGCTCTTCATCGTTATGCCTTCCTCCGGGATGATTTGTGAGTAGTCCCACCTTGGACCTTGGGTCCATGGCCATAGCTAGATGGTAGTCTCTCTCTCTTGTGCTTCATGTCTTATGATCTTGTGACCTGCCTAACATGATCAAGATCGATTATTGCAATGCTATGTGATGTGTTTGCTGGGATCCGATGGATTATAAAGTTATGATCAGATTGTGCATGATTCTTATATGTTGATTTATGCTCTTGCATGCTCTCCGATGTGCATAGTTATTTTGGCCAAGTGATTATATGTATCTCCAAGAGAGAGTATTTATGCTAGATAGTGGGTTCATGCCCCCTTTTGTTCCTGTGCACGAGTGACAGAAACGTCTAAGGGCGAGGGTGTGTTGTTGCTACTAAGGGTAAAACAGCGGTGTTAAAGTATATTTTGATCTTTAATATTACTTACTTCATGCGCTTTATTTAATGCAAATGTCTGTTGCTTGCAACTTAATACCGATGGGTGACAGGCTGGATAGCGATCCCACGGTGGACTTTTTAGACAAAGATGCAGTTGGATTCAACGGTCTTTGTTCATTGTCGTGATGCCTACTTAAATATTATCAGGTTCTCTTTGTCATAGCTAGATTAAGTTTGTGTTATAATCTTGTCAATTGCCCAGATGTAATTTGTTTACCCATCATATGAATGTTCTATTTACTTGAGAGACTCCACTAGTGAACCCATGGCCCCCGGTCTATCTTTTTACATTGATTGCAACCTTTATTCATCACTTTTCACCATCATTACTCCTCTGGTCTATTTTCATAATTCATCTATTTCACTATACAATTAACCGCTTTGTTTTCTGCGAGACCGGAAAGATTGACAACCTTTCCGCCGTTGGGGGCAAAGTATTTTGGTAGAGTGTGTGCAGGTCCATGTCTGTTGAAGATTAAGCGCCAGAGATCTTCAACATTCACTTTGTTGTTGATTTCAAGGTCCTACTGGTTCGATAAACCTCGGTTCGTTATCGAGGGAAAACTGTTGCTTGCTACATCTCCGCCTTCGCTTGGGGCATCACCCAACTCTTCATCAGTAGCAATCAATGCGCAGTCTCGTTTCCAGGAATACCATTCAGGAGCACCCGAGAGGTGGCGGTTGAAAAAATTAGCGAGGCCCAGGCACGCCACCGTGGAGGGAAACCTAAGCGTTGCATGACATCTAGCAGGTAGTCCCATCGGACAGAGTTGAAAGCTTTGGCAATATCCAGCTTGATGAGTAGGGCGGGTGTGTGGTTCCGATGGACCCGACGGGCAATATTTCTCACGTACATGAAGTTGTCATGGATGCTTCTGGTTTTAATGAAGGCGTTCTAGCTGCTGGAGATAAGATCATTCATCTTTAGCCTTGGTCTCGTTGCCATGGCCTTGGCAATGATCTTGGGGATGATGTGGATGAGGCTGATGGGGCGGAAATCTCAGACGCAATCTGCGCCATCTTTCTTAGGCAAAAGAATAGTGTTGGCAGTGTCGATGACCTGGAAATTGTTGACGGTGAGCTCCGAAAAAGCATTGATGACATGCATGACGTCCTCTTTGATGATGAGCCAGTAAGATCGAAAGAAATTTGAAGTAAAACCATCAGGCCCAGGTGCTTTGTTAGTTGGGAGGTCCATGATGGCGCGCTTGATTTCTTCCTCTGAGAAAGGTAGACCCAGGTCATCCAGGTCCTCGATGTTTGGATCTAGAGCATCCCAATTGAAATTGAGGGGTCTTGTAGATGGCGTTCCCAGAGCTTGAGCGAAGTGATCTTGGATAAGTTGTGGCTTCTCAGCATGGTTGACAACCCATCCCTGGTTCCGCTTGAGTCTTTGGATAACATTTTTGCGGCGACGGGAGTTGACGCGGAGATAAAAAAAATTGGTGTTAGCGTCCCCCTCACGAAGGAAATTTATCCTGGAAGCCTGACGTTTGTGAGATCGATCCAGGACAGCCAAACCCATGACACGACGTTTGAGGGCCTTCCCTAAATCTAATTCTGCCACGGAGAGGGACCTAGATTCTTGAGCGATGTCGAGTTGAAGGATGACGTCCAGGCCCATGATGAGTTGTTGCTTGTAGTTTGAGAACAGACCCTTGCTCCATGCATGCAAGCGCTTTGCAACTGTCTTGAGCTTGTGGTTAAGGACGTGCACACGCTGGGTATGCAAGGAAGGCTCATTCCAGGCAACAGAGACGGGGTCGACAAAACCCGGCATCTTAGTCCAAAATTCTCGAAACAGAAGGTTGGAGGCTTGCGGGGACCAGGGAAGAGGAGAGGGCATGCATGGTGTGTTCCACGTCTTCTAGATGTTAGCCCATATTCATTCATGCTCATCAAGCATAGTGGTTCTTTTTCTCGGAGAAATTACAATAGGTTGTTCGAATGGGGACCGCTAAACTTTGCATTGACCGATAACATTGTTCGAATGTACTTGGCTGTACATATTTTTTTTCCGAAATCGCAATGACTAGAGGCGGCCGCTGGCTCCCTAGCCATGCCGAGTGCCAAAACGGTGCCATCTTGCCGGCACCCACGGTAATACAATAGACTGTAGTACATATCTATATTATCTAAATAGGAGCAACCCACTAAGGGGATTTCTCTCAACATGCAAGCTATACAAGTCAGCAAGTCTCTCATTGGTCCACATCATCCAGCCTAAGCAAATGTGCCACGTCACAGAAAAACTGCCCACATTCCATGTTGCAACCAGATAGCTATTTCACGTCATCATCTCCATGATGGCGTCCCTTCATTATCTCCATTTGCTCTTAATGTCTCCCACTATCTCTTCTCCATGCACCAAATTGCAAAAGAATATGACGAGTCTTCAATCATCTCTTCCACGTTTGTATCTCTTCCCCTGCCCCAAGAACCAAATGTTTTAATTACTGATGGAGGGGTGGCAGAAGATGTTGTCCCTTTTAAGCACAAGTCTATGCCTCACTTCGTTTCCACAACATTCAGATGGTTGTGCCACTGATCCAACCAGCAATTCCGGCGACCCAGGGGCGTAATCCGTTCCCTCTTCTCCGACATCTCTCCTTCATGTGCTCTCACTTTTAGATTCAGGTTTTGCCCAGGAAAATGTACGCCCTCCCCTTGTGCACCCTTCCAAACGCCATTGTCCGAGGCGCGTCAATCGCGTCCGTGAGTTCATGAATGAGACTCAGAAATACACCATCTCATCTCCCTGCTCCTTGCATTGTTCCTTTCAATGGTCTGATTTGGTGTGTTTTTTTTCAATTACGAATGAATGTACTGATTTTACCTTGAATTTTTCCAGGTAATATCTGTCTATAGAGAAGATGGTTCAGTAGATTATTTTACACTAGAGGCTGCAATATTGCTTAAATAAGGTTTCTGGCTGCCAACAAATTTTTGTAAGGAACTGTTTTTGGATGCCATGTTTTTCGACAAAGGGATTTTATTACTTAAAAGGTTTAAGCATTACACCCGGCCTCTGCATAGCTAAGATGCACACAGCCCCAAAGTCACTCGGTACAAGTTCAGAACATAAAAAAGGCGAAATACATATCATAATGAGAAATTGTAAATCCGCCTATAGCAAAGGAAGGTCAATCCGGAGTCTATGTTGCCACCCATGCCGGGATAGCAACTCCCTGGCCGCAACCTCCAGTCTCGACGCTACCTCCAAAAACAAGTCTCGGTGCTCCACTCGCTGCAGGGCCGACCATGATCGTAGCGTCGCCGTGCACCGGTAAATAACCTGCATAATAGAAGCAATTTTATCATTAAAAACCTTGTCATTTCTACATAGCCAGAGCGACCAAATAACGGCAATCGCACCCATCCTACAGAAGAGTTTAAACCTAGGATCGACACCATTCAACCAGTTGCCAAAAAGGTTTGGAACCGAATGTGGTGGATGTAAGGTAGAACCTATCTGGACAGCTGACCATATAGACCTAGCGAACTCGCAATGGAAGAATAAATGTGCAATGGACTCGTCATTTTGACAGAACTCACATTTTTTGCTTCCTTGCCAATTACGCTTAGCAAGGTTATCCTTTGTAAGAATTACACCCCGACGAAGATACCACGCAAAAACTTTAGTTTTAAGCGGGATCTTCATCATCCAAATTTTATTACTTTCTTTAGTATCGACTGGCACATCGGGAAGAATTAACGCTCTATACATCGAATCCACAGAGAATTTACCATTCTTCGTAAGATTCCATCGAAATCTATCTGGACCTTCCGACAATTGGACAGAGTCCAAACGGAGAAGCAAGTCATTCCAGGATGCCTGCCTTGTTCCAAGTAAACTTCTTCTGAACGACACATCTGGTGGGGAAGAACCCAGCACCTTCGCAAGCGTATCGCTTTTGTGACGAACAATCGAGTAAAGAGCCGGATATTGTTCCTTGAGGGTAGACGGGCCCAGCCATTTATCCTCCCAGAAACGAATTTCCGAACCATCCCTAATTGAGAGAGATCCATGTGGGAAAAAATACTTCTTTGTAGCCATTAGGCCAGCCCAGAAGTGTGAATCACCAGCTTTGGATGCCATGTATGAGACCCAGGCCTAGCTTGCGTACTGGTCCACCGAGTGAATTCCTCTCATCACCCTGTAAGAAGATTTCATCCATGGAGGTTACCTCTTTACATTTGTTCCCAAATGACTAACCTGATTTAATAAGGTTCAACTACTTTCTGACCATTTTCTTTAGCAAATAAGGATTTTTTCTAGATACACGTGTAGACATTCATTGAACAAATAATTCTCACAAGAAATGAATCACTCAACAATTATATTCTAATGATTATATTTCTCTCCTGCAGTAATCACCACTTTGGTCTGCACTAAGCCTTGGACTCGTGAGTTCAGTCTTTGGTATTTGCAGGATTGGGTTTGTTCTTCTGTTTTTTTTTATTTTCTTTCTTGGGAGGTTGTCAGTTGATACCTTGATGCCAACAAATGAATTTTGACTAGGCCTGCAACTCATCATGCGGAAATAAAACATATATAACCTTATTCAATTATATTTTCTCGCCATTTGCGTGGCACTAATCGAATGACTTATATCGTGCAAGGAAAATTTGAGGTCATGCTATACAAAACCGTTGCTAAAATATATTGTGCATACATCAACCTTTTTTTTTTGCTGAAACAAGAATTCAGTGTGCATAGATTATACTTTCCAATGTATGCAACCGTCTATACTTATAGGATTTATATTTTTAGAGTAGAGTCTTCTCACAACTGCGACTCTCAGACCCAATAATTATTTACTGTGTCCTCATCAATAAGTGGAACATGCTTTTTTGCAGCAACTTACAGGCAGTGGTATACCATACTTCTTTTTGGACTGTAGAATTATATGTTTCTCCTTAAATTTTGCATATAATTCTACATATTTTCAACAATAAGCAATATGAATATTTTTACAGTTGCAGGAAGATGTTTCATATGATCTTTGTTGGAGCCAAATTAGTTATTAAATATAAATACCATGTTTACATTTGCAAACAAAAGATGTCCTTCCTTGCAAAAATAAATATACAAGTGTATGTTGCTACAAAGTAAAACATCATGGGTGGGTACTCCACCGGAGTTCACTGTAGATTGGTTGGCATCTGAGTGTTCCGTTTAACATATGGCAACGCTTGATCTAGAAAAAAAATAACATCATGCCGACCTTGGTAAAAGGTTTGAAGATTGACCTGAAACACTAATTTTTGGTGGACATTCATGTAATTTCTTTCCAGCAATGCAGTTAGCTACATATATGTGGATATTTTCGCAGTTAGCTACATATATGTGGATATTTCCGCAGCAACGCGCGGAGAATCATCTAGTATAATACAACTAGGAACACTCGAGATTACACGGCAGCGCCAAGGAGCACTTGCACAACATACTGGAGTATATACAAGATCACACGGCAGCGCCGCTACACTGCTTGATCCCTGGCGCACCCAAAAACAGAAAGAGCCACCATCCTCCAGGATACAGGGATTTACCAGTCACCGGACCAGAGCACTACGAACCAACAGTCCAACACACATCACACAACACACAACTACAAACTCCGGTTATCATACGGCATGGCAGCACCACTACACTGCCTGACCACTGGTGCACCCAAGATCCATCTAGTAGTATACATGGATTCAGAACCTACTCCTAACCAACATACATAGGACATCCGCATGCATCAGCTAAGCTGTTAAGAAGCAGCAAAGTTAATAACTTGACCTTAGACGACCAGAGCCTCACGCATCGATCAGATTCAGACATACACATACACGGTGACGGTGATGCTGCCGGAGGAGCCCAAGAAAGCATCCGGCACGAACATGAAGCGTTCGGGCTTGTACCGCTCCACTCGGCGCACGTACTGCACATTCCCCGACGCCGAAAGTGATGAGAGCGGCCCAGGCTCGTCGCCCGTCACCACCATCGTGTAGTCCGCCTCTTCTTCGCCGGGACCGGGACGCGGGAACACACGGACCATCGACAGCGAGCGTCCCCTCGGGATGTCGCCGCCGTTCAGCAGTACGAAGATGGTCTCTATAGTGTACATAGATAAAGAAGCCTAATAACATTAGGTCGGAATATTTTCCTAGAAAAGATTATGAAGGGGTTCAGAATGGAACAAACAAAGGAGTGCTTACTTGTGTGACTAGGTAAAATATTGAGTTTATCTCGGTATGTCAGCAATAACTAATGAAAATGATGTCTAACATCATCTATGACTTAGCCATAGATTCTGCCATGATTACTGTGCTGAATGCTCGAGCTAGTGTGACCCTTGTTCTTGATTGAAGAACATGTTCTAGAGCTGTCCCTGGATGGATCGATGAACAAATGTTAAGTATATATTCTTTAGTGTCTATAGAGAACTGAAGATATGTTTTCTGGTTTGAGGTAATAGTGTAGACAACTTGCCGTAAAGAGTTACGATGCCGTAAAGAGTTACGATGCCGTAAAGAGTTGTGATGATGCAAGTTATGACACTACGACTAGAAATCTCATACAGGAGAAGTCTGTTGTTTAAGATAGAACATGGTTGAGTTGCGAAGTTGCATATGATTGCACTGCCGCACAATCTACATAGGTTCAGGAGTATATGGCTGCTTCAGACGTGGCAAGTGTGATAGGACTGAGTAGGTTTTTCCTAGCATGTATGGTTTCCCTTAATACATCTCTTAGACTATCAAGACCCATGCTACGCGAAGATTCGAGTCTCACTCCATCGCCGAAACATATATTTCAACCGTTATCATAAGATACGGAATAGTGTCAAACCAGGTGACATAAGAAGTTTTACAAAGTACGTACAGATCTCAATGGGTCTGATATGTTGACTAAACAGTTTCCACAAGCAATGCATAGTCGAAGCACCAGGAGGCTAATGGTGCATACTAGATTATTTGGACTCTAGTGCAAGTGAGAGACTGTAGGAGTTATGCCCTAGAGGCAAATAATAAAGGAGTTTTATTATCATAACTCATATGTTCATAATAAGTTTTATATCATGCTATAACTGTATTAAGCGGAAACATTAATACAGGTGTGGTATATAAACAACCAGGTCTCTAGTAGACTCTACTTGACTAGTCCATTGGTCAACCGATGATCAAGATTTCCTGATCATGGACATTTATGTTAATTGACAATGGAGTCGTGTCATTGGGGAATGACGTGATGGACATCCACCCAAAGTAAGTTAGCGCAATAAGATATGCCACGAATATCGGCATTGCGATAACTTAATAGAAACGTAGTAGTAATCGAATCCTTAGACCGTGAGATAATAATCCTATCACTATCATCGGAGGATGCCTTGACTGTATCAACCGTCACACCGTAACAGGGTGATCATAAAGGTGCAGCTCAGGTATGCAAAGGTGATATGTTGAGAAGTATGTATCAAGAAGCGGGATTTGTCCATCTGCGTGACGGACAGATATCACTGGGCCCACTCGGTGATATTGCATCAAGTCTTGCAAGCTTGTGACCAGGTCACGGAGATGTAATATCATGGAGACGAGTAAATAAGTTTGTCAAGTAACGAGATGGGATCTCGGACAAACTTGATATCATGTGAGAAAAGGAATTGGTGAACAACGATAAGGTTCAAGCGACAAAAAACTTTGCGGAACACACAGGGGCCATCATGGGTTTCCAGATCCCGCTGTTGGTCATTGCACTAGTACAAAAACATTTACCCGTGGCGCACCAAAATATGCTACCCGTGACGCAGGGGCCTGCGCCACTAACTACCACGCCACGGGTAGCATATTACCCGTCGCGCAGGGACTCAGGTGCGCCATGACTAATTAGAAATACCCGTGGCGTACTCCCGATATGCGCCACGGCTAAGTTCCTCGAAACCAAAAAAATCCCCGTGGGGATTCGTCTACGCCGCTGCCCAGGTGGTCTCGTCCAGCCCCATGAACCCTCCGCCCAACGCCGCGGCGAAGCACTCGTCGATGTATCTTGAGGCGAGCTGCATGATCTCGGACGTCGTGCTGCTCATCTGCGTCTGCAGCGCCGGGTGGTGGTGCTCTGCGGCGGACGCCATCGGGAGGACCATCGGGACAAACTGTTGCTGATCCGGCTGGGTCTCGTCCGCCGCGAACGTGTAGTCGTCTATTGGGAGGAGGAGCTCCGCGTCGGGTCCGGGCAGCTGGTCGTCCTCGAGGAGCGCCGAGAGGGTGGAGTCCAGGGACGGCAAGGGGGAGAAGGCGGTGACCGCGATCGCGCCTGACGACGAGATGTTGTCGCCGCCGTGGCTGCAGAAGGGAGGTGTGGCGGCGGTGGACGACCACGAGGCATCCTCGGAGGAAGCCGCGAACACGTCGGAGGTGGCGTTCACAGCCGTGAATAGGTCGCCGCCTCCCGTGCCCAGATCCTCCCGCGCGGGGGGCTTCCGAACGACGAACGCGGGGGGCTTTAGGTGGCGGCTGCCATGCACGGGGGGCCACCGGAGCTGCCATCGAGCGCGGGGAGGGGGGCAGAGGGGCTCCGTGTGAGGGAGGAGGAAGGTCGGAGGAGAGAGGAGGAGGAGATGGGAGCGGGCACGGAGGAGAGAGGAAGGCCAGAGCGAGCGGGATGAGAGAGAGGGATAGAGTTAGGTGAGAGGAGAGGATAAAGTGGGTGGTTGTGGTTAGGATAAGATTGGGTGTGGATGGATCTGGAGAACAGCATAGCCGTGGCGCACAAACACATAGCTGCGCGACGCCTAACAGCAGTATTTGTGGCGCACACCGCTGTCATGCGCCACGGGTATGTGGGTGCTCCCCGGTCAGCCAGGATCCATCTTAGCCGTGGCGCAGCGGTACAAGAGGTGCGCCACGGCTAAGTGCTTACCCGTGGCGCAGGACGCACTATTGCGCCACGTATACTTAGCCGTGGCGCACGCCCTATACGGTGCGCCACGGCTAGTTGGCTTACCTATAAGCCTTTTCCTGCTAGTGTTGATCGGAGAGGAGTCTCGATCATGTCTGGAGTGATCCCAAACTGTAGGGTGGCACGCTGAAGGGTAGATGACGTTTAGGAATAGTTTCATTACCGAAGAGAAATGAGAAATGAACTCCGGAATTATTCCGGGAGTTATTCGATGATGATCGGAGGAGTTCCGAAGTGTTTTGGAATGAGAGAGAAATTTCCGATGGAGATCGGAGTGCTTCCGAAGGTGTATCGAAATAAGGGAGAAGTATCCAATGGAAATCGGCAACGAAAGGAGTTTCAATGCAAGATGAATTAAATAATATGTATTTAATATTAATTAGAGTAATTAATAATTAAATAATATTTATTTTAATTTATTAGGGCAGCTCACCTAAATCGGCCCTATGGGGCCCATTAGGGGAACCGCCCCAAAGGGCTAAGGAGGAGCTGGCCGGGTGGGCCATTTGGGGCCCACCATGGGGCCGGCGCACCAAGGGGGTGCGGGCTGGTGTGGGGATTAGTCCCACACCGCCCCCCCCCCCCAAGGGAGGTGGCCTCCTCCCTCCACCTATATATATGGGTGCCCCCTCTCCCTTTGAAGGCATCCCATTGTCTCTCTTTCTCTCTCTCCCTCACGTATGGTTCAGGAATATTGGAGCTGCATATGGGGTTAGTGGTTTCTCCACCATACGCACGCCGCCGTGTTGTTGGAGCTTTGGTTCGAGCTGTTCATCTTCCGCTGCTGCCGCTGGACCGGAGCCGGGGGAACGTCGCTACACCGTATGCGTGTAGAACAACGGAGGTGCTTCCCACTGCAGCACTCGTCGCCGGTACGACTCCACGACCTTGAGGTCGGCGTCGTACGACTTCATCGCGAACGTTCATTGGAACGTAACACTTTCGGTATTCAAAGGTATGAATACCGACTTCCTCCGTTATTTTATATCTGCATAGTAATAGATCTTGACTAGTTTGTTGTTCGCGTTGTTAGGAAAAAATTTATTTTCTGCACACGAACCCCTTCAAGTTGCGCCTTCTCAGCATGGTTGACAACCCATCCCTGGTTCCGCTTGAGTCTTTGGATAACATTTTTGCGGCGACAGGAGTTGACGCGGAGATGAAATTTTTTGGTGTTAGCGCCCCCCTCACGAAGGAAATTTATCCTGGAAGCCTGACGTTTGCGGGATCGATCCAGGACAGCCAGAACCATGACACGATGTTTGAGGGCCTTACGTAAATCTAATTCTGCCTCGGAGAGTGACCTAGATTCTTGAGCGATGTCGAGTTGAAGGATGACGTCCTGGCCCATGATGAGTTGCTGCTTGTAGTTTGAGAAAAGTCCCTTGCTCCATGCACGCATGCGCTTTGCAACTGTCTTGAGTTTGTGGTTGAAGACGTGCACAAGCTGGGTATGCGAGGAAGGCTCATTCCAGGCAGCAGAGACGGTGTCGACAAAACCCGGCATCTTAGTCGCAGAAATTCTCGAAACGGAAGGTTGGAGGCTTGCGGGGACCACTATGATTGGAGAGCAATAAAGGCAATGATCCGACAGGGAAGAGGAGAGGGCATGCATGGTGTGTTCGTCGGAGATCACATCTTCTAGATGTTAGCCCATATTCATTCATGCTCATCAAGCATAGTGGTTCTTTTTCTCGGGGAAATTACAATAGGTTGTTCGAATGGGGACTGCTAAACTTTGCATTGACCGATAACATTGTTCGAATGTACTTGGCTGTACATATTTTTTTTCCGAAATCGCAATGACTAGAGGCGGCCGCTGGCTCCCTAGCCATGCCGAGTGCCAAAACGGTGCCATCTTGCCGTCACCCACGGTAATACAACAGACTGTAGTATATACATAAACATAATACATCTAGGAACACTCGAGATTACACGGCAGCGCCGAGGAGCACTTGCACAACATACTGGAGTATATACAAGATTACACGGCAGCGCCGCTACACTGCTTGATCCCTGGCGCACCCAAAAACCAAAAGAGCCACCATCCTCCAGGATACAGGGATTCAGTAGTCACCGGACCAGAGCACTACGAACCAACAGTCCACCACACAACACACAACTACAAACTCGGTTATCACGCGGCATGGCAGCACCACTACACTGCCTGACCACTGGTACACCCAAAATCCATCTAGTAGTATACATTCAGAAGCTACTCCTAACCAACATACAAAGGACATGGCATGCATCAGCTAAGCTGTAAAGAAGCAGCAAAGTAAACTTGACCTTAGACGAACAGGGCCTCACGCATTGATCAGATTCAGACATACACGGTGACGGTGATGCTGCCGGAGGAGCCCAAGAAAGCATCCGGCACGAACATGAAGCGTTCGGGCTGGTACCCCCTCCAGCCGGCGTACGTACTGAACATTCCCCGACGCCGAAAGTGAGAGCGACCCAGGCTTGTCGCCCGTCACCTCCATCGTGTAGTCCGTCGATAGTGAGAGCCGACCGGGACGCGGGAACACACGGACCATCGACAGCGAGCGTCCCCTCGGGATGTCGCCGCCGTTCAGCAGTACGAAGATGGTCTCTCCGTCACGGTGGAGGAGCGCGTGGAAGGGCGAGTCCTTCCGGAGGGTCACCCTCGTGCCGAGGAGCAGGCCCGTGTCGGCGGTGACGCCGACGTCCGTCGCGTGGTCGTCCAGGATGTGGTCGTAGAGCAGCATGCCGTCGTAGGCGCAGCCGTCGAAGGGGCAGCTGTACGGCGCGTATGGGCACGCCTCCTCCTCGTGCGCCCTCGTCTCCGTGAACTTCACGACCTCGCAGCAGCCGTACTTGCAGTGCCTGGTCATGCCCGCGAGGATCTTCTCCATCGCCCGGCACCTGAAGTCGATGGGCTCGTTGCAAGACGGGCATCTCCGGTTCATGAGGACGCAGCACTTGGCACACGCAGCATGCCCGTTCTTGCACTGATCATCAATAAAGTCGAAGAAGATTCTTAGCAGAGTAAATCAACTGCACTAGTGAGCAGAGTCGTGCTGTGATGCAGAATTTTGTTTACATACATACCGTGTACATGCGCGAATCAAACGGTGACCAGCAGATCGGACACTCCAGCGTGTCCATGTCGTGAGTAAAAACATTGGAAGCTTCTACCTCTTCGTTATGCTCCCACTTGGTGTCCAGCTGCGCCCCCTTCTCCGGCAACACCTTGGTGGCCGGAGTTTTCGTGCTGGCCCTCGCCTTCTTCGAGCTCCCCATGGCATCAGTCTTGGCGGACCTCTTCCGCATCACCGGACCACCTTCCCCTAGCCTGGCGAAAGCAAGCGGTGAGTTTCAGCTTCAGTAATACGAACACCCAACGACACAGTAGAAAGAGCAAGATTACAGACTCTTTTGTTGAGATTGAGATCCAAGCAGCATTGCAGTAAGAGTGCAGGCTCACCTGAAGGTAATGTTTGAGAGGAACTGCAGAAGTGATCACAAGGAGGAGGCCGTGCGATTGTGGTGGCAAGGGCAGCGTCGGCCGGGTTTTCATATGCAAACACGAAAGCACCAGACGGCCAACGTGCCAGCACGGCAGAAAATTGCAGGAAACGAGTGACACGTAAACACGCCGCTCAAGGACCAAACGCCACGCTCACCAGCGGACTCACAACTGGCACCGCTGAAATGGGTCGATGTAGACAAGTGTGCCCCCACGAGGCTGAGTCGCTGTTGGAACTTCAAAAGGAAAAAATCTCCAAATCTGTCTCTGTTTTGAAAAGATACAACGGTTGAAACATTACAGGATATAGAGCATGTTAGAAAAATCCAAAATATAAGATATATTGTGTTGCACCATTCGTTAGCTTGGATTTTTTTAAAAGATTTGATTACGTGTCGTCTCAATATTGTTTTTTGGAAAATTCAAATATTTGGCAGATATGATCACATAAAAAATAGTTCTATGACAACTAAATATAGAAAAAAAATCATACAATTCAAATAAAATTAAGTCTAACTAAATCATGACACGTTTTCTTTGAACGTCCACAACTAGGTCATTTACAGTTGGTGATCACCAGCTTCATAACGGATTTCTATATGCATTATGAGGAAATTAGCAAACTCCGTTTGAAACTGGTCGTCTCAAGTAGGATGATCCGAAAACGAGCACCACCGTTATGTAGAATCTATACATGGTTTTCATAGTTGTAGATCGAGACATGCGTAGGTAGTCATATCTGACCCTTTTCAGGAGTTTCATATGCAAGCATCATCATCGTAGCTGTGCATTTCTGAACTTATGAGAAACCAGTCATTCTGGTGTAGTTTTTCAGCAAGAAGTATCTATCATACTCCCTCACACCATGCACCATCTGCATGAACAACTCCTTATTCATCTGAAAGCGTCGCCAACAATCATTTGAGAGAAATGTTGGCATGTCGACAAAGTAGTCTGCGTATAGCATGCAATGACCCTCCATCCTCTATCTTGGTTTGGTCCCCTCCTCCTCCCAAATTTCGAAACTCTGCGTTTGGGATTGGCAGTGGCGGCTTTTCGTTCGCTTCAAGTTGTAGAATACAAAGAAGCGTCAAATGATCATCCTCATCGGCATTGGTTTCTTCTTTCATCATCAGTTCGACCATCAACTCATCATCTCTATCTATATATTTATATGAATCAAACAATGAAGCAATCAATCAACCGAATCTATCTAGTTTGCGCCGGTGAAATTTTGAAAAATTAAAACCTACCAGGCTAACGACCGAATACCATGCATGCAAGACAGCCGAAGGTCGTCGTGAGCTCTTTGGCGGGCAACCGGCGCAGGAAGGAGGGCCTAGCGCGAACGGAGGCCACCACAAGTTTTGAGTCCGGCGAGTAGACAAGCATCGGCACTACCAAACGATTTGAACCGCACCAAGCAAAAGAAAGCTATTGTGGACGTGACTGGGCCGTATTTTTGTCCGACCTATTGACATAATCCAATTAGGATAACTATTTAAGCCGCAACTTTTTTTTTTTTAACATACTGCTTATATTAACACTAAAGACCACGATACATCATTACATGGCTCATAGAAACAGAGCAAGAGACAGATGTGCCTAGCTGCACAAAATAAGTGTAAGATGGTGTACACCAATAAAGAACATGAAGAAACCGAAGATCGCCGATGGAGCCAAACAGCAATCGATCATCCGTCGACAACTCGGATTCGAATACGCCGCATCCGCAATCTTCAAGGGCCTCTGTGCTCCTTACCGGTTGATGCCCCGCGACTGGCTCTCTCGACGGTCTATCCGGCGTATGCACTTGAGGTAAGGGAAGATCGAGCTGTAGATTTCCGTGAACTAACACCAAGCTCAATCTGAACATGTCCCCGCTGTTGAATCTGGGGAGCAGCAACAAAGGTGTTGTCGACCACCTCTGGTGAAAGAACCCGAACAGCAAGAGGACGGCTTCTTCAACATGATCACCATCAAGCAAAGATAACACTATGCAGCAAAAGCGCTGAAAATCCTGCTCCTTGATTACTATCACTTTGCCATAGGTAGACTTAGAGATCATCGTTGAAACCACATCACCTGAGCTGACAACCACCACGCTCCAGAAAGCAGTGTCAACGAGATCCGGACGCTGGGAGATCAGATCCAGCGCAGCCAGAGAGAGGCCGCCAGATCTTGCCGGTGTGAACCCCTTCCTCAGTAGCCACCCACTCTGCAACTTCATTATTGCTACCTCCATGGCAGCTACATGACGAAAATCCAGAGAGGGGAAAAACTGCTGAGAGGTGCACAACCAACAAAGATCGAAGCTCCACTCCGCAGATCTTGGAGACTGAGATTCTCCATCCTTCTCCATCTCAGCCACCATGGCCAAGAACAGAGGATTAGAGAGAGAACAACAGCCAACCAACTCAATCTTATTCCAGCAAGAAAGAGACGGGCATGTGGGAGCGAGGATAGCCGAAGCTAATCCTCTCCATGGAACCGGCAGTGAGGTGCCAGCATAAGAGCCATCAGCACCCTCTCTCCAACCTTCTACCTCGCTGCAAGGTCGTGGAAGAAAATCAAGAGGGAGAGGCGCAATGGATCCAGATCTGACCGCCATCTTATTCGCTGGGGAGGAGCTAGCAAAGAAAAAGCCTATCACTACCAGAAGCCAGACCCCCCTCCCGCTCGACGCCGGCCACCATGGCCGCCGGCGGCAAGGGAGAGAGAAGCCGGCGAGGGGATCAAAAGAGAGAGCGCTCAAGAAGAGCAGTCGCCACAGGGGCAAGTCTATCCGAAAGGGGCTCTCTACGCACTGCTATTTAACTTCGTGTTTTGGCATGGACATCGTTTTCATGTCATTTAAGCCGCAACTAAGAATACTCTAACGAGTAGTGACTTGATGGTGCGCATCATACACCGTCCTCGATGCTCAGTCATAAGCTTCGTTCTGAACAAGGTAAAACATACTCCCTCTGATCGGAATTAGTTGACGCGGAAAAAGAGCTACGCGGGTAGAAACTTGTAAAGTGACGGCGACAATAAAATCCGATCTGAGGGAGTATCTGAAACTGACATCTCAACAGCATGGCTCGGCAGGGATCCAAACAAGGAAAAAAAAAGATCCAGTGACGCGCGGCAAGCGTACAGACGTGCTGCTGGCTACAACTAATTAAGTAGATAAATTAGGAGCACGAGATCTAACAGTGGGCGTTTGTGTGCATTTAACTATTGAATCGACAAAGGGAAACATGATTAGACGCGTCTTAATTTTACTTTCGGACGGTAGACGTGTGTTCAATTTAGCGCAGCTGTTCATGTCCTCCCTGGATCATGGGTTGATCAATGCTCACGGATTCTTTTGCATTGGAATGGACATGGAGAAAATGTCTGTGTTGGGGCTGCCAAGGGCAGCCCCTCTTCTTCTACCTCTAGCCGTCTCTCACAGCGGAAACAAGGAAAACACAAGGATTTTGGGTGTTCAGCTGCCTCAGGCAGCCTGAACTTTTCTCTATTCCTCTTGACTAATAACAACCTGGGTTACAAAGCCTTAAATAGGCACACACACATGCACGCCGGCAGCCACACTCGGTCACTAGCCCCACTAACACCACGATGTACTCACGCACACACCACACTGGCCACTAACTCTTGAACAGGCCAACATGCACGCACAGCTAACTCGCGACTTGCATGCAGCTAACTACCTAACTGAATCACTCGGCTACTGACTAGGTCATGCAGGCCGTTCTTCTCCTTCCTCGACGCGCCGTGCCGCTTCACACGGCGGTACTGTATCTCACAGCACCAAGGCATCTCACCATGCACACTGCATCGCACAGCTGCAGCTTGGCATCTCGCCATCCATCGACGCGCTTAGTTGAAACTTCACCGGCTACAAATCCTAGAACCTGAACTAATGCAAAATGAATAAACATGCAGATACATGAATCAAGATTAAAACTAACAGTCTGCTCGGTAATATAAGCTTTTTTAACAAATAGTTTAGCTTGCTAAAAATATTTATATTATGGAAACAGAGGGAATATTATATAAGGCTTGACCTCCTGGTGAATGTTTAGAGTGAAACACATCAACAAAAAATTACAAAGTACACAACTGCAGCATTGGTTTAAAATTTTAAAAGTGCAAATGCGCATCCGTTAGTGTATACTCCCTCCGTCTTTGAAAGAGTGTACTTCCAACTTTTTTGGAGGGCCAAACTATTTCAAAGTTTGATCGAGTTTGTACAAAAATATATTAGTTTTTGTGAAACCCAATAGATATATGATGAAAAAAATTAGCATTAATCTAATGCTACCAATTTGATGATATAAATCTTGGTAGGTTTTTATATAAATACGGACAAACATAAAAAAGTTTGACTTTCTAAAATAGTTGGAAGTACACTCTTTCAAGGACGGAGAGAGTATGTCGACATGAAAAGGACACGCATGGCACCCTTAACCGTAGACACTCATCATTGCTGTCAATTATTATTTTGACACGACTAAAAATATCATTTAAACTTAGCGAGTGCTAAAATTTGCACTACTTTCCGTACAAACTACTACTACTCCCTCCGTCCTAAAATAAGTGTCTTAGATTTACCAAAATATGGGTGTATCTAGACATAAAACACATATAGATACATCCATTTTTTGACAAATCTAAAACACTTATTTATGAACGGAGGGAGTAAGACCTAAAGCCAATTTGGCACTAGCTTAAATCTGCACCTCCCCGATATTCTGCGCGCTTGCTTTCCAAGCCAAGCCAAACCACTAGTTTATTCATCCAATCCGTTGGTCCCTTCTCCTCGTCGCTTTCCCGGCAACGATGCTTACCCTACCGAAGAACCTCCTGAACGCTGTCCACTAAAAAGACGAGTTAACCCAACTTACTTGCTTGTCACGGTCAAAGCTTCCCGATAATTAAGAGCCCCCCCGATTCATTAAGATAGTATACATCATTCTGCAAAAAAGGAGCCGTAGGATCTTTGATTTGCAACAGACCTTTTGCGGGGCCCACATGGCCACGTGTGCTGTGAGCCCGTGACGAGACGACGCCTCAGAAGACTGTAGAAGCGAGCTGAAATCCGTGCTGGTTCTTTGCTGCAAGCCACCGATCGAGGATTGCTGATGTGTATGTTCATCATGTATTTCTGTATTTCTGTATTCCTGTGTTTCAGAGTACAGACCATGCTGCACAGTGTACGTAGAGGAGAACGCAATTGCAGCTCCCTACCGATCCTTAATCAATACCGGCGGTCGTATGCTGTAGATGCGTGAATACGTACATACGGAGTGACTGTACATGTACAAATAAATGAATAGCGTCATACTCAGAGGAATGGCCTGGCCGGCTGGCCCTGGACCTGGGCAATCAAATGCGCAAATAGACCGAGGCACAGCATTCACGGGGCATCTCCTGTCAGGTGGCCCCCACCCAACGACCGTTTCACGTAGAGCACACCAAAACAAAGCTACACGCCTCCCCTCCAACGGCAAAGGGCGATACGCCGTCCGTCCGTGGACCTGGACCACCGGCTAACATCATCTATTTGAGCCTGGAGTATGCCTTCACAAACAATTCTTGCGGTCCCGAGCTCTAGTGAATTTTTTATTTTTAAAAAACTTAAAACTATATTTATAAATTCTACAAATTTTAAAATAAAATTTTGGGTGTAGTCAGTGATTATCCTACAAGTATGTAAAATCACATTTCAATTTTTTTATATTATGGGCTACACGAAAATGATAAAATCTTGTATATTTTGAAATTTTGAAAGTGTATACTTAGGTACACACATTTGTCATTTTCGTCTAGCTTAAAATATAAATATTTCAAATAAAAATTTTGCATGTTTGTAGAATACATCATTAACATGAAAAAAAAACCTTTTAAATATGAAGAAAAAAAGTAATGGATTACTCGAGCTTGTGGGTCAAAAATCTCCACTCATAAAATTGGCAAGATCATAACCTTTACTAGGGTGCTACTCCAGATTTCGTCTGCCTTGACAACAAATGCACATAGACTGACATATGCTCATTTCACACACTTGGCATCTGATCTGAGTCTGACTTGCGGCAAGTCATGTTGGGTTGGATCGTTGGCACGTCCCTGATCAACTTAAATGATCTGATCTCTGAAAATCAATGCAAACGAACAAATAATACAGGAGTAGTAATGTACATGGGAACCGACGGGGCCACGGAAGGCCGAGTCCACCAACGTTAACAAGAGCACAACTCATCATAACTCCATCCCAAGTATAACACAGGCGCACGCAGCCACGCTCCACCGGCACCTCCCTTCCACTCCGTCGCCACTCGCCACCCTCCTTGCAACGGGGCGGGCCCACCGACCAGTCCACCGCTGCGATGGACGCCGCCGCCGGACCGCCGCCCGCGGCCTCCGTCGACGACGTCGGCGGCGCCCCCGACGTCAGAAAGTCCTTTCTCGGCCTGTCCACCCCCGCCGAGGCCGCGGGGGCCGCCGCCGTCGTGCTCCTCCTCGTCGTCGCGGCCGCGTCGATCGCCGCGTTCCTCGCGCGCCGCCGCGGAGCCAACAAGCGCCCGGCGCAGTCTGGCCGCGTCGATCACGCGCTCTCCACCGGCTCGTCGCTCCTCCCGACCTCCACTCCGCCCAAGCAGCAGCTGAAGTACGCCGAGGTCGGTGCGGCGGAGCTCGCCACGAGCTCCTCTGACCAGGGCCCTGCCTCCGACGTGGCCAGCTCGTCAGCGGCGGCCAGCTCCCTGGACTCGCCGGTGAAGAGGAAAATGGGGAGGATCAGCGGAGCGGCGCCGGGGGTGGAGATGGGCTGGGGCAGGTGGTACGAGCTGGAGGAGCTGGAGGCGGCGACGGGAGGGTTCCGCGAGGCGAACGTGGTCGGGCAGGGAGGCTACGGCACGGTGTACCGCGGCGTGCTCGCCGACGGCGAGGTGGTCGCCGTCAAGGACCTGTTCGATCACAAGTGAGTACCGCCTCCTGTTGTCACTGTTTTTCTTCGTTGGACTGGAGTACTCTGTTTCGCTTTCGTTCTACTCCTAGACTCCTACAGTACTTTTTTCACCTCGAGATAAATAAACTAAGACGATCGTAGAAAACAGTTAACCACCTTGGTACGTGTTTGTTCCCTGGTGTAAATGTTTGAATGGACGGAAGCTTGTAGCAGCACTGTTTGGGCGCATGGATTTCGACAGTGCATATGTACGTTTGGTGCTTTTCTCGACTAAAATCATGTGTCACGGTAAGTGCGGTTGTTGTAGTTGGCGTGGCTTTAAGATTGCCGTCAGTTACCTGCTCGTATGAAAATGGCCAAAATGAACTTGGGGCAAGCATGCTTTTGTGTTACGATAAAGTCCCAATTTGTCCTTTTGCAGATATATGAGATATGGTGTTCAGAATCTTCTGATATCATTTGACTGTTCGCCAAAAGAAAAATGCACTGCGTTTCACAGCCTATCTTTTTTAGTATACATGTGATTATTGATTGATAAGACTGGTCTCCAATGTCATGTGAATAATTCATGTAGTTAGGGAAAACTATCGCATTAAGTCAATGCCACGATTGCTTTTCTTTTTCCCCGGTTACATATGATTGTGATATGATATGAGTAGGTGGATCTTTTTGTGCTTTTGTGTGATGGCACGTATGTATCCATCTACTTGGTTAGTTGAGAACTAGGGATCGTCGGCAGTCATACGCACCTATCTATCTGATGTCCTTACTTACAAGAAAAGATAAAGCAACAGAAAAAGGCAAAGACGTGACCAAACTTTTTCCTCTTTTGATCATAGAAATACTGAACCAAAACACATATACCCGTGACATCTTTGGTGCTGTTTTAACTTTGAAGTAAACCAAATGCATGCATGCACATGGGTTGCTGAAGATTGACACATGCGTAACAGCATAAATGTATGCCCGTTCCTTCCTGCACACGGGTGACGGGTTCAGTTGAGGTTCAAACATCACGCTCATTTATCATTCAGAAAAGACTAATATATCATGGATCAAGAACGCTGGAGATGAAACTAGACAGTTGATCCTAATATGATAATTGGTCAGACTGAAAAATGGAGTAGTGGGATGTTGATGAAACTATAGCACTGCGTAATAATCAATGATGATATCATAACATTCAGGATGTTTGTTTTGAAAATTGCAAATGGTTTTCAGGGGTCAGGCGGAGCAGGAATTCAAGGTGGAGGTTGAAGCTATCGGCAGAGTGAGGCACAAGCATCTCGCTGGCCTCATCGGTTACTGCGCAGAAGGGCCTAAACGGTAAACACACTTGACACTTACTCCCTCCGTTTCATAATATAAGATGTTTTAGACCTTTTGCACATTCACATTTATACCACATGTATCTAGACATGTTTTAGTGTATATGTTCACCTACTTTCCATTCTTTTAGTTCGAATCTAGACAACATGTGAAACATCTAAAACATCTTATATTATGGAATGGAGTGAGTACTACCTGACTAGCTCGCGTGTGCGGTAACGCCTAACAAAGCAATCATCACATCGCGTTCACAGGATGCTCGTGTACGAGTTTGTTGAGAACGGCAACTTGGAGCAGTGGCTGCACGGGGACGTCGGGCCTGTCAGCCCGCTGACATGGGAAGCACGGCTCAACATCGCCATCGGAACAGCCAAAGGGTTCGTGTACTCATACTGTTCTAGTTACACTCTCGCACTCGCACTCGGTTCAGGCATCGCAATCAGAACGATCGATCACAGGATCAGCTGCTGATGAATGGTGTTTAATGGCAGGATCGCGTACCTGCACGAAGGGCTGGAGCCGAAGGTGGTGCACCGGGACATCAAGTCCAGCAACATCCTCCTGGACAAGAAGTGGAACGCCAAGGTCTCCGACTTCGGCATGGCCAAGGTCCTGGGCCCCGGCTCGAGCTACGTGACGACCCGGGTGATGGGCACCTTCGGGTACGTGGCCCCCGAGTACGCGTCCACGGGGATGCTGAACGAGAGCAGCGACATCTACAGCTTCGGGGTGCTGCTCATGGAGCTCGTCTCCGGGAGGAGCCCCGTGGACTACAACCGGCCGGCCGGCGAGGTGAACCTGGTGGAGTGGTTCAGGGGTATGGTGGGGAGCCGGCGCGTCGAGGACCTGGCGGACCCGCGCATCCAGCCGCCGCCGCCGCCGAGGGCGCTCAACCGGGTGCTGCTGGTGTGCCTCCGCTGCATCGACTCCGACGCGCACAAGCGGCCCAAGATGGGGCAGATCGTCCACATGCTCGACGGCGACGAGTTCCCCTTCCGCACGGTACGCTCCTTCCTTCTTGTGCTCTCTCCCTCGCTTGATAAGCTGAACGAGCGAATGAATCCTTCGTTTGGGGCAATGCAGGAGCACCGCTCGCCGCGGGCGGCGCACCGGCCGTCGACCAATGCGCGGACCTCGCTTCTGGCCGAGAAGGCCGGAGCCGATGACGCGGACAAATCAACGTGGAGATGAGCGATCGCGAGGAGCTGCTGAGCTGACTTCTTTTCGGGAGCGACCAATGTACATTTTTGTTTTGTTGTTACGTTCTCCCGCTGTTCGGTTTGGGTTTATGGTGCTTTGTGGGAGTAACGCGTGACTGACACCATCGATGTTGGATTATTGTTTTTTTTTTGTGTAATACCGCGGCAGACTAAACTTGATACTACTAATGATTATGGTGTGTAAATAGAGGGATCATCAGTCTATGCAGTCGGCATTCTTTGCACGAGTTGCATCGAGATGAAAGGCTTCTCGCCCATGGGGTGTGATGGGTGGAAAACTATATGTCAGGTGGAAGTATCGCTATTAAGTTTTTTTTTTCTTGCAACTTATGGCTATTAAGATTAACGATGATGTTGGCCAATTTTTCAAGCAAAGAGAAAGAGGCAAGTCGATCCTCTCTCCCCTGTTATTTTTAACATTGTTGTCGACACGCTTCCATCGTAGTTGAGGTTCTTGATTTGGTACAACCTCTTTCCAATGATGGGTTATTCATACTCCCTCCACGGTTTATAGGTCTTGCGTATATTTAGATCATCAATTTTATCATTATAATAAGAATTCTATAGCAGAAAAAATATGCCATTGGAAATATAACATCTGAAGTTTATTATGATATATTTGTAATATATATATATATATATATCGTATTGCTTTGGTTAAATTCACGATTTATGAATATCTGTAAGACATGTAAACTTGAATGGAGAGAATACTTCAATACGCTTGTGGTAAAATTAAATTTATGGATCATGATCTTGTAAAAGCTCGAAACCTTAAGTTGTTGATATGTCTCTATAGATAACTATTCTACTTGAATTGTATTGTTTTTTTTTGTGGGGGAGTGTCGGGACCCCGGACTAGCTGTCCGAAGTACCCTTCTGCCTACAACATCAGTGATCCCATGATCAGTGTGTCGCTGAGCACAATCAAACTGGTATTAAAAGAACATCCATGTATACCGAATAAATATACTTACTTGAGTGAGGTTATAAACTTCAACATGTACTTTAAGCGGAATCATCAGTTAGCGTGGAGCCCAAGTCTCTTGCCATAACCCTACAGGCAACTGACTGGGAGAACATCCTAGTTCGCATAGCCGTCAGCGAGATCTTCTTCCTTGTACCGCTTCTCAAAGTCTGGCCAAGACAATAGCCAGGGACGAAACCAATATGAGTACATTTGAGTGTACTCGCAAACCACCCGGTATTTAGGATTAATGCATACTAATATGGTGGGAGGCTCTAAGGTAGTTCTTTGCTTTTTAAAAGCATTTTCTTTAAAGAAAAGATGTCTCCATATCTTTGTTGAAAAAGGTAAGGTGTTTGAAAAGAAGTTTTTCAATAAAAACAGTTTTTCTTCAAAAGCTCCTCTGGTGGGATCACGGCCTGTCGTGAATCCCTCTTCTTCCTTTCTCCTCATATCGATCCTTTGGTATGACTCCAACAACATCTCCATTTTAGAAACACAAAGCTTTGCACATAGGTCTAAGTAGGGCCTTCCAACTGTCCATAACCGAGGACTCGGCTATCCGAATAGTTCTACGCTCTGCAGAGGTTGTACACTTTACCCACACCATCCGGAAGACTCGTCGTGTGGGCAACATCCCGCCATACAAGGTGTATGTCACGACGGGCTCCCGACCATAGCCGTTCACTTGTTCATCCTAGTATAGGACCCTGCCCTTGTGAACATTACACCGACACCCAGTCGCGGCCTCCCGTCGGAGCCCTGGGTGTGAGGACTCACAGTTTTTCCCGGCGGTGCATCTGGCAGTCCTTCTATCCACCACTATGTTGGAGGACCCAGGTCAGGGGAGACCTCCAAGCCAACCCCTCATGAAACGGAGAATCTCCGCTGTTGAGGTATCCCATACTAAGACAAACAAGTTACTTAGCTAAGCCCCGTCCCATATGGAGGGTAATGTGGTCGCACAGGGTATGGTTGGTCGACATAGACACCATGTGCATTTTCTCAAAAACCACCATTCTCCATTTTTCCACTTCAACACCGACATCTCGGCATGTCATATTTCATCCGAGGATTTTCAAGGAGTTTTGAATAAACAATATTTTTCCATCCTATAGTTTTATGTAAACTAACCTATACTTCTACATAGGGTGGCAAAATAGTTTTTCATATACTCTTAAAAAGGTTTTCAAAATCATTTCCAATTTCCATAGCAAAATCCTTTTAACCAAAACATGGGCAGATCGTAATCTCACCCGAAGATTTTCATAGAAGGCTTTTGAGTAAAAACAAATATGCCCCCATTTAGAATCTACTGCATACTACTAACACCTCTATATAGGGTGTCTCAATAATATACTTGTATTTTGGAAAAAAGGTTTTCAAAATCATAGCTTTAGTGGCACACACCACTTGAAAACATTTCATGCATCTTAACATAATTAAAACATGCTTAGTAAAATAATAGGACAAAGGGATATGATCAAATGGATGGCTTGCCTTGGTCAGTAATCTGTCCCTGGACTTCTCCTCACTGATCAAAGAAATAAACTCCCATCCTTCTTCAATAAATTTCTCTCCAAAGACCACTCCGGTAGCGTTATTATCTAGCGTCGCAAACAGGGAAATAAACAACACTCAATACACCAAACAAAATCATAGGTGATACACAGACAAGTAACAAACCACAAGCATAAAACTAATCATTGAAGCAACAAACTAGGATCTATTCTTACAAGGGCAGTATACTAATACATGCTAAGAACATAGATCGCAAAACTATCTTAGGCAAAGATGAACAACAAGTACCTTTATTTAGACAGGAAATACTTCAGATAAAAGTTAAGCCACCAATTATTTTCTGTAAATCAAAATAGTTTACCAAGCTAAGGTAGAGACGTTAACAAGATACTCAAGCTAGTACTCATCTTAAAGACAACCAAGTTTAACAAGCAAGGCAACATATTAATCACACACATGCATAACAAGTCAAACAACAGTAACAAGTATATAACATTACCAAAACACTATCTAGCAATTTAAATGGGGTTCAGAATTAATCCTTTCAGTAAGAGGGAATTTTAATCCCACCTTCAACGTAATGTTTTCCCCAACTTGTAAAAAGTACAGTACTACAATTTTGGTCAAATATGCATGATGGTGATGCTACTGGATAGCTCACATTTTTCTGAGCACTTTGATATATCAAACACATTTTTCTGATATACCCATAAAAAGTTATGGAATTCATAAAATCCCTTTTTATTCCGCCCTTGTGCTAATTTATTTTTAGACATTGTACCACTAATTATTCATGTTTGGGGTTAAGGTGAATTATGAAGTATATTCAGTGATGAACATTTGATATGTCACACTCAATTTTTAAATCATTAATTATAAAGTTATGGATTTTCTAAAAACTCTTTTCTATTCTGCCATTTTCATTATTTTAATAAAACAACAACTAAACTCAATTAGTTGAATGTGTGAGTTATACCAGCAGACATACTTTATTCTTCTGAACATTTTGGTACCTCATTTGTAATTTTTGGACAAGTATTCAAAAAGATATTGAATTTACCAGTTTTGTTTGAAGTTTTATAACTAGCTGATTTGTCATTCTTATCCTAAGCAAATTATAACTCCAAATGGATTCAATCCAGTGGCATTGGATAAATAATTTGAAATACTTTTGATGAAATTTTAGTTTGGAATATTTGGATAAACCAAACTCTAGGAAACATTTCCCAAAGATGCTATCAATTTAAATAACTTAATAAAAGAGTTTTTAAGTTTACAGAATAGCAATTTGTTATTTTTGTCCTACTCAAACCAAAGATCTAATTTGATCATGGTTTGCACTGATGCAAAGTACTCATTTTAGTCCCTATAGGATTTTAGTTTACTATTTTTAGCGCTATGGGTAACACACTGGGAATCTTTATTGAACTAGGGCTAACCTTATTATTTTATGTTACAGAAACACTAGATTAGCTATCTTCTCTAATTAATATCGACCACCCTACGGTTACTATTGGAACAAAACCAGTGGGTCCTGAGATTGCTAAAACTACCCTATCGAATGATAACATATATATTTACAAACCAGATTTAGGTTGCTTATATTTAACAGGTGAAAACAGAAGGTTTTAACAGATTCGGAGAGAACTGAAAACAGTACTGACATAGCTACTTTGCCTAATTACTCTAGCATGATATAATGTTCTAACTGGAAAAATAAATCCGGTATATGAATCTATAGATTTCACTATTTCTAACCATATAAAGTTTGTAAGTTTTGGTGGAGCAGATTGACTAGGATTTGCATGCAAAAAGGGCTAGTTTAAACTCTTTCCAGACTTAGCAGATTTCTCAGAGATTTTCAAATCGGGCGGGAATGCACCGTGGGCGTTGATCTTGCGATCGACGGCTCACGGCCATCGTGTATCTCCCGACACAGAACAGAAAAGGGGAAGAGAAGGGACGGCGCGGGATGGCTACCTGCCGGAGAAATTGGCCGGCGGGGAGGGTGGAAATCGGCGGCGCGGATCACGGGCAGTAGCTGGGCACCAGTGGCATCGCCGAAGGTGGCTCCTAGCGGCGGCGTGGCTTGGCTGCCGAGAGGCTCGAGATGGAACTCATCGAGCTCCTCTCCTGGTGGATCCTAGGTGAAGTGGATGGGTGCGGTGGTGGTGTGGTGCTAAGGGCTGGCACAGGGTCCTTTTATAGGCGGGGAGTGGCAAGGGGCAGTGGCCGGTATCGCGGCATGGCCATGCCGTGCAAGACACGGGCGGCGTGCGGCCGCACTCGGTCGGCGACGTGCAAGGGCCGGGGAGGCACGGGCGCGGCGCCAGCGGGTCGAGGGTGTCGTGGCGCGCGTTGTGGTGGTCGGGGCCGTCTCGGGCGGGCGTTGGTCGGGCCGGGGTGGCCGGGGCACGGGGTGCACGCCAGGTGCTCGACAGAGTGTCGGCCTGCAGTGCACCGGCGATTGTGGGCAGCTTAGGGGGCCAAAATTGATAGGTCGGGCTGGTTGAGCTGGGGAGCACTAGGGGAATGCAGGGGACACCTTGGTTCCCTGGTTTTTCTGCTGGGTGAAAATGATGGACTTGAGGGGGACATGTCCATGGTCTAGGTGTTCTAGGGCTTGGGAGAGGGCATGGGGGTGCTTGGCCGTGTCCAGGGTGTTTGTGGGGGGGCCGGGGAGTGGCTGGACCAGAGGGCATGGCAAGGGGACAGGGGTAAGAGGGAATTCCACTCTAGTTGAAAATTGCTTCCTTTAGGCCACTATTTGGATTAAAATGCCACACAAAAAGGAGGGGACAAGGGATCCAAACACTGTTATGAATAGTGCTTAGGTCTAAAAATTATTTTTCATAAAGCTGCCAATTAATTGGTAAACCACTTCAGCAAAAGAAAAAAATAGTTGAAAGACATTATGTCTTCTTCTTCCTTTCTACCTTTTCTTTTCAGGGAAATAGGGTTTTTAGAAAAGAAATAATTGGAGATAAATAAAATAGTGGAAAAAATATATATATATGACGGCCATCGAAAAGATGATCACCATATTTCCTTGGTATTGAGATTTCACAAAAACAGGACCACTTCTATTTTTGGTTTGAGAGAAAAGGAATTAAAGGGATAAGATAAGTGGGATCACAAGTGTTAGGGTTTTTGGGTCCCAACCTTGATCTTTATTTTTATAAACCAAGATTTAGTTGGTATTTGATTTTCAGCTAGATCATTTCTGACCTCACAAACAATTGCAAGCAAACAAATTAATAAATACTCAAAAACAAGAATATGCATGCAAACAAACAAGGAAATAACAATCAACACAAACACAAGTCAAACAAGCAAACAATATAAATTCTCAAGCAATTATCAAATACTTAGTTAGGTGGTGGGATGGTGATCAAGTATCCCCATGACAAGTATGATGTTGGAAAATCTCAACTCCATAATTTGATATTTTCCAAAGGGGTGCTAAAAAAACATGGGCAGTAAACTTTCCACCTTTATTGTTTTCAAATGAATGAAAGTATGAGTTTAAAATAAGAGCTACCGATACAAGGGAAATATCAAGGTTGAAATATAGGTAGGAGATAGTATATAGTTCTCCTTGGTTTATAAACAAGTAAATTTTGGAAATACTTTTACTTTCTCAAATCATAGGCCATTGGGTTGTTGCAAAATCAAAACATCATCTGAAAAAGGAGTTGGTCAAAATAGGAGTGGAGAAGGTATATGGAATATTTTCTTGTCATGACATGATCACCAAGAGTAAAGATACTTCATCCCGATTGGGTTCATAGGTTGATATGTAGTGGCCAGACAACTCAAACAACAAGTCACACAAGGTCAAACAGAGCAACAGGAAGGAAAACACACTCATTAGTGTAGCATTTCAAAAAGTTTTTGTTGGTTCAAAATTTTAGGTTATCTATAACCGTGCATTAAATGAGTTTCAAAATTTGGGATGTTACAGACCTTTCCCCCTTAAAATAAATCTCGTCCTCGAGATTTGTTAGCGGAGTAATAGAGAGGTGTAGAGACATGTTGACGAGGCCTTCATTTATCTTCTAGAGTGTTGCAGATTTGATGAGGTTGTCTTCTAGGATATTGACGTACCAGCATGTTGCAATAGCTTGAGCCTGTAGTCTCCTCTAGAGAAGTCAGGTCTAGTTGAAGCTGTTGGTGCGTCAATTTGAGGATGTTGAAGGCGACGTCGAACTCCTTCGGGGACCTTGAGACTATGATGCCTGGAACTATTTACCGCGGTGGGATATACCTAGTGTACTTCCACTTTTTAGGGAGAACTCGAGGATTTTGGCGCTTGTGGGTGCATCTTCTGTCATCTTGGAGATGCTCCTTTGAGTAGCTTGTCGATCTTCACCTCTGAGGTCATGTCCCGAAGCTTGGGGTTGGTGTAGCTCTTCTATCTTGACTTTGTTGGCCCTTGATGCTCTGGGGTGGAGACGCGTTGAGTATTAGCCTCACAAGGTGCGTCAAGTCCGTGGACTTGACTCTCTTTGGTTATTAGTTAGCAGAAAGAATGCACGTAGTTAGGTTGCCATCGGGCTAGGGTTAGTGGTTGTTGACTGATGATGCTTATGGTTATTTCCCTTTTGCTTGCCTGCAGATAGATTGTCTTCATTCTTGGGCACCATTGGTCTGACGATCGATGAAGGTCGTCGAAGATCTTCTTGGTCCTCGGGCTTCATGAAGCTTGGTAATAGAATCTTCGTAGGTGGATTGGTTTATTAATTTACAAGTTAGTCGTAGAAGGTAAGTTTCATGCTAGCTCGAAATTTGTTCATGTTTGATGCACCTTCAAACTGTATGAAGGAGGTCGGCTTTCTGGTTGTTTTTGGAAAGTGTCTCATACCATTCGAGGAAGAACAAGGATGTACGAGGATAAACATTTTCATTTCCTTGGGGCCTTACATTTTACATGGATTTCAAAAACTTTGCAGAAAGGGAAAGTTAAAAGAATTTCAATAGAAACCCTGATGCTAGAAAAGGGGTAAGGATCCTACTAGTCTTGGGCGCACGGTTTTCCTGGCTTCTTCACGCATTCTGGCACCCTTAGTCTAGAGTAGTGATATCTTGCTGGTGCAGTCCCTGGAGTAATGCCCCTTTTCTCCACAATCGAAACAAGCGACGTTGGGAAACGTTGGGAATACGATCAATACTGGTGTTGACGCGCTTGGCTCCCCTGTTCTTGGTTGTCGTCCTAGTTTCCCGGGTAGTTGGGTGCGGGGCTTGATCTTGTACCTTGGCGCCTTGATCCCTAAGAATCCTTCGGTTTTTCCCTGAGTCGACCGTGTTTGTCGAAGGACCTTGCTTCTTTTCGGGGCAATCCTTTGAGTAATGCCCTACCTCACTGCACTCGTAACAGGTGACATTGGGACGGTATCTCTTCTTGTACTTTATTTTTATAGACTCCTGCGTCCTTGGGTTTGGGTTACTTTGAGGGGGTCGAGGCATCTTCATACCCTTGTCTCGAGAGTTTTGGAAGGCTAGCTGGAAACTTCCCTTTTGGATCTTTGAGAATGCAGGTACCAGAAAATTCATGGGGCACTTGGCAGGTATATGGTCGGTACTTTCACATAGATAGCAAGTGATGTTACTAGTCGGGCATTTCCCTGGTGGATGGTCTCCTTCGCAGCTTGGGCAGTTGTTGGGGCAATAACTAGATTGGTGACTGATGCATGTAAAATGCTGATGCATGTAAAATGCATACATGAACTTTGCACTATAATACTTGTTTTCCATTCATATTTGCATCATATAAGGGGTATATTACTGTTATTTAATGATTTTTGGTAATTAATAATGATTTCCCCTTTTTATGGAATTAATCCTGCGCATGCAGAAACCCCTATTTCTTTCCTTATTTGTTTCAGGGCCTTAACGACGTCATAATGAGCTGCAAATTTACTGGGATCATTATTTTGGAAGGAGGAAGACCTAGGAGCGAAGGAAGCAAGCAAACGAAGGCTGGAGGGGTGAAAGAGGGTTCCCCACGCGGCCAGGTACAGGGGCCGCGTGGGGCCACCTCTTTTGGCCCTCGTGGCCCCGTTTGCGACGATCCTTCTTCCTGAAGCTTCCTCGTGACCTAAAAACGCCTATATAAAGAGCCCCCCGACGTTTTTCGGAGAGAGAGCCGCCACACAAGAGAAACAAGAAACAGAGACCAGGAGGCTGCAGATTGGAGGGGGGAAACTCCGGCGGAGCGCTGCCGGAGAGGTCTCCTTCTTCTCCATCGACATCTCCACCGTCTCCATGATGAAGAGGGAGTAGTCCACCTCTGGACTATGGGTTTGTGGCAGTAGCATATGTATCTCTCTCTCTCTTGAGCTTCACTAATTAGCACCGTATGAGCTGCTGAACATGATTACGGTCATCGTTGTATTACCTTTGCGGTGGATCTTTTTATGAGTTAATATATGTTGAGATTGCAATGTTTATTTCAGTTATTAAAGTAGATGCATATTATGTACCCCGTTCTTGTATCCTTGTTTTGATCAAGCATGTTTATGAGAGCATGTGAGGGGGAACGTGTGCATTAGTTGGAGTAACGGGGGTGGTGATGTGATAAGCTGACAACTTAATATCGCGATCCATTGGGTGTTTACCTTACTTTGTTGCCTCACTAGGGATAAACCAAAATACCATGTTGCAAGGTATGAGGAGTGACAAGCCTCTAACTATGACTAGATCCAGCATGTTCTTATTTTCACTTCATGTCATTAATCTTAAGGCTATACTCTGAGTCATCTTAATTACTGAGGTGTTATGATTTAGTTCGCATCTTGGTGGAGTATAAGTGAGACTAATAATCAAAAGTTCTCTATGTTAGGACGTGATGCCCATATAATTAGTAACATGTCATTAAGCTTGTTCGCAATCTCATATGTTAATCCTATGTCTACTTATTTGCCACACTATATTAAAGAGAGAGTGCATGTGTGAAACCATGAACCCCGGTCCATTTTTAATCATAAGAAACAACTTTCCAACCACTTTTAAGCATTTTCTACATTCAGCCATTTTAAAATCAGAAAATACAAAAACACTTTTATTCATTGCATACAGATATAAAAACCCCAAAAATATCATCCATCATCATTACTATCATCCTTGCATTACTACTTACCACCATTGCATATTTATTTACTGTTTTGCATTCATTATCATCTTAATATCATTCTCACACCTTGTGCTTGACAACCACTTGGTGAGGTTGAGGGCACAAAGCAATGTACTTTGTTTGCAGGAAATCTAGAGAAGGACAAGGAGATAAAATCCCCACTACTGATTCCCCGAGAGTTCGATATTAAACCCTCGAGTCACCCTCGTGGGGAAAAAACTTCCACTTCTACATACTCTGCACTTGGAGGCTCAACCTATACCATATATTATTTTCCTTTCAGGGTATCAAGAGTGCTTGTTTGCGTAGTTGAGGGAGAAACACTCTCATCAATTCCGTCATCAGTGACCTTCTTCTCCACAGCTGCTACAAGCCTTCTTCCTGGGTGGCCCTTCTATTTGGTCTTTCGTGATGGGGCATTGCCGAAATACGTGACTGGTTTCTCCACAAGTGAAACAGATGCGCGGAGCACGGAGCTCACCATTTGCTTCAGTTGGGGCCATGGTTCCTAAGCCCTTGGGGTCTTGGCGGTGAAGGTGGGGGTTTGTGTCTTGTACTCCACGTGCTTCAAGTCGTGATTTGACGAGGTTTTGATACACCCGTGCAAGCTGGTGCACGCTGGTCTTGAATATCTCGAGAGCTTGAACAAGGCTAAGTTGCCTTAATGATTTATTCATGTCTTGGTCGTTAGTCGACGGGTTCTGAGATATATATGGGAATGAAGAGTCTTTAGGACAGAGTCCTAGGTTTGGACTAACACAGGGGTGCAGTTAAGGCTGAGAAGGTCAAAACATGTTGGTGTGAAGGAAAAGGGGTGATTTTCCTTTGTGCCGCCAAAATAGGGTGTGCAGGCAACAGATAGTTCAAACACAACAGAACACAAACAGTTCGAACACAACACACGATCATAGACCAGACAGTTGCTTCCTAGTACCAAAGAATGCCTAATATTCGTGGTAGATGGGTTGGCTCAACCAATGAGCTTATCCTAGTCATCCTAGGGGTTGTTACGATGGCTCTTGGGTACTTCAAGAGCGGGGACACCAGGGTGACCGCACTATGCCTAGGGGTCAGGTTGTGGGCACAGTTGGTGGCTCTTCGTGAGAAGCCAAAGCCAAGGGTGGCTCTTCGCAGGGGTCAAGAGCTGCTTGGCCTTCTAGGCGGCGAAGAGGTGGACAACAAACGATGCGGCGGTTTGGGCTATAAGTACTTGTCGAGCTCAACGGCAAGATCCAAGAGGAAGAGTAGGAGCACAACAGCAGGGGAGAGGTCACTCTACTAGGCGAAGGTAGGGGACTCCTCTATGCCGAGCTCCTGGGAGATGCCCATGGTTAACGACTTTGGGCATCTCTGAGGGGCTCGCCTTAGAAGTGTTCCCTCGGGCTCAGAGGGTTCTTGATAATCGGTACTGTTGTGTTCTTGGCTTTATCGTGCTATAGAAAAGCTCCGGTATGTTGATATCCCTCTTATCTTTGAGGCATCTTCATCTTGTTTTTGCTGAAATCTTGGTGTTGAGATAACTCCGAATGTCAAGGCTTGGACCATCTCTTACGCCCCTTAGCAATACCTTGATAATTCCAGGTGAGGTCTTGGCATGGAGGTGCTTCTGATACTGAGGACTAACTAGTAGGTCAGGATTGGGGATATCGTCTAGTATATTTTGTAGGTTTTGAATAAAGATAAGATAATAGAAGAATGCTTTTGAAACCAAATAGGCAGTAAGATTTTGAAACTCTGAAGAGATGAGAAGATTAGAATGGGTATTAAAATAAATTTAGTAGAAACAGACTTTACCAAAATATCTTATTTTCTAACTAACGTCCATGCTAACTAGGGTTTCCTATAGTTAGGATGGCTCTGATACCAGGTCTGTTGGGACCCCGGACTAGCTGTCCGAAGTACCCTTGTGCCTACAACATCAGCGATCCCATGATCAGTGTGTTGCTGAGCACAATCAAACTGGTATCAAAAGAACATCCATGTATACCGAATAAATATACTTACTTGAGTGAGGTTATAAACTTCAACATGTACTTTAAGCGGAATCATCAGTTAGCGTGGAGCCCAAGTCTCTTGCCATAACCCTACAGGCAACTTACTGGGAAAACATCCTAGTTCGCATAGCCGTCAGCGAGATCTTCTTCCTTGTACCGCTTCTCAAAGTCTGGCCAAGACAATAGCCAGGGACGAAACCAATATGAGTACATTTGAGTGTACTCGCAAACCACCCGGTATTTAGGATTAATGCATACTAATATGGTGGGAGGCTCTAAGGTAGTTCTTTGCTTTTTAAAAGCATTTTCTTTAAAGAAAAGATGTCTCCATATCTTTGTTGATAATGGTAAGGTGTTTGAAAAGAAGTTTTTCAATAAAAACAGTTTTTCTACAAAAGCTCCTCTGGTGGGATCACGGCCTGTCGTGAATCCCTCTTCTTCCTCTCTCCTCATATCGATCCTTTGGAATGACTCCAACAACATCTCCATTTTAGAAACACAAAGCTTTTCACATAGGTCTAAGTAGGGCCTTCCAACTGTCCATAACCGAGGACTCGGCTATCCGAATAGTTTTATAGTCTGTAGAGGTTGTACACTTTACCCACACCATCCGGAAGACTCGTCGTGTGGGCAACATCCCGCCATACAAGGTGTATGTCACGATGGGCTCCCGACCATAGTCGTTCACTTGTTCATCCTAGTATAGGACCCTGCCCTTGTGAACATTCCACCGACACCCAGTCGCGGCCTCCCGTCGGAGCCCTGGGTGTGAGGACTCACAGTTTTTCCCGGCGGTGCATCTGGCAGTCCTTCTATCCCCCACTATGTTGGAGGACCTAGGTCAGGGGAGGCCTCCAAGCCAACCCCTCATGAAACGGAGAATCTCCGCTGTTGAGGTATCCCATACTAAGACAAACAAATTACTTAGCTAAGCCCCGTCCCATATGGAGGGTAATGTGGTCGCACAGGGTATGGTTGGTCGACATAGACACCATGTGCATTTTCTCAAAAACCACCATTCTCCATTTTTCCACTTCAACACCGACATCTCGGCATGTCATATTTCATCCGAGGATTTTCAAGGAGTTTTGAATAAACAATATTTTTCCATCCTATAGTTTTATGTAAACTAACCTATACTTCTACATAGGGTGGCAAAATAGTTTTTCATATACTCTTAAAAAGGTTTTCAAAATCATTTCCAATTTCCATAGCAAAATCCTTTTAACCAAAACATGGGCAGATCGTAATCTCACCCGAAGATTTTCATAGAAGGCTTTTGAGTAAAAACAAATATGCCCCCATTTAGAATCTACTGCATACTACTAACACCTCTATATAGGGTGTCTCAATAATATACTTGTATTTTGGAAAAAGGGTTTTCAAAATCATAGCTTTAGTGGCACACACCACTTGAAAACATTTCATGCATCTTAACATAATTAAAACATGCTTAGTAAAATAATAGGACAAAGGGATATGATCAAATGGATGGCTTGCCTTGGTCAGCAATATGTCCCTGGACTTCTCCTCACTGATCAAAGAAATAAACTCCCATCCTTCTTCAATAAATTTCTCTCCAAAGACCACTCCGGTAGCGTTATTATCTAGCGTCGCAAACAGGGAAATAAACAACACTCAATACACCAAACAAAATCATAGGTGATACACAGACAAGTAACAAACCACAAGCATAAAACTAATCATTCAAGCAACAAACTAGGATCTATTCTTACAAGGGCAGTATACTAATACATGCTAAGAACATAGATCGCAAAACTATCTTAGGCAAAGATGAACAACAAGCACCTTTATTTAAACAGGAAATACTTCAGACAAAAGTTAAGCCACCAATTATTTTCTGTAATTCAAAATAGTTTACCAAGCTAAGGTAGAGACATTAACAAGATACTCAAGCTAGTACTCATCTTAAAGACAACCAAGTTTAACAAGCAAGGCAACATATTAATCACACACATGCATAACAAGTCAAACAACAGTAACAAGTATATAACACTACCAAAACACTATCTAGCAATTTAAGTGGGGTTCGGAAATAATCCTTTCAATAAGAGGGAATTTTAATCCCACCTTTAATGTAATTATTTCCCTAACTTGTAAAAAGTACAGTACTACAATTTTGGTCAGATATGCATGATGGTGATGCTACTGGATAGCTCACATTTTTCTGAGCACTTTGATATATCAAACACATTTTCTGATATACCCTTAAAAAGTTATGGAATTCATAAAATCCCTTTTTATTCTGCCCTTGTGCTAATTTATTTTTAGACACTTTACAACTAATTATTCATGTTTGGGGTTAAGGTGAATTATGAAGTATATTAAGTGCTGAACATTTGATATGTCACACTCAATTTTTAAATCATTAATTATAAAGTTATGGATTTTCTAAAAACTCTTTTCTATTCTGCCATTTTCATTATTTTAATAAAACAGCAACTAAACTCAATTAGTTGAATGTGTGAGTTATACCAACAGACATACTTTATTCTTCTGAACATTTTGGTACCTCATTTGTAATTTTTGGATAAGTATTCAAAAATATATTGAATTTACCAGTTTTGTTTGAAGTTTTAAAACTAGATGATTTGTCATTCTTATCCTAAGCAAATTATAACTCCAAATGGATTCAATCCAGTGGCATTGGATAAATAATTTGAAATACTTTTGATGAAATTTTAGTTTGGAATATTTGGATAGACCAAACTCTAGGAAACATTTCCCAAAGATGCTATCAATTTAACTAACTTAATAAAAGAGTTTTTAAGTTTACAGAATAGCAATTTGTTATTTCTGTCCTACTCAAACCAAAGATCCAATTTGATCATGGTTTGCACTTATGCAAAGTACTCATTTTAGTCCCTATAGGATTTTAGTTTACTATTTTTAGCGCTATGGGTAACACACTGGGAATCTTTATTGAACTAGGGCTAACCTTATTATTTTATGTTACAGAAACACTAGATTAGCTGTCTTCTCTAATTAATATCGACCACCCTACGGTTACTATTGGAACAAAACCAGTGGGTCCTGAGATTGCTAAAACTACCCAATTGAATGATAACATATAGATTTACAAACCAGATTTAGGTTGCTTATATTTAACAGGTGAAAACAGAAGGTTTTAACAGATTCGGAGAGAACTGGAAATAGTACTGACATTGCTACTTTGCCTAATTACTCCAGGTTGATATAATGTTCTAACTAGAAAAATAAATCCGGCATATGAATCTATAGATTTCACTATTTCTAACCATATAAAGTTTGTAAGTTTTGGTGGAGCAGATTGACTAGGATTTGCATGCAAAAAGGCTAGTTTAAACTCTTTCCAGACTTGGCAGATTTCTCAGAGATTTTCAAATCGGGCGGGAACCGTGGGCGTTGATCTTGCGATCGACGGCTCACGGCCATCGTGTATCTCCCGACACAGAACAGAAAAGGGGAAGAGAAGGGACTGTGCGGGATGGCTACCTGCCGGAGAAATTGGTCGGCAGGGAGGGTGGAAATAGGCGGAGCAGATCACGGGCAGTAGCTGGGCACCAGTGGCATCGCCGAAGGTGGCTCCTAGCGGCGGCGTGGCTTGGCTGCCGAGAGGCTCGAGATGGAACTCATCGAGCTCCTCTCCTGGTGGATCCTAGGTGAAGTGGATGGGTGCGGTGGTGGTGTGGTGCTAAGGGTGGCCACGGGGTCCTTTTATAGGCGGGGAGTGGCAAGGGGCAGTGGCAGGTATCGCGGCATGGCCATGCCGTGCGAGACACGGGCGGCGTGCGGCCGCACTCGGTCGGCGACGTGCAAGGGCCGGGGAGGCACGGGCGCGGCGCCAGCGGGTCGAGGGTGTCGTGGCGCGCGTTGTGGTGGTCGGGGCCGTCTCGGGCGGGCGTTGGTCGGGCCGGGGTGGCCGGGGCACGGGGTGCACGCCAGGTGCTCGACAGAGTGTCGGCCTGCAGTGCACCGGCGATTGTGGGCAGCTCAGGGGGCCAAAATTTGATAGGTCGGGCTGGTTGAGCTGGGGAGCACTAGGGGAATGCAGGGGACACCTTGGTTCCCTGGTTTTTCTGCTGGGTGAAAATGATGGACTTGAGGGGGACATGTCCATGGTCTAGGTGTTCTAGGGCTTGGGAGAGGGCATGGGGGTGCTTGGCCGTGTCCAGGGTGTTTGTGGGGGGGGGGGGGGGGGTGGGGAGTGGCTGGACCAGAGGGCATGGCAAGGGGACAGGGGTAAGAGGGAATTCCACTCTAGTTGAAAATTGCTTCCTTTAGGCCACTATTTGGATTAAAATGCCACACAAAAAGGAGGGGACAAGGGATCCAAACACTGTTATGAATAGTGCTTAGGTCTAAAAATTATTTTTCATAAAGCTTCCAATTAATTGGTAAACCACTTCGGCAAAAGAAAAAAATAGTTGAAAGACATTATGTCTTCTTCTTCCTTTCTACCTTTTCTTTTCAGGGAAATAGGGTTTTTAGAAAAGAAATAATTGGAGATAAATAAAATAGTGGAAAAAATATATATATATGACGGCCATCGAAAAGATGATCACCATATTTCCTTGGTATTGAGATTTCACAAAAACAGGGCCACTTCTATTTTTGGTTTGAGAGAAAAGGAATTAAACTGATAAGATAAGTGGGATCACAAGTGTTAGGGTTTTTGGGTCCTAACCTTGCTCTTTATTTTTATAAACCAAGATTTAATTGGTATTTGATTTTCAGCTAGATCATTTCTGACCTCACAAACAATTGCAAGCAAACAAATTAATAAATACTCAAAAACAAGAATATGCATGCAAGCAAACAAGGAAATAACAATCAACACAAACACAAGTCAAGCAAGCAAACAATATAAATTCTCAAGCAATTATCAAATACTTAGATAGGTGGTGGGACGGTGATCAAGTATCCTCATGACATGTTGGAAAAGCTCAACTCCATAATTTGATATTTTCCAAAGGGGTGCTAAAAAAACATGGGCAGTAAACTTCCCACCTTTATTGTTTTCAAAAGAATGAAAGTATGAGTTTAAAATAAGAGCTACCGATACAAGGGAAATATCAAGGTTGAAATATAGGTAGGAGATAGTATATAGTTCTCCTTGGTTTATAAACAAGTAAATTTTGGAAATACTTTTACTTTCTCAAATCATAGGCCATTGGGTTGTTGCAAAAATCAAAACATCATCTGAAAAAGGAGTTGGTCAAAATAGGAGTGGAGAAGGTATATGGAATATTTCTTGTCATGACATGATCACAAAGAGTAAAGATACTTCATCCCGATTGGGTTCATAGGTTGATATGTAGTGGCCAGACAACTCAAACAACAAGTCACACAAGGTCAAAAAGAGCAACAGGAAGGAAAACACACTCATTAGTGCAACATTTCAAAAAGTTTTTGTTGGTTCATAATTTTAGGTTATTTATAACCGTGCATTAAATTAGTTTCAAAATTTGGGATGTTACAGGGAGGGGAGTTTATCAATACTATGTATTCTTTGGCTATGTCATGAGACAATTTTCTATGTGGTAAGTGGAAAGACCAAATCATTACTAAAGGTTTCAAAATGCTGAATGGAAAGAGATATAGGAGTGGAACAAAAAAGGGTTAGCATGATGCAACACAACAACAAGCACTGATTGAGAATCAAGGTTTATCGAATTAGAAGAAGTCAAGAATGTGAACCAAGTTAAATAGTACATGCACACCACACCCAAACAATCTTGATCCCAACTTTCAGATAGTTTGTTAAACTTCCCGTATGCTAGTTACAAGGTATCAACATATAGTGTGGAAAATAATGATAAAAACAGTAATAAGACAACGAAAAAGTAATCATGAAAACAAGTAAATGAGAGCTTTTAAAAGTATTAAAAGATGGATTGGGATCATAGTTTCACTAGAGTCATCTCTTCATAAAGATAAAATAATGTTAGGTAAACAAATTATAACTAGACAATTGACAAGATTGTAATTACGCTATTATGATAAAAAATATCATGACATTATTCATATAGACATTACGTCCAAATTATGTAGACCATACACATATGCCGCATCTACAACTAACACTCTAATTCGAGACCGCTATCCAACATGCATATCTAAGATCTAAATATAAACAGAGTATAGCGATAAACAATATAAATATCATCCATGCGTGACATAAACATCATTGTCTTATCATTAGTGGCAACACATTACAAGTCAAATATGTATTTTTTTCACTCGTCAGAAGACTATACAAGGTTGAACCCACTAGGCCACTATCATATATAAATAACACTTTCTCTTGAAGATCTAAACATATATCTGGAGCGCATGTAAGACCATAAAATAAAGCATCATAATATAACACATTGCATCATATTATAACATGTACGATATGAATCTCAATTCATTATATCCAAACAAACACAACAGCAATATCAATTACATCTTATAAATTTTGATCATGTTAGGCTGCTCAGGAGACCATTATATTAAGAAGCATGGGAGAGAGATAAAAATCTAGCTACTGTTATGAACCCGGGTGAACTACACACACATCGTCAAGGAGGTGACGATGTTGATCTAGAAGCCTCCAGTGAAAAATTCCCCTTCACATAGATTTTCGAAACAGGGCTCCACATCAGCTTGCGGACTATTTTAGTTTGGGGTCTTTAACGAGGGGAAGGGGCGGTGCATCAGAAGGAGCTGAGAATAGTTTCAGGATCAATCACTCATCTGGTAGAGGGAGGTTTGCCCTTTGTTCTACAATAATCAATGATACCATCCTTCCGCTAGAGGATGATGTAATTTTATAATTAATATTTCGAACAAAGAAAATATCATAGAACCCAGACATAACCCAAAATGCAAATTACATGACTGAATTTCCGAGCTTGAAAAGAGGCCATTTACCTTACCTTCACGACCAGCCCCTACCACCGATGTGGTCGAGATCGAAGAAGTGCCAATTGAGGAGCACGAGGACCCCGGGACCGCCACTTGCCGGTAAACTCGCCGTTGGAGAGGCCGCCAACGAGTCACCCAAGGAGAGATGGGAATGGGAGAACGACGTCCAGAGTCGGGAGTACAGTACTCGTCAAGGGCGTGAGGGTGTCGGTGCATGAGGGCTGCGGGACCTCGCATCCCCGGTGATTTATGGGCGGCGAGGGCCACGCTAGCTACTGGCGATGATGAGCAAGTATAACGTTTGGCAAATCTGAATTGAACCTGAAGGACCATATGGGGCTTAGAGCTGAACCATTCAGCCCATTGGTTTTTCTTTTAGGTACTGTTAACCAAACCATGGATAAAGGGTAGCAAAAACCTAAAGAAGTAAACTTTTTAACTAGACCGCGACTAGTCCCGCTACTCTTTAAACCAGTCGTAACTCATTTAATCCCCTCAAACTATTACTCTTTGAGATCTAAATTTAGTCATCAATTTGACCAATCCCAAACTATTCACCTTCGAGGCCCGAGTTCAACCATCAATTTGACCAACAAAACATGTGTTATATATGGAGTATATCACAAAACTTATAACGATTGAATTTTGATAAAAATAATGATATGATTTCTATAAAAATAACACTCTTTACCAAATTACTTGAGAAAAAGAGAAAGTGACACATGCATTGGGACGGAGAGAGCACACATCGAGTTTCTATGATATAACAATTGTTTTCGAGAACTCAAAAATATTTAAGAAGCATATATGCACATCTACTGTGAGTTTTCTAGTCTACAAAAAAAAAGGAACTCCAAAACAACTAAGAAGCATATGCAGATTCTTGTCTGAATTTTGTACTCTACAATAAAATTAAAAATATACAAATTGATAACAATGGCATATACACTCTATGAGCCATCTAACATTTATATATGTATCTTGGCACGTTATAAAAAGAATGAGGACAACCAGGGGGACTCCCAGCTGCCTTATTTTTATAGGGGATGAGTTCTCGAACCCGCGCCCTTGGGTGCCCGTGCGACCATGCGCACGGCTGCTACCACTTGAGCTACGGGAGAGTCCTCAATCTTGGCACGTTATCAATCTCTACAAACCACCTGGGAAATGTTCATAGAATCCAAAAGTCCGAACTTTCTAAGGTGCGTTCTAAAAGCTGGTCTAAGGGGGAGATAAGTAGACACAGGGGATTCATTTATTAAATCAGGTTATATTCGTTATTACTAGCAATATAACCAGATTGACCTTGCCTTACAAACCAAATAATGGGCAATGTTCAATATACAGGACGTACTTACTCCTTAATGGACGTCAGCTACAATCTTTGATATTTGATTACCTGCAAAATTTGTGTTCCAATAATAGAGAAATGTCTAAGATATAAATGTTCAAATCAGATAAGTTAATACAGCTATCTCCAAGATGTATCTTTTATAGATATTGCAGAAAAGAATTTCTTATAATTCAACTTTTCTTGGTTAACGAAATTTCAAATATCCAATTTTGCCTATGTTCAAATGTCTCCTAAGACATAGATGTTCAAATGAGATAAATAAATACAACTATCAGATAGTTGTGGCGATGAGATTTTCAGTTGTCAATATTCTAAAATATTTGATTTGTCCATGAAGTAGGTTTTTTAGTAATCATGTAAGAATCTTGGTGGAATTGAACCACCTTCCGTCCGGGTTATGGGCATAAACCCAAGAATCCACGGAGAATCTCCCCAAGCAGAGAAAAGATCCAGAATTGCAGCGTACAAGCTACACAAATGTGCATACTTATGGTGCTGAGAAATTATTTTTGAAGTCCAAGTTGGCCACTACAAGCTGTGCACAAATAGAACCAACCTAAAGAAAACTCATAGAAAAAAGATTTAAGCAACAAAATTAACTTAACAAAATTATTATCTAGTAAATGGATACAAATTTTTCATATCCCTCTGATCAATATTAATTGTCAATGAATCGAAAATATATAATTAAATATAGAAAATTATAATTGCAACTGAAAAATTGGAGTACCAGAAACCTAAGTATTTAATTTAAATAATTATAATGCTAGAATTACAGGAACATAGTACACAATAATTTTATACTATTAAATTGCAGAAAATTAGTTGTCGCCAGAGAAATTGTACAAATAAGACTAATCCGTCATGCAATAAAATCGTTAGTTCAAGTGGGCACAGAATACAAGCTTCAAATGATAGGACGTTGATATTCAGCAACAATGATTTTCAAAAGCCAGATTAATTTCAATAAATATAGTGCTAGAATTACAGAAACATAGTAAACAATAATTTTATACTATAAATTGGAGAAAATTAGTTATCGCCAGAGAAATTGTACAAATAAGACTGTCATGCAATAAAATCGTTAGTTCAAGTGGAGCTTCAAATGAATAGGAACGTTGATATTCAGCAACAATGATTTTCACAAGCCAGATTATACATTCCTCTAAATAAGTAATCTTTTAATCACAAAACATGCTTGCAATCAACAAACATGGCGGTACTATGAGTAAGAACGTTGTTAATACAACCAAAAAAATGTCCCAATAAAACCATATATGAATATATGAATAGCGCAGTAGAAGGCACACGGTTGTTGGCAACATAACAGCAGAAAGTTCCTGGCCACGCCTTTCTCAGGATGGTTCAGCACCGTAGATGAGCTCCGAATAGGCCCAAGGGCAGACGTGTTCTTCCTCAGGCAGATACTATTACATCCCATGATGCTGCTCAGTCTACATAAATTATCTTTCATAAGCTTGAGAGCTACAAATTGCATTAACAGAACTCAAAATTACAGGTTCCAACAGTATACAAGAATCTTAGAGAACAAATTTTACAGAAGAATAATCCAAGTCAACCAAACATAATTAGAATAACAGAACATAAAACAAAACAGAGGTTTACTGACAAACAAATACTGACCAGAAACAGAATACTGGTACGGAAGTTAGGGCCATAACAATAGTATGTTTGTGCAAATTCGTGCTGTGATATTTGAGTAGATTATATACATCGGTTGTCTTATGTTGATACAGAGTCTTAGAATTTACAGATCCTTCAAAACTTCTCTAGGTACATGCGTGGTAATTCAACTAGATATCAAACAAACTATACAACCTCGGAAACTAGATCGAACTCAGCTGTGTATCTTAAGATGAATGGTAGTTCAACTGTTCTATATGCTTGTATGAATTTCAGCTGGAAATTAACGATTGTACCTTTGATGTCCGGTCGGTAGCTCCATGATCAATTCGGTACGGTAGAATCATTGTGCCGGCAAGACGGATCGGTTGTGACGGGCAGTAAAACAGGAGGACACCAGCACACAGGGGGGAGAACCCGGGGCTAAAATAAAATAACCCCCGTGCGATCTCCCCCCAAGACACAAGAATCATCTTTATTATGGTGGTGGCCTGCCATGCGAGCGCACCCAACATGGCAAAGGCCTCTAGGTGTCACATCTCTCTTTTTTTGCACTCTTTTGGGACCTCTCGTCACAAGCACCTCGCTTGTTACATGGATCTTACCTTGCAGTCACCTCCGATCTCTTGGATCTAATAATTATCGAAAGTTTATCCGAATAATTATTACAGAGAGAGACGTAGTCGTCGCAGAAGAGAGGGAGCAGACGGATCCCCACGAGCACGCCGGAAAGAACCTCCATCCTCGCCGCCGCTTCAACCCGAGACCGCCGAGAACAACCGAGATCCGCCGCGAGACATCAGATCTGCAAGCCAAATTCGCAGAGATAGTCAAGACACGCAGATCTGCACAGGCTTACGACGGATCTACAACTCCAACACGCGAAACAGAGGATCTTCGTGGAGAAAATTACTCACCAGCAACGGATCAGACTCTCCGTACGGGCAGATCTGGAGGTTCCGCTCGCAAAAGCCGCCGCCTCGCGTTCTCGCTTCGAGATCGCCGGAATCCCAACGCGTCGATCGAATCGAGGTAACCTGCGCAAGAGATAACACACGGGGGGGTTGCGCATAAATCATGATCTACAAGCTCACCGTACCGAGATCGAACCGAGTACGATTCGATTCCGAAACTACGCGGCGATTACGGCGCTAACTCAACTTCCGATCTAGGTGGTTGGGATTAGGTGGAGGAGGAAGCGTGTTTATCTGGTCTAGATCTAGCCTGGAGGGGAAAGGTTGCGTGCCGCAGAGGAGAACCGGACTAGGTTTTCTTTTGGTCTGGTTGTGCAAATATGCGGAGGCGAGGTATTTATTGTCTGGTATCGCGAAGTGGACGGCCCGGATGGAGTTGTTGGCAATGGACGGGCGAGATGCGCTGCACGTGGCGTGAGGCCATTGGCGGTGACAGCTGGATCGCACCGGCAGACCGCAACTTGCGCAATTAACGTCACTGCGTGCGTCATCGGCGCGCCGGATCTTCTGCGGCGACGAACGTAGGTTCGGTGGTTTATGGTCGGCGTGTCCGTAAACGCTGATTGGCTGCGGTAGCTGTATAATAATAGGCCGTGTGTGAGGAATTGCCAGATGGATGGGCCTTTTGCTGGCCAAAAATCGCTGCCGACATCCTCAGCCGGTTTTGACAGGATCCAAACCGAGAATATCGGCCTCCTCCACGCGCACATGTGACCTCTTCGGCCTGATGATTCTTTGGTCAAGTTGGTGCGCTATGACGAGGTAATGTAAACATTCGCTACTGTCAAAAAATGTAAACATCATCCCTCAAAAAAAAATGTAAACATCGCTTTCATTAACACGAAGTTTGACAAATTTGATCTTTATTTGAAATTTAAATATAAAATGAACTCAAATTCAAGAAAATCATGATCCGACCATTTTTCATGGCGCCCGCAACTGAGACGTCATGTTGACGCCCCGGTCAAAAACGCCGTGGTACCCCATTGACCACGCCACGTCGAAGCACCCGGACCCGCTTTCTTTTAGCATGGTGTCTTAGCCCCACCACAGGCGGGTACAGGAACGCTAGCCACCGCGACACCACGTGGATTTTGCCCAGCGGCAGAGGGGAGGGGAGGAGTGGGGTCGGGAAGTCCGCCCCGGTCGCCGCTAGAGCGACGCGGAGAGAACGGGTTTTCAGTCGCGAGCATTCATTTTCAGGGTACTCGGTCCCTGAAGTGCAGGGTTATGTCTTCGGGTTTGTTATGGACACATAATGACTTCTCATGCATGTTTTTGTCACGTTGATTTCGATGTGACTTAGTGTTTCTTTGTTAATTGGTCTTTACCACACAAATTTCTTTACCTGGAACCACATCTTGCACGGTTTAAGAACCGACGTATCATCTATCACTAGCCTACATGTATTTTCTGAACAATGGATATTGAAACATATATCTCATTTTTTCTCCTCATGGGTAGGCTTACTTGGACATATTAGAGGTGGTGAAGCATCTTCCTGCGAACAAAGCTCATGGCCCTTATGGGTTTTTGGCCAGATTCTACTAAGTTTGTTGCTTAATGACCTTATGGCGGCTGTTTTGCATCTTCTGGCCCTGACTTTTTTGGGCCTACTAATGTAAGGTAGAGGAGACGACAATTGTGGTGCCTTCGGGTTGCAACAATTTAGGTAGTATTATCTTTTTTTTAAATCGTGTTATGGTGCATGGAAAATCAAATCTATACCTCTTATAAAGCAAAACCCCACTAAGTTCATTTATGATTTTTCTGTCTCAACATGCAAGCTATCCACATCATCCACTCTCTTAGCCTATCAATTGTCCATGTCACCGGTCTTCACTAATATTTATTAATCTTTGCATGCAAAATCCGCATCATCAATATTTTTAATTATTTAATTGTACATGCTAATAATTTTTTATACACATATTTTGTGTCGAATTAATTTAGTACCTCTACTATGACAAACTGAATTTTACATATTCGTATAGAGAACGTAATGTATCATATTTTTCATGCCCTTTTTAAAAAATATAAGTTTTTAAACAGATTCCCGCTGCAATGCGCGGGGTATCTTCTAGTTCTATTGAAAACTTTGGCACATTAAATTCCACCAAAAACATAGATGATACACAATTATGTTCAGATTTTAAGTTTAGATTTTCCCGATTACCCACAAACAAGCATAAATGAACATCGTTTTCAAAGCAAAGTTAATGTGGACAGGTTTATAAAATGGTTTTTTAACCTACAACCAGGATGAACCTGAAAAATCCTAATATTACAAGTGCAACAGTGGACGTGCATGTCTACTATTAGTAATAACATACTATGTTAATGGCAACTAGACAAACAACCGGAGTATATGGCCAGTAGACTAAGACTAGTAAGTTTCCGATGATGTTTTGTGGTTGTGTCATACTTTGTATGAATACTGTAGAAGGATGGGCAAAGGGTATGTCGTGGATCAACCGACATAACCTGTGGGTCCGCCCCTGCATTAAGGCATTCGTGGTATGCATCAATCATCAAGATGATTCAAAGGCAGATTATAAGAAGAAATTTTACACAAATGGCAGTAAGCGTGAACATATTATGATGGATATATAATTATCACCCTACATGTGTGCCAAAAAAATCTTTGATTGAGTGTTGACATCATTTATAGCACGAGAATGTTGCAAACTATATTTCGGCATGCAAACTTTGCACTAAAACAGGGCATGTGCTCGCACCTATGATCAGACACAAAGAATCTCATGAGTTGCAAGAAATCAAATTGAATATTAAATTCCACTATTGGATATTCCTCTCCGAGAAGATCAAGAATGATATGAATACGACTCAAGTCGGATCTCAAACGTGGTCGACGAAATTCGGAGTAACTTGTGTTGACAACAACTACTTGGTTGCACAGAACGACACTTAATAGTATCTCAAATGGAAAAGTGACAATGGAAAAAGTTCATGATATTTTTGAAACAGACAAATTTGATTTTTTTATCATCTCAATCAGAGTTAGTAAATAATCTATAGAAAGAAATTATATATGTGCATGAAGCCCTAGGCTACCATGTCGTGCTAGTAAGCACGATAGCCTGGGCTAGGGCGCCATGCTAAAAAAAAGGGACCTGGGTGCGTCGACGTGGAGTGCTCAATGAGGTACCACGGCACCTTTGATCGGGGCGTCATGTTGTCCAACATGGCTTCCCAGGTGCGGGCGCCATGAAAAAAAAAGGCCAGATCGTGATTTTTTTATATTGGTTTATTTTATGTTTAAAATTCAAATAAGGGTCAAATTTGTTAAATTTCACTCCATTAACAGGTTCATGGATAAGTTAAATCTGACGAAACCTCATAGACCAAGTAATCAGCACTCATTGTCTTCACGGGTGTCCAAGCAATCAACACTCTCGCCCGACCTCCACCTTGAACACATAGTTGTGGCCTGATATTGTCTGGATATTGTTAAAGTTCTTAACCTTGCTAGCTGACAAGTTATGGCACTGTCATATGTGAGTTAAAACTCTGGGAGAATGAATTCTCCTCAGCCCGCTTCGTCTATGAGCGTAGACACTGTCACACCTTGGGCTAAAATTCTTTTTTTTGGGGGGGGGGGGGGGGGGGCAAGTGGGCGGGGGGGGGGGGGGGTAAAAAAGGTTTTAGATGATTTTTAGTAGACAAATGGGCCAAATATAGTTATAGATATCAGGCAATTTCTTCGTGGGCTGGGGGGCCATTGCCCAGGTTGGCCCCCATGCATGAAGGTCCGCCACTGAGCGTAGATGATTCAATGTTCATGCTCATTCTTTAACTTGTAGTCCCTTAGCTTTAGACTTGGGACGTTGTACCTGGATCATTGATTCCCCTCATGTAATCATCATACCTTATATGATTCAGCAATAAAGATGCCCAGGTTCCTAAAAAAATCAATTATTGCCCTCCGGTTTCTGGGAGTCTTTGTTAGACTTCTAAATTCATAAACGTGTTTCGTGGCTCGTGGTGCTACTTCAAATAGCCTTGGACGTTGGTTTTGGCTCCTCCATACCCTTTGATCGTCTTTGTATTCCCATAAATATTTCAGAGCAATAAAATGTTGCCAAAGTTATCTAAAGAAACGTCCAGGACCTTGTGTGAACAATTTGGTAGAATTTATAATTTAACTCTCAATTCGAATATATTAGTGTATGATGTTTTTGTTAAAGGATGGGGCATTATTAAATATTGCAGGACTTTGTGGGAGTGAAATAGCTAGTATGTGACAAAATCTTCAAGTATGGTGTGTTGACGTTCTTTTGACTGGTGGTGAGAATAAATGTAAATGCTTACTCACTAAATCTGGTATTTTCTACCAACTCGATGTATTTAGCTCTAAAAATGTGTGTGGTTAAATGGCCTCATAGGAATGTTTAGCGGATAAAATCCCTTTGAAGATAAAGATTCTTGTGGTTGGGTTGCCACATAAGTATTTTAACTAAAGATGTTTTGATTCGAAGAGGATGGAAGGGTAGAGATAATAAGTGTTGTTTTTTGTGATGAATTAGAGACTTTGTATCATATGTTCTCTGAGTGTAAACTGATTAGATGTATATGTGGCATGGTCAAATGTGCTACGGGTGCATGGGCACTTTCAGGGAATTAGTGGCTGGATTCTGAATTTCTTGTGTAAATACATAATTGTTATTGAAGTGGGTGTGACTGAAGTATTTTGCGCAATGTGGAAAGCTGGAAATGCAACCGTTTTTTAATCATGTTTACCCTCATGATCCCACAGTCGTAATGTATAGTATTGTTAACTGGATGGATAAATGGTCGATTATGAAGAAAACAAGCGTGTGTCTGGTGTTTCGTAGCGCGGCATGATGACTGTCAAGAATTATTTCCAAGGTCTTCGACAAATGACATGGTTAGGGTCCGACGACAAAAAGAATTGGCATTGGTTGAGGAAGAGTTGGTGCCTTATGTTATGTTCTCCTTTTGATAATGTCATTTTGTAAATAGTAAGGAGAGTTATTACCATTTTATGTCTAGTGGTATGGTTCTACTTGAAAAGCTGTAATAGGTTTTCTAGTAGTAGTCTTTTTCTTTTCTTGTAATAGTCTTGTTGGAGGTGCGTGACGAGTTGCTGGGAATGAACATGATGTATATGTCCCTTTAATTCAATTTTGTTTTTGCATGCATGTGTGTGCTCTGTTTTATAGAGAAAAATCACACGTAAACATCAACAGCATGGAGAAGGAGCCGACATATGATAAGTTTTTTGTAAGATTAATTCTTAGTTGGGTCTGCTTTACAAGAAAATATTATGGCGTGGGTTTCAAAAAAAAATCATGACTTGGCTTGATTTTTTCTTTTTAGAAAGAGTTTTGGGCGCACGAGTGCACGGGCCTTTTTTTTTCACCTGCGAGTGCACGGGCCTTGATTAGCGGAAATGTTTATAGGAACTAAAAAAACTAGGATTAAGTATACTTTTCACCCTCAAATGTCACATATTGAACACAAATCCCTCTGAACTAAAAATTGGGATGTTTTAAACCCTCAAATCTATAATACCGTCTAAATCACCCCCTAGCACTCAATTTAGGTGGTTTTGGACCAATTTAAATGGTATTGGGACAAGTTTGGACGGTTTTGCCGTGCTGACGTGGCTTCACATCATCGCCACGTCAGACGGCAAAAACCACCCGAGCTCCTGCACCAGCCTCGCGTACTCGGGCGCGACGCCCTGCACGCTGGCGGGACCTCCTCCGGTGCCGGTGCTGTTTCCATGAACATGGTGTCGCGCCAGTTGGCCGCCGGCGAGTGGAACATGTCGAAGTTGCTCCGTTACCGCACGCGTCGCTGAGGGTCCCGGGTGTAGTACGGCGCCACCTCCGGCGGCGACTCGTGGAACCGCCGCACGCACGAGTGAAGTCGTGGCTGTTTACTGAACGCACGTATGTGCAACCAAAACTAGTGCTGCCAGCGTATCCATCCATGATTGCTGACCACCAGCAGCAGCGTGTACATAGGTGCGCCGCTAGCTCAGACGAGAGGAAATGCACCCGGGCGTGTACATAGGTGCTTCTCCGGGGACGCACAGGCCGTAGGCGCCGCACGAGGTCGGCAGCTCGTACTGCCAAGATATCGCCTTGTAATCGGAGGTCCAGGCCTTTGAGCCGCCGGCCCAGTACGTGGCCGTTGTTCGAAAGTCAACCATACCGTTGTTGGAAAGAATCGAAGCCGAGGACTCTACTACCCGGAACTCAATACGATTCAACCAAAGCCTTTGCTTTGCTAAAGATACCCGTTATACGCACGGAGGTTGCCGTCGTCGTCCAGCGTCATCCGCTGGACGACGCCGATGACGTCCGGACGAAGGTGTCGAACGCGAGCTTGTCGACGCTGTCGTGGCCGTTGCCGCCATGGAGGTAGAACCCAAAGAAGCCCCGGCTGTCCAGGCAGCCGTACACCGGCGGCTCCGTGGCATTCTCCGGCTGGGCCATGAGGGTCGTGTGCTGCCACTACATGGGCCTCGTGCGCCTGCCGTAGAACTCCTTGTACAGCGCCATGAAACGTCTTGCCGAGCCGCAGCGCGAAGCGGCGGTTCTTGGAGATGAGCGGTGGCGAGGACAGGGTGAAGTTCTGGTCCAGCACCAGCGTGTCTGACGGGCTGTCGAAGCTCCGCCACGGCGTGCTGCCTAGGTCGAAGACGCGGATGACGGGCTCGGAGGAGTTGAGGAGCTTGACGGTCGCCGACGGAGTTGAGGGTGCCCCACAGCACATTGCCTAGCCTGGTACCCGTGGCAAGGACCAGGCGCCGTCCAAGGAGAGCGTGGGCGGGCGCGACCAGTAAATGACGCGTGCCGGCGTGGCGCGCCAGAGCGGGAATGATTACGGGAGGTCGACCACTGCGAGGTCCAGCGAGGACGCGCCGACGTGGAAGACGCCGTTGGTCGCGTACATCAACGGCTCGAACTGCCCCGGCGTGTCCGCGGCACCGGAGGAGGTCCCGCCGGCGTGCAGGGCCGTCGCGCCCGAGTACGCGAGGCTGGTGCTGGAGCTCGGGCGCGCGCTCTTCCAGCTGCAGAAGGTAGCAACGACACTTCAATCGCCACGTCAAAGCCACGTCATCAGCAAAAACCACCCAGATTGTCCAAAAACAACTTAGGGAGTGCTTTTGACGGCATTGTGGATTTGAGGGTTTGAAACATACCGATTTTTAGTTCAGTGGAATTTATGTCCAATGTGTTAGATTTGAGGGTGAAAAGTATACTTTAATCCAAAATACTAAGAAGCTAGGCCTCTGTTCTGTTTTGCTTATTGTGGGCCTTGGGCTGGCCTTATTACCATTCCAGTACTACTGGGCCTTGCAACATTTCCTCTTATACTCTGTTCTCTTTTATCCCCATCTACAACTACAATTCTACATAAACCAGCCCGAAGGGCAAAAAAAAAAAAGTACAACGACGAGCATGTGTACATATTCCCTCTGTACTCCTCCCTAGACGCTAGACTGAATCACTGATCGATCATATATGTCCACTGTCAAAACACTTCCTGCTTCACATTTCTTCCTCTGGATTAATCCTATGGACCCTGATGGGGAGGCCCTTGGGGAAGTCGACGAAGGGGTAGACGAAGGCCTGGTCCGGCTCGGCGAGCTCCCACCGGAAGTTGAGCACGAGGTGGTGCAGGAAGATGGCCATCTCCAGCTTGGCGAGCTCCGACCCGGCGCAGAGCCGCGTGCCGCCGCCGTACGGCATGAAGTTGCTGTTCTGCGCCACGCCGCCGGACGCGCTGCCCTGCATTGCAACGACGACAGCGAAACAATGGTGTCAACACCTGTGAAAACTCAATGCGTAATATTCAGGCGAACTGGTGGTCGTACTGTCGCCACGATCACATATTCCCTACGGACATAAATCGGTCGTTCGTGGTTAATGGCGTAGGTGACGGGTGAGAATGGAATGTGGTTGGAGATGGACGTGTTTCTTCTGCGGATTCGTTACAATCGCTCCACTGATTGGATTGGATTGAATTGGATTCCAACGTGCGTGCCAGTCCTTCCCTTCTCGACCATGCACTTGGTTTCGCTCAATTCACAGGAACCCAGGACATAGCTAGCGTCAGTCCAAGGAGGCTAGCTAGCCACTATAGGTTTCAGTATAGTGAGTGAGAGGAGAAGAATGGGGGTTCCCTTGACCAAGACATGCAAATAATATAACACGTCTCTTTTGATCGGAGGCACACGTGTGTGTGTACATACCAGCTGAACATTCCCTTTCATGTCAGGGCAGCACCCGTACCATTCGTCCTGTATTCCACAATTATTAGCTTGTGCACCTAATTCTTTCTCGTCTCGTGTTTGGACGATGCTAACGCCACAAGGCTTATGATTGATTTTGTTTTAGACGAATAAGGCCTAAATGGTTTGATTGGAGACGACTGCAAGTCCGGCCAGATATTTTACTCTTTTTCTTTTCTTCCATGGATCGATTTTCAGAAGATATCTAAAAGTTGATGTGCATGCGACAGTACCGGTCCTAGCCGCGTTTGATCTTTGTGGATTGTAGGAACTGCAATGCTTTCGCACTAACCTTCCATCTCCACGGGTTGAAGTGGCTGGGGTCTTCGTACAGCGACGAGTCGAGGTGCACCGCCGCTAACACCGGCAGAATTTTCCATCCGCTCGGAATGTCATACCCTGTCGTCAAATCATATATACGCAAAAGCAGTTAGCTTCTTAGCTAAACAGATATTCAGTAATCGCAGTCAAGTGTACAGGGACAGTTATAAGCTACCAACCATTGTAGTGCACATCTTTGATGACTTTGCGGTGCAGGAACCTGACCACGTTGCCTAGCCGCAAGGTCTCGTTTATAACCTGCAACAACACAAAAAAAAGCAGAAAAAAAGACGTCAACTATTTGGACGCCCCATTTTTCTCTACTCGAAAATGAGAGATCGGCAGTTGGAATGTAGGGGGAAAAGATACTGTGTTCGGTGTACAATGTACAGTTCCATACGCGGTACACACAACAACTACTATTTGCTATAGTGCTGCTGTACCAAAGTCGACATGTACCCCACGACTTTCGATTATTGGGTAAGCCAGGTGGTGTGGTGTTGGTATCCTTGTAGCCTTCCTTAACGTTGTATGAGCCGTCTTGGCCTTCTCCCTCTATGAAATATGATACACCTTTCAGAGTTGTATCTTTGAAGAAAGATTTTGCCTTGACATCAAAATTGATGGACACTTGGACATTGATTTCGCTATCGAAAGCCGCTCTACTGATCCTTACTTTAACCCATCATCATATTCCTGGGTAGATGATATATTGATATATCTTTGACCTGTTCTGCTTTGTGCTGCATGCATGAAGATCAAGGTATACGACAAAGATACCTTCTTGATGCTGGCTATGCCCCAATAACATATACTTCTCACACCAATTTGGATCGTATCGATGGGCCAAACACTCTACCTAGAAACTTCCAAAGTAAAAGCCAGCTAGGAGAGCAAGCAGCCACTATACACTCCAAAAAATGCGGCTGGCCAAGTTGCAGACAGCCCTTCGTTTGGCTTCCACTCGTGCATGGCATTTTTGGGAAGTTCCTACTCCTCTACTCAACTAGTCGGGCCTCGTGCAACTAGGAGTTGGAAGTAGCAAACAAAAGGCACACATATTTTGCACTGATATTACTATGGAGGAGTAAATGGACAAATCAAAGGGCCTTACGCATTGTGTGAAAACCATCTCTTTGTAGTCTTCCCAGCTCAATCTGCACTCCCCTTTCAGCTTTTGTTTCCTAGCAATCTCTAGATGCTCCTCCTGCAGGGGCATGGATCAGTGTGAATAATTCCATGATTCTTTCTGATGCATTTCACCATCTATGCATGTACTTTTATTTTATGGGAAGATTTTCATTATGTTGTACTTACTATGAAAATTGGCTATTTCCAAGTTTAGCAGATCAAATTGAGTTTGTGGCAATTTTTTTATTGAGGGAGAATCAATAGGAGAGTATCCTACTGTCAAAAGCTGGTGGTAAGTTGAATCTGTACCCGCAGTTCTTGGACGGCTTTAGGGCAACCTTCCAGGAAGAAAATGGCGAGGGCGAGCGCCATTGATGATGTCTCATGCCCGGCAAAGAGCAAGCTCAGCAAGAGGTCCAAGATTTGTTCGTTTGACAAATTTGATTGCTTCATCGCCCATCCGAGAAGGTCATCTTCTTCTACGCTTGAGTTTTCCTTGTTCATTTTCTCAAGCCTCTCCTCCATTTTCCTTTCTATTGCTCCAAGTATGGTGGCACGCGACTGCAAGAAAATGTAAAAAAAATTATGATGTAATTTTAGGTTAGAACAAAATAAATTACAACTCAAATTCACATTTACCAACATTGTTGGAAGAACATTGGACACATCACTATCACTAAGATGTTGCCTAACCGCCTACTAGTCTAAGATCGTGTCCTGTCATAGCTTTCTATTTTGGAGAAATTTATATCTTTTCAATATAGCTGCCGTCAAATATAAGAGGATACTTCTATAGCTCACAAAATTTCCCCCTTGTCCTTTTTTTTGCTCCATGAAACTAACAGGTCATTAATCAAACAAAAAAAATCTTGCCTTTTAGTTTGTTATATGCCCTCATCTGTTTAGAAAGTTTTATTCTTTGATGTACTACACAACAAAACATACTTTCTAAGCTGGCGTAAACACTTAGCGCAAAACAAAACACAATCACATCAAAATTTCTTAAATCAAGCATATATATGCTAACATTGATCACAATTCACAACACTCTTTTCTTGGCAAAACAATTCTGTCTACATCAATTAGGTGTACTCAGCTAAAAAAGGGAGCAAACATCATTAATTAAAACAAAATTAGGAGGGTTCCTAATTGGGTGCCTGCCGAAGTTAATGTTGTTCCAGTGTGGCAAGATAGTTGGTCAGCGGTTGAATCATGATAAATGATGGATCCTCCCAACATATATAATCATGCCAAATTATGAAGGTTGGTCATTGAACTTTTTCTAAGAGGGTCAAAACTTCAAGTTGCAATTGTATGCTGTTGAGCACAGGCCGTGTGTAGGGGAGAGAAAGAGTGTGTGATTGTGAAAGCATGCATGCACAGCATGCTGCATCTGGGAGCAATCGATAAAGATCATTTGAGTGTGACCTCACAAGCAGTAAAAAGCGGGCAACATTTTATGCGCCCATGAGTGATGATCAGTACCTCCAAGGCCAAAGTAGGATGCAAAGAAACACGAAGCAGCAAATAAAAGGTTGATGGGTGGATCTACTCAGAAGGAACACCAACCATGTCCATGCATGTGCATGAATGGTTTTCTAGCATGTATAAGCAATAGTATCAACTATATGTGCAAAAATAATTTGCTTGCCATGCATAAGTAGATCGGCATGCATGTTAGCCTCCTAGCTAACTAAACATAATAATCCCAACCATGCACCAACTAGCTAGACCTAGACACATACTACCCTTCCAACCAAAATTTCTAAGGGCCTCTTTGGATTGAAGGATTTTTATAGGAATATTGGAGGATTCCAATCCTTAGGATTTTTTCCTAAGGAAACCCTTTGGATCAAAGGAATGACACCTCCAAAATTCCTAAGGATAACATTCCTACACCCCAATCCCATAGGAATTTCAACATCCAATCTAACCTCTTTTTTACACTCATTTGCGTAGGATCGAGGCATTTCTCCTGTGTTCCATCCAAATAACCATTCCTGTAGTTTTCCTCTGTTTTGTAATCCTCTGTTTTGCACCTTTAATCCTATCAAATTCCTGTGTTTTTTCAATTCCTATGTTTTCTAATCCTGTGATCCAAAGAAGCCCTAAAAGGAAACCTAGTATTTCACTGTTGTTCTCTGAAGAGTTTTATATATAGGGATGATAACTTATCCTTGTTGGCCATCATTATCAATGTAATAAACTATTTTGGTGCAGAGACTAGTAAATCGAAGTGGCAGTAGAGAGAGAGAAAATTTCTAGTGGTGTCTGATTGGACCTGATGCGGCCGTACGTGTGCACCAATCCTTGGACCATCCACTATTCGAAGCGACCCACACCCCTACTACATGCTGCTATTCGGAGTAGTATATCAATGCGTCCCTTCTGAATGCTCTCTGCATATGCAGCATCGATGCATGGGCCATATATGTATATATACACATGCGCCCACAAAATAAAACGAAAAAACAGCCCCCTTCTCGAAGATAGCTCCTACCTGTATTGTAGCCCGGACCCCTCCGTTCCGGCCACTTTGATTTCTTCTTAGTTTACGTACCAAACAAAACGTTGACAGGACATGTACTTAACATATTCATTCATATGCGTGGAAATAAGAACATATATCTTGATCCCTCGATCGCCTTCATCGATCGGTTGTTGTAACACCATTCTATGAAACGCTAGCTAGGCAGCTAGCTAGCTGTTTTAATTTGGTGCCCACATATATGGAAGTATATATATGTCCTGCGATACGATCGATCCTCCTCGATCACACGTGTACATGGAGATACTAGTGAACAGTGACGATTTCAGACCAAGTGCTCCCCGTGAGTGATCGAGTGAGTGTGTGTGTGAGAGGGACGAGTAGCTAAAGAAACAAAAGCTACGAGACAAGATAGATTCCAAAATAATTATTTTCGATACTGCTACCGGACACCCAAGCGTGCGCGCAGAGAGAGGGACAGCTAGCTAGCGGGCGGTGTCTGTCGTGTACTACTACTCACCTTGAGGGCCTTCCAGTAGGGCGTGCCAGGGAAGTTGAGGGGCGCGGACACGACCCCCTTCATGAAGGTGATGTACTCCCGCCGCAGCCGCTCCGTCTCCTCCTCCCCGGGGTCCATGCTCATTATGTTCTTCGCCATCAGGTTAAACGTGAACTGCACGCACGCACGCATCCATCGGTTAGCTGTACGACGTTTGTCGATTTGCATGGACCACGGCGGCGCCGCGCGCGCGTGTACCTTCTTGGCCTCGTGCTGCGCGGAGAAGACGGCGGAGGAGGAGGTCGGGACGAGCCAGTCGCGGAGGACGAGGAGGGTGTGGCGCTCCACCTCCGGGAGGAGCACGGCGCGGAGGCGGACGGAGCTGAGGAAGTTGAGCGAGATGGCGCGCATCTCGCGGTGGGGGTCGCCCACCAGGACCAGCATGGACCACTTGCCCAGGATGCCGCCGATGCTGCGCGGGTAGCTGCACTCGAACAGCCGGCCCTCGTTCTGGAGGATGTACCGGTTCAGCCCGGCGTCCGCCGACACCACCGTCCGGTCGCCGAACAGGCTCGACCGGTATATCTTGCCGTACCTGCAATCCATCCATCATCACAGTCATGGACACCGCCGCTCGACGTCAGTTCGATCGATCGATCATCCTTTTGTGTACAGACTACAAACTACAAAGTAGACAGACCGTGCGATGTGCTGGTTCATGAAGTGGCCGACGGTGGTGGCGGGGTGGGCGCGGAGGTACCCGAACGTCTCGCCGATGAAGGGCCAGCCGACGGAGCCGGGCGGCAGGTTCGGCCGCTTCTTCTTCGTTCCGCGGGCGCCATGGCATTTGGCCACCGTGGTGGTGTAGAAGGTGAGCAGGGCCAGGAGGATGAAGGGGAGGAAGAAGAGGAGCTCGCTGGTTATGGAGGCCATCATGGCGGCCATGAGCCACCGCCGATCTTTCTTGAAATTTATTTCCCTTGTCGATCGCTCGCTTTGCTGGCGTGTGTGTGCGTGCGCGAGAGAGAGAAAGAAAAACAGGGGCTCAATTGAAGGAGCGCTTTAAGCTCTAAAAATCTCTCCCTGCAACCTTTGTGCAAAGAGGTTTTTTGCTGTAGGAAGGTGCCGACCTCGCTCTCTCCTCCCCTCTCCCTCTCTGTTGTGGTGGTGCTCTTATATAAGTTGTGTGACAGGGAGGAGGTGGTTGTGGGGATTCTTAATTTTTGGTGCGCCGCAGGGAGTGGGGGCACTGCTACTTTTTTTTTTTCCTCTTCCTCTGCTCTGTTTCTCTTGGGCCGTGCCTGGAAAGACAAACAATCATTGCGTTTTAACAGCCGGTTGAACATGGTTGATGTGTTGCTTATCCATTCACAGTGAGTGGTGGTACTCTGTCAAGAATGGATTAGCCAGTTTTACCTTGATACTCCTCCGTTAGTGTTTAATCTCAATTGCCCCAAGGTTTAGATGTACTCACCAACTCGTGTTCTTTCGATGATCAAAGAGGAGGTCAGGACCCAACGAAAAACTCCTCGCGTCGCCTCAAGGAGACTGGGTGAGCAAACCCTAGCCCCCCGCCACCACCCCTTCCTCCCCCCTCCCCTCTGCCCCTCGCCGTCCCTAGACGCGGCCGCCGGTAAGGGGATAGCGGCGATCTGGCATCTCGCGACCGTGCCACGGCTGTCTGGAGGGGTAGTTCACAACGACACGAGATCCTCCTTATGCGGCTATTCTTCCCGGCGGCACTACGCCGACATCACAGAGACGTTGGACTCAACAGGGGGCGCGACCGGTCTGCAGCGCAAGGACCCCGGAGCAACAACTCTGGACACGGTGGCGGCGGCGGAAGCAAGGGATGAGCGCGAAAGCCGTTGCGTGTTAGCGCATACGTTTTCTTGCTGGGGCGGACACATATTTCTCTCTAAAGGCGAAGACTCTGAAGTGGGCAAACACTCGGCCCAGCGGGCGAACATGCCGGCTCCGGCTCCGCGCACCTGCTGACACCTTTTGAAGCACTTTCACGTGTGAACCGAAGTCGTCTTGCCGATTCCTTTCTCATTTAAGTCCTCGCCTTTTTCATCTTCCGTAGGGGCCTTTAGTCTTTTGATTAGAGTAGAGGTCGCGGGAGAGCAGAGCATACCGCCTTGCCATAGTCGCGAGGATCTTAATAGTCCCCTTCGTCAGGGATGACGGGCCATGAGGTGTCTCCTTGGGGTGGTACATGGGGGCGGCGGATGACGGGACCACGAACACTAGTTCGTCGCAGGAGGCGTCTGGTGACTGGAGCTATCTCTGACGCTGGATGCAGGAGAACTGCAACCCTCTGGGTTATGCGGATCGGAAGCTGGGGCGGCGACTCCAGATGACGGTGGCGGCACTGACCGTTCGGTTGGTGGCGATGTAGCCGGCTGCAGGTTTGGGGAGGTGCGGATGCCGGTGAAAAACGCTTCGACTTTGATCATGGCACTTCGTACACATCAACGGTCTCCTCCACCACTCCGAGCACCCCTCTAAATCCACGGCACCAACAAACTCCCCACCTACTCCCTCCGTCCACAGATAAGTGGACGTTTAGTTTTGAAATTTGTCCACAAAAGAGTGTACTTCTATCTTTCCAATGCATTTTAAAATAGAAAACAATGCTTCTCTCTCATCACACGGGAATCAAGCCCAATAACATTCAACACATGGTCTCCTCATTTTCTATATGCACTTAGCTCATTGGAGGTGAGAAAATTAAAGAGGAAAGAGATGGAGGTTTGCACATTCCCAATGTATTTTTTACTCCACTTCATAATTTGTCTTAAAATTTCTAGATGTCCACTTATTTGTGGACGGAGGGAGTATCCAATTTTTTTTTTAGCTCGTACCTCAAATTTCAACAAGAGATGATGATGCTGCTGCTAGATGACATGTGGTCAACGAACATCTATATCTACATATATACTTCTATATCTTTGGGATATGACGATGTACATATCTGTACATTTATCTCTATATCTATCTACATTTATATCTATATCTGTACTCCTATACTAATCTATCTAAATATAATATTTATACCTATATCTACAGTTGTACTAATGTAGAAAAGCACGATTTATGGTGGATCCGGAGAATACCTAAATCAACAGCTCATTTTGCTCCAATTTTTTTGTACATTACGTCAAGACTAATCAGAAGATCCTCCCGTGAGTTATTAATTAGTCGAAAAACAGCCAAATAGTCATCAATTTACAAATCTCCTCCCACCGTGGAGTCAGCTATAGGGGCCTTGTTTTATTGTATTAAGTTCAAGTTTTACAGCATGTTTAGGACTCACTATACTACATATCACGCATGTTTGTTTAGTGGTTTGAAAGCATGGTTATGCCTCTAAGCACCCAAACCGTAATCTTCTCCAACTCAAGCGACCCACGCCCCCTACTCCTAAGTCTAGCCACTCGCACCCGCTGAAGTATGGGCCGTCATGGCTAGCCGCTTCGTCCTTCTTCTCGCTCTGTCATGACTCATCGTTGCCAGCGCTACGGAGGCGAGCTGCATTAGCCCCTACTCCGGGTCGATGGATGACAACCACTCTCCATCTCCATTTCTCTCTATCTCAATATCGATCTGGTGCTCGCGCAGAGATAGTAGAAGGGGAGAGGATAAGGAGGAACGATACGAGAGAGAGAGGAAAGGAGGAGACACGGGGGGCGTGGTTTGATGGGGGGGGGGGGGTGGACATGTGTTCACGACATGTCCACTCGGTGCACCCAAGGTCTCCCCCCGTTTTGGAGCATGTCCATTTTGCAAATAAAAATAAATGAAATTTAAATAGGAATATAAGACAAAAAATTAAAAAATAAATAAAACTACATAAAGTTCCACTAGTCCAAACATACACAAACATTACATAAATAAAATTAAAGCTAGGGTTTCTAACCATAGTGTTCATCAAACTCAATTAATAACAATGACCGGTGTAGTCGACATGGTGGGATCCATCGGTGGAGGTGGTGCCATTGGTGCTTCGATTGCGGTCTGCATGTTGGGCTACTCCACGAACCTTCTCCTCGGGGGCGAGCCGCCCAACTCGCTCGGCTTCTGCTCGTACATCTTGTTACTGTTCTACTGACATCGGTGGAGTCAATGTGTGTGTGTGTGTGGGGGGGGGGGGGGGGGGGGGNATGAGATTATATCACTCCCGTTCACCGGAGGAATACTTTGTGGACATCAAACGTCACTTCGTAACTGGGTGATTATAAAGGTGGCTTTCAGGTATCTCCGATGGTGGGTTGTTGGGTAATATGAATCGAGAGTGGAATTTGTCCCTCCTTGTGACGGAGAAGATATCTCCAGGCCTTCTCGGTAATATAGCATCAAGAGTCTGCAGACATGTGATTAAGTTGTAATCACCGGGATCCTATATTATGGACGAGTAAAGAGAACTTGCCGGTAACGAGATTAAACTGGACATGGGGATGTCAACGATTATATCTCGGGCAAGTAAAATATCGTGAGACAAAGGGAATCGTATATGAGATTAATTGAATCTCCGGCATCGTGGTTCAATCGAGAAAAGGTTTTCGTTGAGTGTATAGGAATTAATATGGACATCCCGGTCCCGCTATTAATTATTGATATGATCATGTCTATGCATTCTCGAACCCGTAGGGTCACACACTTAACGTTCCGATGAAGTTAGGTTTTGCGATGAATTAAATGATGAAGTGAACGAATGGTGATTCGGAGTCTCGGATGGGATCCCGGACATCACGAGGAGTTCCGGAGGAGTCCGGAGAATAAGATTCATATATGGAAAGTGGTTTCCGGAGGTTTCGGAAAAGTTCCGGAAATTATTTAAAGGGTACCGGAAGGTTCCGGAAGTGTTCTAGAAGGGTCTAGAAGTGGGACCATAATTTGTATGGGGCCCACATGGTGCAAAGGGGTGCTGCCACCACCTAGGTGGTGCGCACCACCTAAGCCCACATGGGCTGGTGCGGCATGACAAGGAGGGGAGTCCCACTCCTAGTTGGACTAGGAGGTGGGCTCCCACCCCTTTAGGAAAGGGGCCCAAGAAGGAGTCCTTGTTGGACTCCAACTTGGGGGGCAAGACAAAGGGGGGGCCGGCCGGCCCTGCCCTTGCCCTAGCCGCCACCTATATAAGGAGGGGCAAGGGGGGGCGCAACACACACCTTGGAGGCAGCCGCACCCCCCCCCATAGCCGCACCCCCCTCTCTCTCCCATCTACCCTAGCCGCACCCCTCCTCTCCCGGAGGGCTGCCGCCATCCAACCTCCACACCTAGCCGCACCACCCCTATGCCCTAGGGCTGCTGCGCCACCTTGTCCTCTCCCTCTCCTCTTGCTTGGCTTGGCGAAGCCCTGCTCGCGGAGACCGTCATCGTCACCGGCACTACCGTCGTGCTGCTGAGATCATCAAGGCCACGTCGTCTCGCTTGCGGGATCAAGGAGTCGACGTCTTCATCGAGCTGTACGTGTGGACGCCGCGGAGGTGCTGCCCGTTGCTGCACTTCACCGGATTGGATCTCGAGGATAATACATCTCCTCGCGACTAGACGAGTCTAGTTGCGGGGATCGACTAGCCAACCCCTGCACCGACAAAACGCGTTTGTTGATCTTCGAGGGTAAGAGATTGGATCTCATCTTCGCTATCTTCATCTCGTTGATCTAGATCCTTGGGGTTTATTCCGCTTTGCCGCGTAGAAAATTTTTGTTTTCCATGCTGCGACCCCTTCAGTGGTATCAGAGCCTAGATCTTTCGTAGGTGTTGATGCGATTAGAACACAAGGAGTTGTGGGCGTTGATATTTTATGTTGCTACCTTCTCGCGTGCACTTTGCATCTTTGCGGTATTGTGAGATTGAAGCGGCCCGGACCAACCTTACTCGTCCACGCACGAGAGACCGGTTCCACGACTGACATGCAACTTGTTTTGCATAAGTGGCTGGCGGGTGTCTGTTTCTCTTGCTTTAGTGAGGATGCAATTTTCAATGGAAGGCCTTTCAAAAGGATGAGTAAATAAGCAACTATTATATCACCGTTGTGGTTTTGCGTAGATTAGAACGGTTCTATCTCGTTGACCCAAGCCACGTAAAATTTGCATAAACAAAGTAGAGGCGTCTAACTTGTTTTTGCAGAGGGGGTCAAGTGATGTGATATGGCCAATGTGATTTGTGATAATGTATGCAATGATCATGTTTGTAATATTTCGCGACTTGCATGTCGACGAGTACGGCAACCGGCAGGAGCCATATGGTTGTCTATTATTTTATGTGACCTGCGTGTCAATGAAATCACCATGTAATTTGCTTTACTTTATTGCTAAGAGTAGCATTAGTTGTAGTTGCAATAGTTGGTGGACAACCATGGTGATGGCGCCAAGATGATGGAGATCATGCCGGAGATGGAGATCTTGCCGGTGCTTTGAAGATGGAGATCTAAGAGCATATGAAGAAAGGCCATATCATATCACAATTATGAATTGCATGTGATGTTAATCCCTTTTATGCACCTTATTGTTATGCTTAGATGTGATCGCGACGGTAGCATGATAAGGTGATCTCTCATGTTAATATCAAGATAATTAAGTGTTCTCCCCTAGTATGCGCCGTTGCGAAAGTTCGTCGTTTCGAAGCATCACGTGATGATCGGGTGTGATAGATTCAACGTTCACATACAACGGGTGCAAGCCAGTTTGCACAAGCAGAAATACTACGGTTGTCTTGACGAGCCTAGCATGTACAGACATGGCCTCGGGAACACGGAACCGAAAGGTTAAACACGAGTCATATAAATGATATGATCAACACTGAGTTGTTCACCATTGAAACTACATCATCTCACGTGATGATCGGTGGTGGTGTAGTGGATTTGGATCGTGTGTCACTAATCAACCGGAGAGATGTTGAGTTTAGTGGGAGTTCGTTAATTTGATTAAGTTGAACTAAAATTATCATAAACAAGTGTCCTAAAGATGTCTTTGCAAAATCCTTGTAGATCATGGGAGACTACAGTAGTATGTTTCTTGCTGAGGAGCTGCGTCTAGATGGGTCCAACTTTGCTGAGTGGTACATGCGTCTGAGAGAAGCCCTTTTCGCCAATGATGAGCTCTACGTGATAGATGAAGCTTTAGAAAAACGCCCTGATGTTACTGTTGACTATGAAGGGTATATGGAGTGGTATGATCAAAAGACCACCTACTTGAGAGTCGAGTGGCTGATATGCACCTTCATGGATTCTAACCTTGGTAGGCAATTTGGAAACTTGAGCGCAATGGAGATTGTCGATGAGCTGAAACAAAGGTTCATAGCACAAGTTAGAGTTGCAAGGTTTGAATGCCTGGATGAATTTCTTTCAACTAAGATGGAAGAAAACACTTGCTTGGAACAGCACCTAAGTAAGATGCACCGGCTGTATTATACTATGGTGGATGTTTGGAACCATGAAATAACTGACGAGATGGCAATAGATGGGGTGCTGCGTTCGCTTCCCCCCAGCTATAAGGACTATGTGAAGAACTATGTCATGGGAAGGGATTCGATCACTTTCTGTGAGTTCATTTCCCAGCTGAGTCAAGTTAAAGTGGAACCCATAGCAGGAGAGGTAGTCAACGCAGAAGGTATATTTTGATATACTAGTTATAAATGTTTAAATGTCCCGTTTACACTTGTGGTGAGCTAAGTATTTGATACTTGTGCTGTTTTATGAAAACAGGGCCTGCCGTTTGAGAAGTGCATGGAGGGACTGAGTGGATTTCGCGGGAAGATGGCAATCAAGGAGTTGATGCTGGCGTCATTTCACTTCTACATTTATCGTTTTAAATTAGAGGATTTGAATGAGTTTTGTAATCGAATTAAGTGTGATCTTAAATTAGTGTGTCTCGTTTGTGAGACGGTCATTCATGTTAAAGACAAGTGGTTGTTCTATTTTCATGAGTAATCCTTTTTGGAGATCACGTTTCGATTATGAGATTATTGTCCTTTGCTAGATTTAAACGATAATTAGTTAAACACTTATAAAATAAAGACATGCTAAAATATCCAATACTTATTGATGAGAATTGTTTTAATTGTACTATTAGTGCTGAAGAGCATGTTGATGCGCATCACTAAGTAGTGTGATTAAAAATGCCATTTTCTGAAAATGCCATGAGTTGCTGAAAATAAACACAAGTGTTGGTTGTATTTTTCAGTAATAAAGACATCATTGTTTTATCATGGATGAGTGAATAGGAGTATTTATTCATGTCATGATGAGATTTTGGAAGTAGAGGATATTAAGTTAACAAGATAATTGAGTCTTTTCGATTTGATCAAAAGAGACAAAATATTTGAGTTATTGTTTAGTATGGTGACTTGTGACAAGTGTTATCACAAATTACAATATTTAGAGATTATTCAAAAGTGTTTTGATAAACCTAAAGTATTGTAGTCACATTATATTAGATATTATGTGGTCACAAACAAAGAGGGTCTTAGATTTTAAGGTTTCATTAGTATCATTTAGATTTATTTTGATAACACTCTGGTTTTAAATAAAGGATCTATTTAATGATTTGCATTTCGCATATGAGTTATGTGAAATAGTGGTTTCAATAATTATGAGATAATTAAAAGCCAAAGCAAATAAAGTTTTGTAGAATGTTCATATGAGATTATGAATAAGAGATTCCACAATGTGAGACTAAAAGGAACAAACCAATGTGTTTGGTTGTGTTATGTATTTTAGTGGTTTTATCGTGAAATTGTTTCATGGATAAAAGGAATTGTTGGAATAAAGTTTAGAAAGTTTAAACCTTTCATGTTTATGTATCAAGTGGCACATATGTAAAGTGCTATGTTGGTTAAAACTTGACACATAAAAGGTTCTGATGATGGTGATCATTGAATTTTGGTTTAGCTTGTCTAAAGAGAAGTAGGATTCAAGAATATGAATTTTGTCAACAGTTGCAAAATAATATTCATGATTTACTTGTCGTGTTTGGGAAACAAGACATACCTACAAAACTACAAAAGAAGAAATAGAAACTTTAAATACGAAAGTGACTAAGAGTCATTCTACTTTAAGTTTAAATCATAAAGTAATTGTTACTTGATTTTGTGAAAAGAATGTTTCACATATTTATTTGGCAAAAGAGTTTGCGTGGAATAAATAAAACTTAAAGCTAGCAAAGTGCTGGTGTTTCGTATATGAGTTCTCGAATCTTAAGGGTTAAGAGTTTTGGAGGAGTCCAAAGTGTCGAGAAAGTGCATAAGAAACTGAGTGAGATCTAATTAAGATATGTGGTGACATATATTAAGTTAGAGCAGAAATTAATTTCCATAATCAAAATATGTGGTGACATATGTTTGAGTGGGAGCTAGTTAATCATGGTCAAATATAAAGATAACATATTTCTGAGTGAGAGTCAAAGTGGCTTCACAATTTAATATGTGTATGAGGTATATTTGAGTGGGAGTTTACAACATAGTGTGTTTTGAGTGAAATGGAGATTTCATAAATGTTGTAAATGTTGTCATGGACCAATGCATAACTTATGAAGTTAGTTTGAATGTCAAATATTCATGTAGATGAATGTATCTATGGAGGATAGATAAGTTTGATAAACATTAAAGTCAGGGTGTTTTACCTATACAAGTTTTTGAAGGAGTTCAAAATGAAACAAGAGAAGAATGGTTCATCTCATTGTGATATGTAGGTGAAGCATTGAGTTGGAGAACTCAGTACAAAATTGATGGTTAGAGGATATGTTGGAATTCAATATGAATTGTTCATAGGTCTCAACATATAAGAACCATATGTTTGTATATGACGATATGTGACCCAAGTTCTTAATTGTAAGAACATGTTGAATGAGGAGTCATTTTTCATGAGATTGAGATAAATTTAGAAAGTGGTGGACTTGGTTGAAGTCATAAAGCCAGACTAAATTAGGGATCTCTTAATAGCAGAGTAGCACAGCGAAAGCATGATCGGAAATATCAAAGTGACAAGGTTCACTGTTGATTTGTTAAGTCTACAACATATAGGAGTATATGATTAATTCAAGGATTGAAATGAGATATAATATTTTGGTTTGAGAAAGTTGTTTCAAGATTGAGTGAGTTCCAGATGCATGTGTTATGAGAAAGTCCATTTGACTAATCATACATATGGGCATGAAAGGATATGATTATCTCACTCTATAACCAAACATATTATATGCATTATATGATAATGGTTTTATCATGGGATGATAGGAAGTTTATCATGGGATGATAAAGTAATGTCAAATTAGGTGACAGTTACAAATTTTGCAAAGGACATAAAGAGCTGTAAAGTACAGAGCACGGACAGAACCTCTTCCACAAGCAAACATGATCAGCACTGAGACTTCATGAGTGAGACTCCATGGGTGTTGGATCGCGGAAATGTAAACTAGATTATTGACTCTAGTGCAAGTGGGAGACTGTTGGGAATATGCCCTAGAGGCAATAATAAAATAGTTTATTAAGCATATTCAAGTTTATGATAATAGTTTATTATCCATGCTATAATTGTATTAAATGGAAACATAATACATGTGTGGAATATAAACACCCGGAGTCCCTAGTGAGCCTCTACTGGACTAGTTCGTTGATCAAGAGATAGTTAGAGTTTCCTAACTATGGACTTGTTATAGTCACTTGATAACGGAGTCATATCATTAGGAGTAATGGTGTGATGGACATGACCCAAATAAAGAGTTGCAATTAATCGTGTCACAAAAGTTTTGTTGTCAACACTTTTAATATGCCAAATATAGTTTCCTTAGACCATGAGATTATATCACTCTCGTTCACCGGAGGAATACTTTGTGGACATCAAACGTCACTTCGTAACTGGGTGATTATAAAGGTGGCTTTCAGGTATCTCCGATGGTGGGTTGTTGGGTAATATGAATCGAGAGTGGAATTTGTCCCTCCTTGTGACGGAGAAGATATCTCCAGGCCTTCTCGGTAATATAGCATCAAGAGTCTGCAGACATGTGATTAAGTTGTAATCACCGGGATCCTATATTATGGACGAGTAAAGAGAACTTGCCGGTAACGAGATTAAACTGGACATGGGGATGTCAACGATTATATCTCGGGCAAGTAAAATATCGTGAGACAAAGGGAATCGTATATGAGATTAATTGAATCTCCGGCATCGTGGTTCAATCGAGAAAAGGTTTTCGTTGAGTGTATAGGAATTAATATGGACATCCCGGTCCCGCTATTAATTATTGATATGATCATGTCTATGCATTCTCGAACCCGTAGGGTCACACACTTAACGTTCCGATGAAGTTAGGTTTTGCGATGAATTAAATGATGAACTGAACGAATGGTGATTCGGAGTCTCGGATGGGATCCCGGACATCACGAGGAGTTCCGGAGGAGTCCGGAGAATAAGATTCATATATGGAAAGTGGTTTCCGGAGGTCTCGGAAAAGTTCCGGAAATTATTTAAAGGGTACCGGAAGGTTCCGGAGTGTTCTAGAAGGGTCTAGAAGTGGGACCATAATTTGTATGGGGCCCACATGGTGCAAAGGGGTGCTGCCACCACCTAGGTGGTGCGCACCACCTAAGCCCACATGGGCTGGTGCGGCATGACAAGGAGGGGAGTCCCACTCCTAGTTGGACTAGGAGGTGGGCTCCCACCCCTTTAGGAAAGGGGCCCAAGAAGGAGTCCTTGTTGGACTCCAACTTGGGGGGCAAGACAAAGGGGGGGCCGGCCGGCCCTGCCCTTGCCCTAGCCGCCACCTATATAAGGAGGGGCAAGGGGGGGCGCAACACAACCTTGGAGGCAGCCGCACCCCCCCCATAGCCGCACCCCCCTCTCCCCTCTAGCCCTAGCCGCACCCCTCCTCTCCCGGAGGGCTGCCGCCATCCAACCTCCACACCTAGCCGCACCACCCCTATGCCCTAGGGCTGCTGCGCCACCTTGTCCTCTCCCTCTCCTCTTGCTTGGCTTGGCGAAGCCCTGCTTGCGGACACCGTCATCGTCACCGGCACTACCGTCGTGCTGCTGAGATCATCAAGGCCACGTCGTCTCGCTTGCGGGATCAAGGAGTCGACGTCTTCATCGAGCTGTACGTGTGGACGCCGCGGAGGTGCTGCCCGTTGCTGCACTTCACCGGATTGGAACTCGAGGATAATACATCTCCTCGCGACTAGACGAGTCTAGTTGCGGGGATCGACTAGCCAACCCCTGCACCGACAAAACACGTTTGTTGATCTTCGAGGGTAAGAGATTGGATCTCATCTTCGCTATCTTCATCTCGTTGATCTAGATCCTTGGGGTTTATTCCGCTTTGCCGCGTAGAAAATTTTTGTTTTCCATGCTGCGACCCCTTCACTTGCATAGCAACTTGATCAAGGGGTTGAGGGTCTTCAACTTGTTCTTGGGTTGGTGCAATAGGCTCTTCATTGGCATGATTTTCTTGTGTAGATGAAGGCTCCACTTGAGTAGAGCATTGTCCTTCTCGTTCCGCCACTAGGGGTTCCTCAACAGGGCGGTAAAATCCCACACCCATTCTTCTTATGGCTTCTCGAGGAATTACATCATCTGCATCGGAAACATGAAATTGCGTCACTTGGGAGCCGTCATTTTCTTCGAACACCACACTACAAGATTCTATGATACGCCGTGAGGCTATATCATAGATTCTATAAGTGTGGGATTCGACACCGTAACCAACAAATATACCCTCTACAGACTTAGATTCGAATTTAGTTAAGCGACAACCTTTGATCAAATAGAAACACTTACAACCGAAGACACGAAAGTAGGAGATGTTAGGTTTGTTGCCGGTGAGGATCTCATAGGGGGTCTTGTTAAACCCTTTGCGGAAGTAGAGCCGGTTGGATGAGTGACATGCGGTGGATATAGCCTCCGCCCAAAAACTTAATGGAGTCTTGAACTCCGCTAACATGGACCTTGCTATATCCATAAGAGTCCGGTTCTTCCTCTCGGCTACACCATTTTGTTGAGGGGTATAAGTTGCGGAATATTGATGATGGATACCCTCTTCACTAAGAAACTCATTGAGGGTGTAGTTCTTGAACTCGGAGCCATTGTCACTTCTAATTGCCAATATGGGGACATTGTGTTGATGTTGCATTTCAATGGAGAAGTCGATGAAGGTTTGTTGGGTCTCACTCTTCGACTTGAAGAAATAAACCCACGTGAATCTTGAATAGTCAACAACAATCACCAAGCAATACTTCTTCCCACCAAGACTTGCTTTGGGAACGGCACCAAAAAGATCCACATGGAGTAACTCCAAGACCCTCTTGGAAGAAATAATAGTCTTGGATGGATGGGGAGAATCATGCATCTTTCCTTCAACACAAGCCCTACAAACACGATCTTTGGCAAAAGAGACATCTTCTTTTAGTCCAAGAATGTGGCCACCCTTGTGGAGACTTTGCAAAGTTCTCATGTTGACATGGGCTAGGCGGCGATGCCACAACCAACCCTTGTCGGCCTTTCCGAATAAGCACATCGAATTTGAAGTGGTTTCCCCCGAGAAGTCAACCACAAACAAATCATCCTCGATGTACCCAATGAAAGCGACCTTTAGAGTCTTGCTCCACAGGAGTACCACAACATCAATATCAAGAAAGATGGCGAAACCCATCTTATTAAGTGCATGAACAGAAAGTAAATTAAAACTAAGGGATTCGACAAGCATGACATTCACTAGGGTGATATCCTTAGCGACTACCACCTTGCCAAAACCCAATACCTCAGACTTTGATCGATCTCCATAAGTGACGGTTGCTTGATTTAGACTTGGTCTCAACTCCGTCATTATTTCCTTGCTTTCGGTCATATGTTTAGTGCATCCACTACCAATCACCCATTTTGACCCACCGGAAGCATAGTCCTACAAGAAATCATTGCTTTGATTTAGGTCCCCATTTTTCAATGGGTCCTCTTTTGTTAGCAACAAGGGTCTTAGGAACCCAAATAGAACGAGCAATAGGCACATTTCTAGGACCAACAAACTTAGCATAGATATCCCCATAATAATCAACAAATATAATGTAGTGGGGGTTAGTTTTTCCCGCAAAGTCATCACTAGTGGTTTTGCCCCTTGTGGCACTACCACTAGCAATGTTGACCTTCTTAGCTTGAGGGATCTTCTTTGCTTGAGGAGCACTAGGAGTGTTGGCCTTCTTAGCTTGAGGGGCCTTCTTTGCTTGAGGAGCTCTAGCATCCTTCATGAAGCTTTCTTTCTCCTTTTCCTCCTCTACAAACCCAAGACCAACTCTCCCCTTTTGTGAAGTAACAAACGGTTTCTTACCTAGGGAGATGGCCTTAGCAATATTGATCTTTAACCTAGCATTGTCCTCAATGATATTTGCATGATCACAAATAATGGGAGTGGAGGAAATAGACCTATCATTTTTAGACGGTTGAGCTTGAAGTTGTTCATACGACTTAGTGAGGGTAGAGTGTTCACTCCCCTTGTGAGCCTTGGAAAGTTTCTCTAGCTCCTCGGTTAGTCTAGAATGACCAACACCAAGCTCGACCTTTTCTTTCTTACATGCTTTGTATTTAGCAATTGCATGGTCACGTTCTTTAATGAGTTTAGCAATAATAACATCATTTGATTCTTCTATAGATTCTAGTTGTTGCTCTAGAGAAACTCTAAGCTCATGCTCTTCTTCTAAATTGTCTTTCAAGGATGCAATTTCCATAGCATCCTCTCTTTCAATCTTACCCTTGATCTCAAGCATTTCTTGAGCTTCACCATATTGACTCATAAGAGCCTCAACATGCTTCTTTGTTTCACCTTGCATGTTAGTGATAAAATGATCGAAAGCAACTATTTCCTCTTTGATTTTAAGACTAGTAGCATCATCCATAGAACTCATTGCCGCATCATCCATAGAACTCATTGTCTTAGGAGATGAGGGAGATCATACCTCGGTGGTCTTGGCCATGAAGCATCTTGCGGAGGAGTCGGAGACATTCTCATTGGGGGATTCAAATAGGGAAGGAGATGATGAGGAAGCAATAGCAATGCCGGTAACTTCATTTGTGGGTTCTTCTTATTCTTCCTCGGATGAGTACTCTTCTTGAGCAAGCAACACAATTCTTGGAGGCTTCTTGTTGGTAGCATTCTTCTTGAAGAAAGGTTTCCTATGGGTGTCCTTTGACTTGTCCTTTCGAACAAGCTTCCCTCCATGATGTTCTCTATTCTCAAACGGACATTCGGCCACAAAGTGATATTTATCTTGACAATTGTAGCAAGAACGAACCCTTTTTCCTACCCTCCTTCCTTCCAACGGTCTTGTTGACAAAATCCCTTGCCTTGGACGGACTCTTCCAAAATACTTTGCATGTGAGAGCCGAGTAATCCTTGAGAGTATCTTCAAGCTTTTTGGGATCCCAATGTGACACATCTTATTGAGTCTCATCATCATCGTCTTGCACCACAACCTTGGCCTTCAAAGCAAGTGACGATCCTCGATGCATTCCAATGGCCCGGGCACGAGCATCTTCAGCATTCTTGGCGGCTACCTTGTATGCCGCCATCTCTTGCATGACTTCATTAGATGACATGAGGTGATAGTTGTGTATTCCCTGGAGACTCTTCAAGTCGGTGGATTCAAACGGCCAAAGGGCACTCACATACTTCCTCTTGATCCAAGCAACATCCACATAGGTTGCACCAAGGGCTCTAAATTGAGTGGCAAGAGTCTTGAGTCTTCGATACATTTTTTTAGATAAAAGGCCGAAAGGCCCGACGTTAAATTAATAACGACCATGCGGCGACACATTACAAGGAGCTGAACCCAGCTTACAACACGAACACCACACCCTCACAAAAACAAACTCCCAAGGAAACAAAAGCTGGCAGCGCGAACAGCAGGCGCGGCCATTACAAAACCAACGCCAAACAGGGAGCAAAGCCTATCAGCAACAGTGTCGGGCCGGAGCACACCCAAGGGCGGGCCATTTTCACGCACGCCGACCAGCTCGCTCCACACACGTAGAAGATGCCACCAGCAGCCGGCCACCACCAGGAACCGGCCAGAGCTGATCCCGCACCAGCTAGGAGCACCACGGGAGTCACCAACAAGCACCGAGGGTGAAGAGCTCGAAGCAAGCCTTGCCGAAGAAGGCGCACCGCAGATCCGATGCCGAAGCGCCGCAACTCCGCCAGACCCCCGACGGAGAGCCACTTAGTCGAGAGCTCCAAGATGACGTCTCCAAGAAGAGCACGACACAAGAGTGTCGTCGCCACCCGATCCGAAGATCTTGGGTTTTCACCCGGAGCCAGTAGAGGGGGAGAGAACGGCCAACGCGACACCTTCAGGAAGGAGACGGCGTCCTCAGACGTCGCTGTTGCGGCCCCATGGGCGAGGGAATCCCCTCGGCCGTCTCCTCCTCCAACACGGCGGGCAGGGAGCACCTACACCACCGCCCCAACAAGAGGCTCGCCGGAGCCACGCCGTCCCAACGGCCATGGCCACCGGCCAGCACCAAAGCCAGGGGCACGCCCGCCAACCCACTGACTCCCACCTTCCAGGGCCGCCGCCCTAGCTTCCTAACTCACCGCCACGCCGAAACCGCAACAGAGGCACCAAGACACACCACCGCCATGTGGGCCACCCATGACCGGAAGACAGCTTGGAACGGACACACGGGGGATTAGGGCCTCCACACCACCAGGTGTGAAAACCCTAGATCCAGATCTGGAGGGCCAAACCCTAGATCTGACGGAGGAAGAGCCGGGGGCTCAAGGGTTGGGCCCCTGCCCTACCCAAGCCACAAGGAGCTCCACCCAGCCGCCAGGAGGCCGCCGTCAACAGGGAAGGACCGCCGGAGAAGGAGGGCGCCGGCCCGGGCCCGGGCCCCTACCCAGGCCCCAGCCCTCGGACGCGGAACCGCGCCACACAGCCCGGCTGCCCGCCCCGGCGAGCACCTCAACAAGACGAGCACCAGATCCCCACCGCCGGCCTCCAAGGGCCACGCCGTCACCGCCACCAAGCGTCGCCACCGGCACGCAAAGGATCTCGCGGGAGAGAGGGGCGTCACGACCTCCGCCTGGACGCGCGCGCGGGGAGGGGGCCCCTCACCGCCGCCAACGACCGGCCGGGGCGAGCCCAACGGCGGCCTGGCGGCGGCGAGGGAGGAGGGCGCACGGGGGGGAGAGGGAGAGGGACGCGAGAGAGGGGGGGGCGCGAATGGTTTTCCACCTCAGTCTTCGATATATTTCTTCATGATCTTCACCATCTATCATGAAAAAGCCCTCGGCTTGGTTTCTCGAGGCTTCAAACCTATTCCTTTGCATGCTCTCATTACCGACACACTCTTGAGTGAGAATATCCCAAGCTTCTTTGGCGGTGGTGGCAAGCTCGATGTGAGACATGTGCTTTTCTCCCACGGCGGTGTGAATGATGTTGAGAGCCAAGTCATTGAGTTGAGAATCCACGGCTTCTCTTCTTTTCATGTTGATTGGATCAACGGCCTTGAACCCAACTTCAATGATTCTCCATAGCTCACTTGAGGCGCTCTTGACATGAGATTTCATCATAAATTGCCAATTAGTAAAACAAGATGGATTAAACTTAGGTGGATCACCCCTATTATTTATATGATAATGTGGCATAGGAAGGTCGGCCGAGTACTTGAATGGAACCTCATTGTACACCGACCTCCCACCATCAATTTTAGGAGGGGATTCATTAGTGGGTTGTTCGCCCTCCCCTTCATGTGCGGCGGAAGTATTAGCCTCTAGGGATGATGTAGCGGGTGGCTTGTGATCCCTCATGAGTTCCCTCATCATGGCACACAACTCCTCCATTTGAGTGTCCATGGATGATTTCAAGCTTGTTTCCAAACTCTTGAAATCATCCATGGACACCGGAGGGGTGCTACCACCCGTAACATCATCACCGTCACCCATACTCTCTTAGGCGGTGAAGCCTAACTTAAGAGCCAAGGCTCTGATACCAATTGAAAGGATCGTATGGGCACCTAGAGGGGGGGGGGGTGAATAGGTGCTACACCAAATTTTAATTCTTTTTCGATTTTAGGCTTAGCATAAAGGTAAATTCTCTAGATATGCAACTACGGTGAATTTACCTATATGAGAAGCTAACTAGAGCAACTAGGCAATTAGAACGATACAAGTAAAGATAACTAAAGGATAGAGATAACCGAAAGAAGAAGCACGCGGAGACAAGGATGTATTCCCGAGTTCCTCCTTGTTAAGGGAGTACGTCTCGTTGGAGGGGTGTGAGCTCGCCACAAGAGGCCTACTCAAGATGCCACAAAGGCCTCACCCTATTCTCCGATGAACCTCACCCAAGGGATTGGTTCACCTTCCACTATCGGTATCCTTCAAGGCGGAAACCGGAGCCCTTACAATGTTCTTGGGGCACACACCCACAACTTAATCGGGGGCTCCCAAAACAATACAACAACTGAAACAACAACAATCAAAGTGAGTACAACCAAACACCTAGGTTTTCCCAATGGAAACCCTAGGCACGAATCCCTCAAGCAAATGAGGGGGAAATGGAAAACCGGTTGGTGAAGTTGTAGATCGGGGCCTTCTCCTCCAATCCTCCAAAAATCAACGAGTTTGGGTGGAGGGATTGGGAGATCTCTTCGATTTGAGATTTTACCTTTAATGAGGAGAGAGAGTTGCAAGAGCTGGCTGTTCCAAGGTAGGTGGAGGGGTATTTATACCCCTCCAGGAAATCTGGCCGTTGGAAAAGCGCAGGGCCGGAATTTCCGGTATTAAGTACCGGAACTTCCGGCCTGGGTCCGGAACTTCTGGCCTGCAGGCCGGAAATCTCCGGGGAGAATTTCCGCCCAAAACCTCCGGGACCCCTCCCGAGATGAAAAACCCAAAATGACTTAGCCAAAATTCCGCCGAAAACTTCCAGGGCCGGAATTTCCGGACCACCGGAAATTTCCGGGGGGAACTTCCGGGGAGAAGTTCCGGGACCCCTCCAGAGAGGAATCCCAAAAATGACTTAGCCGTTTTCCCGCTTGGCCGGAACTTCCGGCTAGAGGCCGGAGTTTCCGCCCACCGGAAATTCCGCCCGAAGGGCCGGAACTTCCGGTGCTCCAAAGGCAGAAAACCTGTTCTCTTCTCCGTCTTCGATCTTTTCACCTTTTGGACCTAATCAACTCAGAAACCTGTCAAGGCACTTAACAAACATGATTAGCCCACAAAATGTGTTGTCATTAAATCTACGCCTAGCACTGCCCTTTCTTTATTCACTAGCCTCAAGGTTTTCTCGAGGGCAACCAAAACGTTTTGGCAGTCTATTCTGGGATGGAAAGTGTTTGCTTCAGGTCCACAACCTATCGCGCGTGCGTGGATCGCTCGCTTTTCATGCCCAACAATGAGATTTTAGTCCATTTTTTGTGCTACAAAAGGCCAACAGCCCGGTTGAAGTAGCTAGGTATGTTTTGATAAATTTTTTTTGGATTTTCGATATTGCATAGATGTGTTAAATTTGTAACGAAACGTTGTACGAGATTATGTGAAGGCACATGTCAGCTTTTTGCAAGTCGTTTTCGGCAGTTGCTACAAGTTTGTGTTCTCTCGATTTTTTCGACGTTGCGTACGTGCTTCCAATTTGTAACAAACTCGTATATTTTTTATTACAAATCACATGTCAAATGTTGAAAGGTTCATGAGCATTTTTAAAGTTTGTGTGTCCCCCCATTTTTTCGAGAATGTTTTTACATGCTACAGTTTCGTAATTTTTTCTTTTTTGCAATAACCACATACCCAAATATTGCAATGTTTTCTAGGAGTTTTGCTACAAGTTTTTGTGAGTTTGATTTTTTTTAATGTTGTTATAACTTGAATTTTCAATTGTTCCAAGCAGGTTTTCTTGTTGTTGTCATCGCTTTCTGATTTTTTGTTAAAATAATTGGTGATTTTTTGTTGTGAATGAATCCGCGACAAACATTTTGTTTCTTAACCATTTTTAAAATGTTGCAAACACATATTATTTTCATTATGATCATTTCTGATATTTCTTGAAATAGTGGGTGCGTTTTGTTGCAAATGAAGCTGCAACGATTTGCGGACAAATGTTCTTTTTGTTGTAATCGTTTGTGATTTTTGTTGGAAGTTTGATTTTTTTTGCAAATCAATCTGCACCACAATAGTTGTTGTGTAGACACTTGTTTGTAACATTATTTTTCGATAAATGTTGCGCCGATTTGTTGTAATACTTTTTTTTGTGCAAGAGGCGAGATTTTTTTTTTGCAACACTAAGAATAGATCACCACCAGTAGCGTAGCCAGCCAGGAGACACGCCCCAGGCCACTATCCTGCTATAGTACCCAACAGTGTTAAACAATGTAAAATTTGCTACAGTCAATGAAGCATTAGACCCCCACGCCCCAGGCCAAGGCCCCCATAGCGTGGGGCCTGGCTACGCCCCTGATCACCACGGTTGAATTTTTAGTGTAAATATAGGTATGGTCAGGAGCAACGCGATATACCTCTTCGCTTATGTGGATTTGGTGTGTTGTGCGGGTTGACTTCCGAATTGGTTAAGTACTAAATGCAAAACTGTGCTGCACTGATTTCTGGACGTAAGATCACAATCAAACGGTAAGGAAAGGGACATAGTTTGGGGGTGTATTAGGGAGACATGTGTCTGGCATTCCCTTTGTGGGATCAGTCAGTGTAATCCTAAATCCCGTTTGGTTCCGGTATATTTGGCCGGTCCCTAATGGATTAGGGATACATGGGATCTGATGAAATTGCGTGAAGGTAGGGCTCACCCAATCCTTATGTGATTAGGACAGCTCCAATGGGCCGACACAAGCGGGCGTCCAGTAGGACACCAAATATCCGCTCTTGTTCATGAGCCCGCCTCTGCACCCAACGCATGTGGCGCATTTCAGTTTTTTTCTTATTTTTCAATTTAATAAATTGATTACAACATACAATAGGTCGCCAAAAGTACATTACATTAGTTCTTATGAAAATTATTGCGACCCTACTCGTCCTCGTCGTCGACGAGACCGATGAATGGTCCAGGCGATCATTTTTGCGACGCTAGCTCGGTGGCCTTGCCGTCGCTGGTGACGGCGCGCGCGGTGGCGTAGATGACCCCTCCGTTGCTGAAACTAGATGACCCGTTGCGCCGCTGGCGCAAATGCCAGAAGCGAGACTGTATTTTTAGACATAAATTTTATGTATTTTACATGTATATTGTTGTCCGCGTAGGAGATTTCTATAACTCTCATGCCACTATCATGGATACCTATCGGGATTATGGAGGTTGCCCGTTAGGTTTTCGATAGCTCCTCTTGTTGTTTCCATCATACGGATTTTTTCACGGACGCCTTCTTCCCCTATCGATCGTCGGCTCAATCCAATTTGTGGCTCAATCCAATTTGTCTTCTTCCCCTATCGATCATCGGCTCAATCCAATTTGTGGCTCAATCCAATTTGTCTCTGTCACCGACCCATACCATGGTATGGGTAATCATATTTGGTATGTACATCAAGTTTTCAGTTGGGGTAACTCATTTAGCTGGATTGCAGATGAGCATACCTATTTCGACGGCTTTAGTCATATTTTTTATGTGTTTTGCAAATATGTTGTTGTGAATGCCGGAAGTGAAAATATATTTTAGCCATAAGTTTTATATGTTTGCATATATGTTGTTGTTCGCATATAAGATTTTGTGACTCTCATGCCACAACTATCGATGCCCCTACAGAGGGTTGCCCGTTAGGGTTTCGTCGGCTCCTCTCATTGTGCCTACCGTCCAGCTTTTTCCACTGATGCCTCCTTTTCAAGTTACGTTGTCATCTGCCCCTTTTGACCCTACAATGTTGGCATGTTCTAATTCTTCTCGACGGCCCCACAACCTCCATCACTCAAGCTATCGAATATAACACGCATTTAAAAATTGTGTAGAGGTGTGATACACGAATCCATCAACCATTATCTATAAGGCATAAGCACTATACCCATATTAAACATGCAAGGAGCCAAGGTGTGAATCATGTTGGCCAGCTAAAATATAAATAAGGATGACAAAACAAACAATTTGCAATTGGTAATAAGCATATGTAAGAACAATAAAGTCAATAGTTTAAACATCAAGATGAATCAGGCACAAGAGGGCAGCAGCCAGTACACAACTGGAGCAAGCTCAGATCCATGCACTAAGTTGTGCTGGGCCTTCTTCCCCATCACGGCGGAGCCATGCGTGGCTGCAGTGTGGAGGCTCCGGCGTTGGTGACCTCCGGATCGATCGATCTGGTAGGTCTTTTTGTGCTCCTCGATCTGCTAATCGGGGATGCAGTTGTTCTCTGCGGGTGGCCGTCGAGGCGATGTCGCTGACCGTTCGTGTTGGAGATCCCGTCTTCCGGCCCTGTCGTCGTTGCGGCGTCGCCTCCTCCTGCGGCGCTGCAGGGTTTGTGAAGCTTAAGTGTGTAGGAGGTGTGGGTGGAGGCAATCTCAGGCGTCGGCGGTGGATGTTGGAGTTCACTGCAGGTGGTCGAGCGGCTTGCTGGTGGAGGATTCGGCACGGCGGCGTCCGGTGCTGGATCTGGATGAGAGGGCGACCTGGCACGGTTCGTCGTTTCAACGTTCAAGGTCCCGCTGCTCGCGGCGGGCGACTCCTGGCTTCAAAATTGGTGGTTCTCCCTCATCCTGCGAAAGCGGTGCTCTCCTCTCTTCCTTGTCGCCGATGATGTCGACTTCATGGATTGGAGCTGGGCGTGTTGGAAGCTCTGCAGTGATCTTCGACTCCTTGTTGTTGTTTCTGTTTCCTGTCTTCAGTTTGTTAGCAGTGTTTGTTCTGGTGCTTGTGTTGTATCCTTAATCTGTTGAATATATGCTGTTTTCTCAAAAAAAAATTCACCATTTATGTACCTGTCAATTGAAATGTGTATATTTTGATAAGTGTTTGATTTTTCGTGAAGTGTAATTATTTTCTATCTCTTTCCTATTGATGCTGATCATGTTTCTTACGTAAGAAAATGAATATGTAACCCAAACATCACAAAATCTGAGAATGTACAAATATAGTGTCTTTCCAATTTTACTCGATGCTATTATAAACAGGACCATATATAAGAGGGAAGGAGAAAAGCACTAATGCAAAGGACCTGCTAGTAAGTTACTGATCATGAGTCACGGTCAAACCAAAGTATTTACAGTTTTAGGACACCAGCAGAGAAGGTACGTATACAACATTAGTTTGACAAATTATATCTGCTAGGATAGAGAGCCAATATAGTCTCAGGCCTTCGGCACATAAATTATATGAATACAACTGTGTCGAAACTTTTATGTGAGTTCTGTAGTGAGTATAGCTTGTTTAAGAGTATGACCAAACTCTTATGTGAGTTCTGTAGCCAGTATAGCTTCAACTCTATCCCAAAGTTGTCTGACATTATAACACTGCCGCTGGATATCCATCAGATGACGACAGCAGCTGACCTATCTCTCAAAACCTGCTCCATCGAACGATACATCGCCTCTTTTTGGGCACCAGCCGTCCTCACCATATAATCATGTCCCTTGGTAGAGAAAGAATAAGATTAATGACCAAGGAATACGACTAAAAGACACCAAAAGGATAGGAAGCATGTGATACTGGACCTCTAAATCATTACCTTAATTAGCCTAAGGAATTACTTAAAAAAATTAAGTTATGAACGGAAAATTCACAGCAACCACCAAGAGTTTCATACTCATTTAATTTCTGGATCATACAAATGACAGGGAGCACTCAATTAAATAGCTAAACTGGATCATGACCCCTAGAAGAGAAACCGAGGAGAATAATGGATCCTGACTACAAAATGCTAGAGCAAAGCTACTGCAAATTGTAATTAAACGTATGTGTACTTAATGGCAAACGAAAATAAAAAATAGGAAAACATCTCAAGTATCTGTATTCACTCTACAATACGGCCGGTGTATTGACTAATTTTGGAGCTGCCTCTTTATCACCTATCACGTCTCAGGTATGATAGTACATACACATACATGAATGACAACCTCTCCTTTTTCCGAACTTATTCTTGATTAACTTTGCTAATCACAGCAGATAGGTTTCTAACAAACATAAATATTCAGTTTGATGGTTGGAGAAGAAAATAGCAGATGATTGGTGATAAAATAGCTCACCTGACCATATTAATCTTCCTCCTACAATATAATTTATATATCAGACTGAAGTACATGTGCATGTCTACCAAACACCGAATAAGTAGCAGTCTAGAGTATTCTGGAAGGAAAACACTTTGTATAGACCGACCTATCGCACACAAATATAGGTCGCTCTGGCGCGCTTCGCTCCGTTCCATTTTCCCTGCGCGCTGTGTGTGTTTGGCCCCCACAACGGGCTTATTTGCTGTTTTTCTTTTACTTTTGGCAGCGCGGCATGCATACTGCTGGCTAGCACTCTCGTTGTATAGCTAGCTAGATATAGAGCTTCTGCTGCTTCTCCAACATGCGCACCCGCTGGTTGCTAGGTAGCAAAGTACATGCTCCATATACACATCCATGGCTAGTTGCTGCTTATTTTCGTTCAGCCTGCTTGTTGGCTATGGTGAAATCTACGTGTGCCTCAAGAATTCTAGGCACCTATATAAATTTAAAAATGGCATCGTGTTCGCTGTTACGGAAATTTTGTTGACGTCTCGACCATGCCAGGTAAGACCATCCTCCCGAGATTACACCCGCAACGTGTTTGATCCCTCCCGTAGTTACGGCTACGAAGATCATGTGACGATGGAGCAGTAGGAACTGGCCCGAAGTCACCGGATCAAGTGTCGATAGGCCTCCGGCTAGTCGTAATTGTGGCCAACGGTGTCGAATCGGCATGATCGGGCCGTCATGGACGATTGAAACATCCAATTTTTCTTTTGTGATTCTTTCAATGTTGCTTTCTTTGAAAATTGTACCGAAGTCTCATGAGTTTTGTTGAGAAAGCACATAGGACATGTTGCAATATTTTTTTGGCATTTCCGACAAGTTTTTATTTCCCCGATTTTTTTGATGTTGCATATGTTGCAGACACATGTTTGTTTTGTTGTAATCGTTTGTACTTATTGTTGAGATAATTGCTGATTTTTGTTGCAAGTTAATCTGCAACAAAAATATATTTCTTAACCATTTTTTTTGCTACAAACACATTGTTTTTGTTGTACTTGATTGATATTTTTGTTGGAATAGTTGGTGATTTTTGTTGCAAATGAATCTGTTGCAAACTAAATTATTTCTTACCCACTTTTTAAATTTCTGTAAACACGTGTAGTTTTGTTGTAATCGCTCAAATTTTTTGTTGAAATTGTTGTTGCAAAGCTCTTTGAAGCAAAAAAAATTGTGGTTCATCCTTTTTTTGTAACATTACTTTTTAAAAAAATTGCGAAAAATTATTGTAATAGTTTATTTTTTTTGTACATAGGGTGAGTGATTTTGTTGCCACGCTCGGGATATATTGTGATTTTCGCTATACGAGTTCAATTAGTTTTTATTCTATCGGTGATTTTTTTTTTTTTTTGGAGTGTTTATTCCATACCTGTGTAATTTGTACCAGAACCAAACCAATAGTAGTAGAAAATTCGAGCCATGCACCGGCAGCTACCACGACATGTCATGACAGATTGATAGTGCTAGCTAGCATGTCTAGCTAGAATCTGAATTTCCACGCCGCTGCATGCAACCTTGGCTAGCTACGGTTTCTAGCTAGGCTTCCACCCCGCCGCATGCAAACTTGGGTGCACTGCTCAACTCACAGTACAACGCCGCGTGAGAATCTCTGCTAGCTGCCCGCGTAATGCGGGTCGTACGATACGGAGAATCAAACGGCTGGGAAGGAGACCTACCGGTAGTTTTCTTAGGGCGACCTACGCCTAGCGCTCGCCATTCTGGAAGCAGTCGAGCACACAAAATATAAAATGGTCAAGACATTAACGGATAGTTGCTCACCATGGAATGATCTTTCTTGTGAAGCCCGTTACGTGCCTAGTCAAAGCACATAGTTCAATAAAAGAAGAGCTTGCGTTACATCAACAGGTTTCTTATCAATAAGTTTTTCCAGACCATTTCTTTATTGGACACTTTGCTTAAGACCAATTTCCATTCAGACAACTCCATTCTTCAATTAAGAATCTGCAAACATACGAGGCCTTAAATAAAAATATAAAAGAAAATTACAACAAAAACAAACAATATCATGAAGGTTTTGAAACCAGTACACTAAAAAAATGGTGTTAAAAAATAATAGTGCCGACACTCGAGAAAGTTGGCTTATTTCAAAAAATGTATGATATAGATGAGACTTTAAATATGATAAAGTAACTAAAACAACGTATTATCCTTTATCACATTCGCAGAATTATGGTGCACAAATAAATATCCTATACCAAAACAAACCAGCATAAGTGATAATTTTTGTTTGACTTCTTAGACTACATACCTGTCAATGACACAGAAAATTAATCGGCTTTTATAACACTAAAATGCACACATGCTCTTGGACCTGCGTAAAAAATTCAGACAACCCTCATGAGCTCAAAATGCATGGCTGATTTGCAGTTCGGTATACTAATTAGGAGTGCAGTGCAATGCAGGAGTAGGATCGTGACGAAATAAATGTCCCCTTGTGATGTATAGAGAGAGCTTCCGCAGGGGGGCTTACCGACGGACATGCGGAGGCAAAAGAGAGACATCACCTACTTTGCGATACAGAGCAAGCTGAAAAAATATATATTACATTGTAAGTTAAATTACAAGAAAACACATAGGGACCTACATATTCGTAGGCATAAATAAGTGGTAGACAAAAAATAGAACAGGCATCCAAGTAAGTTGAATTAGGCCTTACAATCTTACTTCATATGATGATCTCGTTAGATCCACAACTCAATTTTCTTTTGTGCCGTCCAGTTTCTAGGTAGGGTAAAAAAATACCTAGGGTCAGAGTTAGAACAACGGTGTATAAAGCGAAGAGGGCCTACTTTGGCACAGAATTGATAACTCTCAAATACACGCTACATTGTGAGCAAAATTTGCTATATGCAGCTCAGTAATCTTCAGTTCTTCCTGTGCCACAACATCAAGCTCAAAAATGGCCTATATGCATAACGCCTATAACAATATAAGCATGAGAGAGAGCTTCCGTAGGGGGGCTTACTGAAAGAACAAGCTATGCCCGGATGTCGCCTAGAGGGGGGGGGGGGGTGAATAGGCGATTAAAACTTTTTCTATTTAGGGGCTTGATAATTGCGGAATAAAACTAGGTGTTTAAATTAACAAGCCAACAACCTAATTACTAGGCTCACCTATGTGCACCAACAACTTATGCTAAGCAATTAAAGCAACAAGGTGATAGCAATATATGAACTTCAAGCACGAAGGCTATCACAATGTAAATTGCATAAGTAAAGCTCGGGTATAGAGATAACCGAGGCACGCGGAGACGAGGATGTATTCCCGAGTTCCTCCTTGTTAAGGGAGTACGTCTCGTTGGAGGGGTGTGAGCTCGCCACAAGAGGCCTACTCAAGATGCCACAAAGGCCTCACCCTATTCTCCGATGAACCTCACCCAAGGGATTGGTTCACCTTCCACTATCGGAATCCTTCGGGGCGGATTCCGAAGCCCTTTACAACTTCTTCTTGGGGCACACACCCACAACTCAATTGGGGGCTCCCAAACTCGTGCCGAAGCTTCACAACTCGAAGTCTTCGCGGCACTTCCAAACCGTCTAGGGTACACAATGCACCCAAGAGGCAACAAGCTCTTGGGAACACAATGCACCCAAGAGTAACAAGCTCTTCAACGTCGATCTTCACGTATCACCGTGGAGGGAGCAACCCGATGCAACAAATGCAAAAGGCAAGAGCACACAAAGTGCTCAAATCCTTCACTCCCAAATTCCAACCAAAGCAACTAATGCTATGGAGGGAATAAGAGAGGAAGAACAAAGGGGATGAACACAAAGCAACCCCAAAATCTAGATCCATAAGTTTCCCTCACTTAGAGGGGATTTTGATTGGTGGAATGGTAGATCTAGATCTCCTCTCTTGAATCCCTAAGTTTGGGCAAGAATCATTGGAGGGATGGAGAGGAATCAAGCTCACAAGATTAGCAACAATGGAGGAGAGAGAAAATGTGAGCAGAAAAACGTGCCACGAGCCCTTGGGGAAGAAAGGGGGCTATTTATAGCCACCCCCAAAAACTAGCCGTTATGTGCAGAAAAACTGCACGGCGGTACTACCGCTGGGGCAGCGGTACTACCGCTACAGGTATGTGGACCGGTACTGCGTGTAAACCGACTCCAGCGGCAGCGGTACCCTGTGGGAGGTACCGCTGACCCCAGGTGGCGGTACTACCGGTGTCCTGCCGGTACTACCGATGGATACTTAGCCGTAAGGGCTAAGCCATCCCAGCGGTAGTACGAGGCAGAAACCGCTGAGGTACCGAACCCCATACCCGTAGCCAAAACTTGCCCAGCGGTACCTCTGGCGGTAGCACCAGCGGTACTACCGCTGGAGGTTGTACTGCTGGGCAGCTGTGGCACCGCTCCAGGTTGGAGCGGTACTACCGCTGCGCCAGCGGTACTACCGCTGAAGGCAATTTTGGCAGACCAACCGGTACGAGAAAAACATAACTTAATCATCCGGACTCCGTTTTCGATGATCTTGGTCTCGTTGGAATCGCAACGAAGAGAACTACAAGATCATGCAGAGAAACGTCATTGTCCATCATTTGAGGAGGAGATCATAAGGAGAGAGTTTGACCTCTCTAAAAAGGATACGCCGGGAAGACCTCCCTTTTTGAAAACCGGAAAGACCGAAACTTTTGCAATTGAAGTCCGAAAGAGGTAAAACCAATTTTGTTGGAAAGAGGACAACAAAAGCAACCTTTGTAAAAAGGCAAACAAGCAATAGAGATTTTGCAACGAGATGGAAGATATAAATCTTCCGCACGAAAGAACCGGCAAAATCTCCAATACCGAAAACACACAAGAAGACGCAAATGCAAACCGTTTTCGGTGACCTTGGCTTTGTCATGACAAGCATGACAAGCACCAATACCACACCACGATAAGATCCAAATAAGAACCAATAAAGATAATTGCATGGATGCAAAGGTTTGAGCTCTCCACGAACGATATGATCACGATACTCGGTCGAGAGCCCCTCTTGATAGTACGGCTATCTATCCTATAACCCGGTCTCTCACTAAACATAATGAGACCGGTAAAATAAAAGCCCTATCAAGATCATACCTTTGCCTTGCGCATTAATCCACTTGAGGTCGATGAAGACGATCTTCATTTCCTCAAGACGAACCACCTTTCTTGATTGCGCCTTGCTTGGTGAAGATTCACATGTGGCTCCCCCATACACCAAGATGGGGAAAGCACTCCTTCGGTATATCTTCACTTGGCCTTTCTCTCGATGACGAACACCTTGGCCTTGATCAACAAATGATCTTCTTCCCTAAACCTTGACTCCAACACATGGAGAACAAGCGAGACCTTGACTCCAACAAATGGAGACAAGCAAGCAAATGGACACCTACAAATATAGCTCAATGCAAATATTAGTCCATAGAGATTGTCATTAATTACCAAAACCATGCATGGGATCAACCATGCACTTTCAATCTCCCCCATTTTGGTAATTGATGACAATCCCTTTTAAGAGGGTTTATATAATGAATAAAGCATCCTTGCATGACAAACAAGCAAGAATGCAAAGCGCATTAAAGGCAAATGCAACAAAAGCATAAAACCCAAATTCCCTTAAACCCTCTAAACTTCTCCCCCATTGGCATCGATTGCCGAAATGGGAAGAAAAATTTAGAGAGCCAATATAATATGAGTTCCTCCATAAAGGTGTGCATTACTCAAGATATGAGTGAAATCAATTGCACTTATTCATTTACGAATAATTAGAGGAAATCAAACTATATTGAGGATCCAAAGATTGCAAAAGGATGAAATCATTTTAAACATCTCCACAAAGGAGGAAAGTAATCAAAAAGATCCAAAGCAAGAGTTCCAAATAAAATGGAGAAGTTCCCCAATGATCATGCACAAATGAGGAGTGCATAAATATGGCATCCTCACTCCCCAAAATTATCTAGAACACGCAACAAGTGCAAGAGTGCATAATGCAAAAGCAAATCATAGCACTTGCACCAAAGATGTGGTTGAGCCATAAGGAGATACCAATTTTCAAAAATTCATCATAAGATAGGCCCAACCGAGACAAAAAGATCTTTTAAAGAAATATGTTCACACGCTTAGGGATACCAATTGGAAACTAAAACCAATTGAAAATGCCAAAAGCTAGTGAGAGCATTTAGTCAAATAAAAAACAACATGCTTACCATGGTAGGCATGAAGTCAAAGATCTCCAAGAAATACATGAGTGTGCAAAGATACCAATAAACAATAAGACAAGCACTCATGAGACAAATTTGGAACCGCCAAAGAATTATAGATGAAAAAACAAGGTGGCTCGAGGAAATAGGATACCAACTAAAATGTGACCTCTCTCATATGTATAGGTTTCTAATTGGACAAACCATTGAAGATATACATCCGCAAAGAAACATATACATACGAAATGGTCCGGGAAAGAGATAACAAGGTATCCAAAAGGAAGTCATAAATATACAAATGAGATTATTGCTTAAAAAGCATAGCACATAGCTCAAATTTATCTCATTGTACATAAATGAACTTCAAATATATCAAATGCATCACACATATCACTAAGGGAACAAGAGATAGTGGAGATGCTTTGAAATAGGCAACAAGTATCACAAGGAAATAAAATCAATTGAAGAAAGGTTTTTGCAAATTCATCACACATATCACAAAGATATATTAAGTGAGGGAAAAAGCCAAAAACCACAACAATTGCACAAAAAGGATTTCATGCCAAAAGGCAACCTACACAAGGTTGAGACTAGTAACGTGAGCATGGGATTGATACTTGTTACCGAGATGACATTGGTGATGAAGATGATGAGAGATGGTTTGACATCAAAGCTTGACTCCGACAATCACACGGTGAGAACACCTTCCTTATGAATGAGGGAAGCATCCAATGCATCTCCATTGTACCTAAAACACAATTAGAGTACAAAATGGTTCCCAAACTCATTGGGTCCTATAGTAGTTAGATCAACTACAATATATAGGAAACACTCCATAATTATGTGCATCTAGATATGAAATTGAATTTCATGCACATCTTAGCCGATTTAGGATTCGGTGGAGTATCCCCTATATATTGGAACTAGAAAGACTAGCATGCCATAAAATATATATACTAGTAAATATGCATGCATAGACTTACAAGAACCAAACGAGATACAATTTGGACAAAAACACCAAGTAAACCAAGAAGAGAGCACACCAAGGTGTGACACAAAAAGGTTGTCCAAATTATATCAAAATCCAAATCAACACATGATTGAGGAAAAATCAAATCAACAAATGATTGATTCCATAACACATCAACACATGAGGTGTGATATCAAAAGGAATCAAATCAACACAACAAATGATTGAAAAGACACCAAATGAAAATAAGATACCAATTAAAACAACAAATAACCATTAGGAGAAAAGATACCAAGAAAAGGGTGATACCTGACCGAAGTCAAGTAAAGTAAGATGAAGCAAAAAGGTATCAAGACCCCCATAATAAATATTAATTGGAACGAATATCTATGGAGGAGATATTAAATTCCAATTAATACAAATTGAAGGTACCAACACAAGATAAAGAATCAAATGCCAATTGAAAGGATCAAAAATTGATAGATAGGTTAGTGTTCTAAATAAAAGGAATGCTCCCCCAAGATTCATGCATTATCTTAGATATTTGCATTTGAATACAAAATGCATACACAAGGGATCATTACTCTCCATATTTTATTTACAACACTAAACACTACCAATTGAAAAAATAGGATCCATTCAAAAGGCAAGGAAGGCAATAGATAAAGCAAATTTAACGCAAGAGCCAATGCGAAGATGGTCTACACAATCCACCACAATTAGTAGAAACACTTGTCATGGACAAGGAGTATATAGAGATATTTCTAGGTGGTATAAAGAAAAGATGTACAAGACCAACTTCACCACAAACTAGCAAATGGAAAAAGATAGGAATTAAAACACCATTTTTAAAGAGGGTTGTTGGTAGTTTCAATTATTCGAATCAACCGGCAAAGCCATGATTAGAATAAAAGGAAACAAATGGTTTCTCACATAATATATGGAAATGCATATTTAGAGAAAAACCACACCAAGCAAACCCAAGCAAACAAGAACCAAAGGGTAACCACAAAGGAAAATTGGAACTTGTTTGAGTAAACATGCCACATAGGAAATGGATAATGTACAATATCAACTCTAAGTGGCAAACCTCAAATGTTCACATTTTTATGGGATTGTAATATGCACATAGCTTATTACTCCCCCATAATGTGATAATTTGTTTTATTTTTAAACAAGAGGCAAATAAGACCAACAAGAGAAATTAATGGACATTGTAGAATTTGAATTTCTCATGAATATGACACACCACATAGTGACTAGATAAGATGAAATATCAAAACTAGGTGGTGTGCTTCATGTACATACATTTTTAGGTTTGTGAGGTGCACTAAGCACATCACTCCCCCAAAATGGGATAGTCCATTAATATCTCAAAGAGCCAAATAAAATCCACACAAGATTCAAAAAGCTCAACACAAAGTTACACATATATGATACACAACTAACATACACCACCTTGAATAACAAGATAAGTAAGAAAGGAGCATATCACATACAAACACATGCTAGGAACAAAACTAACACATGCAAGGGAGCAAGCAACTTTCAATGAATATATAAATTAAATACAAGTTACCGCAAGGAGGAAGCATTGGTTATGACATAGATATGTGATGATCCAATTGACTTGGCTTGATGAGATAAAAACATGAAGATCGCTTAATTCTTCAAAAGAAATCAAGTCACCAATGTCCTCCACATACACCTATTGATCAAGTTGAAGCTTGTTGGTCCCCAACCAAGTTGGGTCCTAAGAGGTTAGTCACAATAGGCTTGGGAACCCAAATGGTGCTTTTCTTGCCACCACTTTGAGCTCCCACATACTTGGCAAACACATTGCCAACTCTATCCTTCCCAAGAGAATAAACATCATTAATTATGATAGGGTTGGATGGGGTACCGTTCGTGCATGAAGAAGCAAAATGACCTTTGCCACGGCAAAGGTAGCAACACCGACTCTTCTTCTTCTTAACGGGCTCCTCAACTTGAGGAGCGTTGACTTGAGTCTTCTTAGGAGGTGGTCTTTGTTCAACCCGTGGTTGGGCACGAGATTGAACAAGAGGCCGCTTCCCTAGTTGCTTCTCACTAAGTGTCTTCTTCTTCATAGGGCAATCCCGAACGTGGTGCCCTTCAACCTTGCACTTGAAGCAAGTGATCTTGGCCGGATTCTTGACTTGAACTTGGCCCTTCTTCTTCTTCTCAACCTTGGACTTGTTCTTGATGTTGGAGTTGAATCCAAGTCCACTCTTGTCATTTGGGGATTGTTGCACACTCAACATGTTGTCAAGTGCCCTCTTCCCCTCATGACGCTTTTCCAAACCTTTCTTCAAAGAAGTGGCTTGGGCCTTGAGCTCTCCTCTCTTCTCTACATGGTTAGTGACAACACAAGTACTAGAGGAGGTAGATGCATCATTGTTAGAGCAACAAGGCAAAGCAAGTAATTCATCACATGATGTACCAACATTTTTAGTGGATGAACTACTAGGACTAGCACATGGCAATATAGCATTTTTCATTAAGGTTGTGCTAATATCCACATGAGGCTCACTTGATGTTACCTTTGTAGTGATGGCCTCATGAGCTAACTTAAGACAAGCATAGGAAGCAAGAAGTTCATCATTAGAGCTAGATAGCTTTTCATGATTTGCTTCCAACTCCTCATACTTGCTAGTTAGCAACTCAAGTTGAGCTCTTAGCTCAACATTCTCCTTCAAGGTAGATGCTTCACAAGAAATGGAGTTAGTAGCACAAGCATCATTAGCGTTAGAAATAGACGAAGGCATAACAAGTTCATCATTTTTAGATAGTTGAGTTTGAAGTTGATCATGAGACAAGATGAGGAGAGAGTGCTCACGTTCCAAAGCCTTTTGAGTTTTGTCACATCTCTCTATATCCTCAATTAGTCTAGCATTGCCAACTCCAAATTCAACCTTTTCCTTTTTAAGCATTTTACATTTGGAAATGGCATGGTCACGTTCTTCAATAAGTTTAGCAATAATAGCATCGTGAGATTCCTCAATATTCTCAAGTTTCTCCTCAAGAGAAGCCCGAATCTCTTGCTCTTCCTCAAGAGCATCTTCTAAAGTAGCCTTTTCCATCGCATCATCTCTTTCTATCTTACCCTTCTCTTCAAGGCTTGCTTTCAAGGCCTCAATAGTTTCCCCACGCTCAATAAGAGTGCTCATGATTTCAAAGAGGTTAGCTTGAGCACTATTATTGCTAGGGAGGGCTTTAAGAATCATTAGACCTTTATTTTGAAGCATAGCATTAACCTTTTCCACATCATCTTCTTCATCATTATTATCATCATCATTATCATCATTATTATTATTATTGCTAGAAGAAGATTTAGCCATAAGGCAATGATAGGTGGATGAAGAGGGATAATTAATTTTTGAACTACTCAAGTTCAAATCTTGTTCCACAATTAATTGAGTTTCCTCTACATTAATATTCATGCAAGAGTTAGAGGGAACACAAGCATTTTTATCATTGGAACAAGACAAAGCAAGCATATCATCATTAAATTTATCTAAGCAATTTTTGGATGATATGCAAGGACTATCAACACTAGCATGTATGACATTTATAGTGCTATAAGTGTTTAGGTCCAAAGATGAAGCATTGCAACAAGATAGAGATAAATGATCATCAATAATGAGCTCACTATCAAGGTTGCAAAACCTATCACTACTCACCATTACATTGGATTGTGGCTTACCACATTTTGGTGAAGTAGATGAAGACGAGAACTCGTCACGGCCGGAGGTGGAGGGAGAGCAATCATCCTCAATAGAGTTGGACCCTCCATATTTATCTTGAAGCTTGGTCCAAAACTCATGAGCATCCCGGAGAGGCATGATTGACTCGAAAACTACAACACTCACAAATTTGCAAAACTCATTAGAAGCTAGAGCATCTAGATATAAGTTTTTCTCATCCTCTAAAGTCGTACTTTCGTAGTCCTTCGGAGGAGAAAAACCTATATCTAAGATACGCTCAAGATTGGGGTCCAAGACCCGTAAGTGTCTAAGCATATGAGTTTTCCAAACATTAAAATTTGTGCCATTGAATATAAACATGGAATTGTGCACTAAATCCCTAGACGACATCTTTACTCTCTAGGCGGTAAAGCCAAACAAGAGAGACGAGGCTCTGATACCAATTGAAAGAACAAGCTATGCCCGGATGTCGCCTAGAGGGGGGGGGGGGGGGTGAATAGGCGATTAAAACTTTTTCTATTTAGGGGCTTGATAATTGCGGAATAAAACTAGGTGTTTAAATTAACAAGCCAACAACCTAATTACTAGGCTCACCTATGTGCACCAACAACTTATGCTAAGCAATTAAAGCAACAAGGTGATAGCAATATATGAACTTCAAGCACGAAGGCTATCACAATGTAAATTGCATAAGTAAAGATCGGGTATAGAGATAACCGAGGCACGCGGAGACGAGGATGTATTCCCGAGTTCCTCCTTGTTAAGGGAGTACGTCTCGTTGGAGGGGTGTGAGCTCGCCACAAGAGGCCTACTCAAGATGCCACAAAGGCCTCACCCTATTCTCCGATGAACCTCACCCAAGGGATTGGTTCACCTTCCACTATCGGAATCCTTCGGGGCGGATTCCGGAGCCCTTTACAACTTCTTCTTGGGGCACACTCCCACAACTCAATTGGGGGCTCCCAAACTCGTGCCGAAGCTTCACAACTCAAAGTCTTCGCGGCACCTCCAAACCGTCTAGGGTACACAATGCACCCAAGAGGCAACAAGCTCTTGGGAACACAATGCACCCAAGAGTAACAAGCTCTTCAACGTCGATCTTCACGTATCACCGTGGAGGGAGCAACCCGATGCAACAAATGCAAAAGGCAAGAGCACACAAAGTGCTCAAATCCTTCACTCCCAAATTCCAACCAAAGCAACTAATGCTATGGAGGGAATAAGAGAGGAAGAACAAAGGGGATGAACACAAAGCAACCCCAAAATCTAGATCCACAAGTTTCCCTCACTTAGAGGGGATTTTGATTGGTGGAATGGTAGATCTAGATCTCCTCTCTTGAATCCCTAAGTTTGGGCAAGAATCATTGGAGGGATGGAGAGGAATCAAGCTCACAAGATTAGCAAAAATGGAGGAGAGAGAAAATGTGAGCAGAAAAACGTGCCACGAGCCCTTGGGGAAGAAAGGGGGCTATTTATAGCCACCCCCAAAAACTAGCCGTTATGTGCAGAAAAACTGCACGGCGGTACTACCGCTGGGGCAGCGGTACTACCGCTACAGGTATGTGGACCGGTACTGCGTGTAAACCGACTCCAGTGGCAGCGGTACCCTGTGGGAGGTACCGCTGACCCCAGGTGGCGGTACTACCGGTGTCCTGCCGGTACTACCGGTGGATACTTAGCCGTAAGGGCTAAGCCATCCCAGCGGTAGTACGAGGCAGAAACCGTTGAGGTACCGAACCCCATACCCGTAGCCAAAACTTGCCCAGTGGTACCTCTGGCGGTAGCACCAGCGGTACTACCACTGGAGGTCGTACTGCTGGGCAGCTGTGGCACCGCTCCAGGTTGGAGCGGTACTACCGCTGCGCCAGCGGTACTACCGCTGCGCCAGCGGTACTACCGCTGAAGGCAATTTTGGCAGACCAACCGGTACGAGAAAAACATAACTTAATCATCCGGACTCCGTTTTCGATGATCTTGGTCTCGTTGGAATCGCAACGAAGAGAACTACAAGATCATGCAGAGAAACGTCATTGTCCATCATTTGAGGAGGAGATCATAAGGAGAGAGTTTGACCTCTCTAAAAAGGATACACCGGGAAGACCTCCCTTTTGAAAACCGGAAAGACCGAAACTTTTGCAATTGAAGACCGAAAGAGGTAAAACCAATTTTGATGGAAAGAGGACAACAAAAGCAACCTTTGAAAAAGGCAAACAAGCAATGGAGATTTTGCAACGAGATGGAAGATATAAATCTTCCGCACGAAAGAACCGGCAAAATCTCCAATACCGAAAACACAAAAGAAGACGCAAATGCAAACCGTTTTCGGTGACCTTGGCTTTGTCATGACAAGCATGACAAGCACCAATACCACACCACGATAAGATCCAAATAAGAACCAATAAAGATGATTGCATGGATGCAAAGGTTTGAGCTCTCCACGAACGATACGATCACGATACTCGGTCGAGAGCCCCTCTTGATAGTACGGCTATCTATCCTATAACCCGGTCTCTCACTAAACATAATGAGACCGGTAAAATAAAAGCCCAATCAAGATCATACCTTTGCCTTGCGCATTAAACCACTTGAGGTCGATGAAGACGATCTTCATCTCCTCAAGACGAACCACCTTTCTTGATTGCGCCTTGCTTGGTGAAGATTCACATGTGGCTCCCCCATACACCAAGATGGGGAAAGCACTCCTTCGGTATATCTTCACTTGGCCTTTCTCTCGATGACGAACACCTTGGCCTTGATCAACAAATGATCTTCTTCCCTAAACCTTGACTCCAACACATGGAGAACAAGCGAGACCTTGACTCCAACAAATGGAGACAAGCAAGCAAATGGACACCTACAAATATAGCTCAATGCAAATATTAGTCCATAGAGATTGTCATTAATTACCAAAACCATGCATGGGATCAACCATGCACTTTCACTTACCGACAGACATGCGGAGGCAAAAGAGAGATATCACCTACTTTGCGATACAGAGCAAGTTGGAAAAAATATATATTACATTGTAAGTTAAATTACAAGAGAACACATAGGGACCTACATATTCGTAGGCATAGATAAGTGGTAGACAAAAAATAGAACGGGCATCCAAGTAAGTTGAATTAGGCCTTACAATCTTACTTCGTATGATGATCTCGTTAGATCCACAACTCAATTTTCTGGTGTGCCGTCCAGTTTCTAGGTAGGGTAAAAATACCTAGGGTCAGAGTTAGAACAATGGTGTATAAAGCGAAGAGGGCCTACTTTGGCACAGAATTGATAACTCTCAAATACATGCTACATTGTGAACAAAATTTGCTATATGCAGCTCAGTAATCTTCAGTTCTTCCTGTGCCACAACCTCAAGCTCAAAAATGGCCTATATGCATAACGCCTATAACAATATAAGCATGATGATAAGATAACTTCAAGATAGATGGAACGTAGCCACCCTCCTCTCCGCTTTTCTCTCTCTCTTCTCCTCCCTTATCCTTTCCCTTGCTACAGTGCCAGAGAGAGGCGAAAAGGGAGGCGATCTTGTGTTCCCTCGTTCCGCCGAAGACCAGGCCGGTGGTCCCCTCCCTCTGTCTGCTGCTCCGGCGGCGGGAGTGGGGGAATCCCGTTCCTGTGTCTTCGGTGTGTAAATAGTAGGGTCTGGTTTCCCGGCGGCGCTGGAGGGGTGGTACTGGCGGCGTCTCGGTGGAATAATGGGGTCGGCTTTCTTCTCCCACCTCGGCTTCGTCTTTTGGGGTGGAGCCGTGGAGTTGCCGGCGGTTGGTGCTCGCGGATCTGTCGATCTGTGAAGCTTTTGTGCTCAGGAGCCGGCCACTGTGACGGAGGCGGTGGTCGGGGTTTGGAGCTTTTGTCCCCTGTCCCCATCTCCGTCTCGGTGGAGTTGCTTCTGGCTCTACGGTGGGGGTTCTGGGGGTTCGGCGGTGGTGCTTCGGTGGAGCCTCCGCTCTTGTACAGAAGCTTTCGGCGTTGCTTGAAGGAAGAAGACAGTGGTCCAGGAGTTGGAAAGAGGAATGTTGGCGTGGGATCTGCTTGCCGTCTGCACGGGAGGCCAGATCCGGAGCGGGATGAGCTCGGCGCATGGCGCCGGCCGATGCAGCTCCTCTGCCCTGATCCAACTCATCGGAGTTGGTGGAACTTGCGGCTCACAAACGCCTTTTGGCTACGAGTTCATCTTGTTCTTAGGTTTGGTGTTGATGGCATTTCCTTCTCTGCTGTGAGGTTGAAGAAGGTCTCCTGGTCCTCGCTCTGTTCTTGTTTTCGCTCTTGTTCTAGCTGTGTACTTGTTCTTCATGTTTAATATAATTTGTTTCTTCTAAAAAAAGATAGATGGAACGTAAAGATATCAATGCCGTGTGATGAAGAATGTCACGACAATAGGGGAAATAACTACGGTACAAAGAAAACAGAGCTATCAAGTCAAACTGTAGATAAGGAAAGAGAAAAAAAAAACATGTTAGAATATGGAATCAAAGCTTACTTCAGCAACACACAACATTGCCAACATACGCATATCTTCAAGAAACAGCCCATCATGGTGCTTCTCTATTTCCGAGCCAACTTGGTACAATAACATTAGGAATAAATCTGAACTGTAAGCAAAAGGAGAGCTGTTTATGCTGACACCCAGTCCCGTATGCGCTGTTACAATATGGCAATTTTACCTTTTTTTTGTTCCACCACCAGCAGAACCCATCTACACATCGTTTCTTGGCCTTCTGGCCGCATGCCTTCATGGTAGGGCAGCACACTGCCACCTCGTTGCCGCCTCACAATGCTCACAACATGCCACCGGCCTGTAATCCATCAAGAGGCAGCCATTCGAAGTCTTAAAGCAACATATGGCTAAACTGGAAACAAATGAGCAGGTAGCATATAGGACGATATATGATCACACGATAGCCAAAGGAAGGCACCTGATACGAAAGAGCATTAGGTAGGACAGTAAGAAGGATATTAACATGTTACCACACGCATACATGAACATGAAAAGGATATTAACCTCCTGCTAATAGCGGTGGTGCCCCTTATCAAAACTAAATCAGTATGCACAGAAGCACATAGATGTTCATAGGCATGTCATAAATTTGCCATAATCCTATTAGTACTCTAGTGATATTCCCACCAAGCTAGCCAAACTACATTACTTTCCACATGACATGTATAATGTATCATCAACAGAATGGTTCTCAAACAATTCTTGCTAGTAGAATAATGTAACGGTGGTTAAATTAGTTTTTTGGAACACATAAAAATAAATTAGGGGAACGAAGCAAGGAAGAAATGAACTCTTTCGCTATCTATCCCTTCTACCTTTCTTCCAGCCAATCTTCCCTACCTTATTAGAAGTCAAGTTGAATATACCCAGCAAGGAAAATAACCATACAATGTTCAATTCTAGTAGCATCAGGCTGCTAGTTCATCAAGAAAACAATATTACCATGGATGGACTAATAATCCTACATGGTTCAGGTACTGGTCAACTACAAATGCTTAATGATGTATATGTTCTTTCAAAGTAAATTGTGTATTGAACAAACTTGTAATCAGAACTGCCTTTTCAATGATGGGAATCAGATATGAAACTGTGATACCACATTTCAGCTCATGGATCTCGTGTTTTGTTGGATTTCACCCCACTAATATATAGCATGCTCACGATTAAATAAGCTATATGACAGAATAGTTTGATGTTTCCTTGAATGGACCTGCAATGGTATTTGGTAGTTGCTAATGCACAGAATTACTGACCACCTTAGATATAAAGGTTCTAAACACACACATCACAGTATGAAAACAAAATGAATCCACCGCAGCTAGCCACCAATAATAAGGAAAGGGGGGAAATTATTTAACTACCATGCAGCAATTGAATGTAAACTCAAAGCCAAAACCAACGAGGGTGGGGAGAGCGAGCTCACCTGGGTACGACACGACGAAACAAATGCATATTAATCAAATCTTATTGAACGGAGATGCCTGTTTACCTGGGAGTTCAGAAATACAGTAAGATTAGCTCAACACTGGACTACCATGGAGATAAAACTGAATAAAAATTGCAGTATTGACAGAGAAAACTAAATCCTTCATATTGCATTATTAGATAGATGTGATAAGATTTTTGCAGATTAAGATCACACGGCAACCCAGAGACACACACACATACACACAGAAAGAGAGAGGAGGGTTGGTAGCAGGTCACCTTTGCAAGGAAGATCATTGACGCCAATGTTCTACATGATGCAATGTGTCCAGAAGTTCAGTGGGAAAATTCTCCAATCGATTTGGCTGGGAAAATTCTCCAATCGATTTGGCTGCTAAACAAAATAGAAATTAAGCCAGGAATGGCAGCCATTCGAAGTCTTAAAGCAACATATGGCTAAACTGGAAACAAATGAGCAGGTAGCATATAGGACGATATATGATCACACGATAGCCAAAGGAAGGCACCTGATATGAAAGAGCATTACGTAGGACACTAAGAAGGATATTAACATGTTACCACATGCATACATGAACATGAAAAGGATATTAACCTCCTGCTAATAACGGTGGTGCCCCTTATCAAAACTAAATCAGTATGCACAGAAGCACATAGATGTTCATAGGCATGTCATAAATTTGCCATAATCCTATTAGTACTCTAGTGATATTCCCACAAAGCTAGCCGAACTACATTACTTTCCACATGACATGTATAATGTATCATCAACAGAATGGTTCTCTCACAAATGTAAATTATGGTTTGACGGCTAATTTTAGCACATATTTCATTATCAATACATGACAACAAAAAGGAAGGGGTGTCACCGGTAATAGCGTGTATGTCCAAGGAAACGCCTAATGATATTAACTTGATGCCACAAGGAGAAAACTGAAAACAACTATGAAGCTACAAAATGTCGACATATATAGGTTTTCCGAACACTAAAAATATATTGAGAGGAAGAGATCACTTTTGTTTTCAAACAATTCTTGCTAGTAGAATAATGTAACGGTGGTTAAATTAGTTTTTTGGAACACATAAAAATAAATTAGGGGAACGAAGCAAGGAAGAAATGAACTCTTTCGCTATCTATCCCTTCTACCTTTCTTCCAGCCAATCTTCCCTACCTTATTAGAAGTCAAGTTGAATATACCCAGCAAGGAAAATAACCATACAATGTTCAATTCTAGTAGCATCAGGCTGCTAGTTCATCAAGAAAACAATATTACCATGGATGGACTAATAATCCTACATGGTTCAGGTACTGGTCAACTACAAATGCTTAATGATGTATATGTTCTTTCAAAGTAAATTGTGTATTGAACAAACTTGTAATCAGAACTGCCTTTTCAATGATGGGAATCAGATATGAAACTGTGATACCACATTTCAGCTCATGGATCTCGTGTTTTGTTGGATTTCACCCCACTAATATATAGCATGCTCACGATTAAATAAGCTATATGACAGAATAGTTTGATGTTTCCTTGAATGGACCTGCAATGGTATTTGGTAGTTGCTAATGCACAGAATTACTGACCACCTTAGATATAAAGGTTCTAAACACACACATCACAGTATGAAAACAAAATGAATCCACCGCAGCTAGCCACCAATAATAAGGAAAGGGGGGAAATTATTTAACTACCATGCAGCAATTGAATGTAAACTCAAAGCCAAAACCAACGAGGGTGGGGAGAGCGAGCTCACCTGGGTACGACACGACGAAACAAATGCATATTAATCAAATCTTATTGAACGGAGATGCCTGTTTACCTGGGAGTTCAGAAATACAGTAAGATTAGCTCAACACTGGACTACCATGGAGATAAAACTGAATAAAAATTGCAGTATTGACAGAGAAAACTAAATCCTTCATATTGCATTATTAGATAGATGTGATAAGATTTTTGCAGATTAAGATCACACGGCAACCCAGAGACACACACACATACACACAGAAAGAGAGAGGAGGGTTGGTAGCAGGTCACCTTTGCAAGGAAGATCATTGACGCCAATGTTCTACATGATGCAATGTGTCCAGAAGTTCAGTGGGAAAATTCTCCAATCGATTTGGCTGGGAAAATTCTCCAATCGATTTGGCTGCTAAACAAAATAGAAATTAAGCCAGGAATGGCAGCCATTCGAAGTCTTAAAGCAACATATGGCTAAACTGGAAACAAATGAGCAGGTAGCATATAGGACGATATATGATCACACGATAGCCAAAGGAAGGCACCTGATATGAAAGAGCATTACGTAGGACACTAAGAAGGATATTAACATGTTACCACATGCATACATGAACATGAAAAGGATATTAACCTCCTGCTAATAACGGTGGTGCCCCTTATCAAAACTAAATCAGTATGCACAGAAGCACATAGATGTTCATAGGCATGTCATAAATTTGCCATAATCCTATTAGTACTCTAGTGATATTCCCACAAAGCTAGCCGAACTACATTACTTTCCACATGACATGTATAATGTATCATCAACAGAATGGTTCTCTCACAAATGTAAATTATGGTTTGACGGCTAATTTTAGCACATATTTCATTATCAATACATGACAACAAAAAGGAAGGGGTGTCACCGGTAATAGCGTGTATGTCCAAGGAAACGCCTAATGATATTAACTTGATGCCACAAGGAGAAAACTGAAAACAACTATGAAGCTACAAAATGTCGACATATATAGGTTTTCCGAACACTAAAAATATATTGAGAGGAAGAGATCACTTTTGTTTTCAAACAATTCTTGCTAGTAGAATAATGTAACGGTGGTTAAATTAGTTTTTTGGAACACATAAAAATAAATTAGGGGAACGAAGCAAGGAAGAAATGAACTCTTTCGCTATCTATCCCTTCTACCTTTCTTCCAGCCAATCTTCCCTACCTTATTAGAAGTCAAGTTGAATATACCCAGCAAGGAAAATAACCATACAATGTTCAATTCTAGTAGCATCAGGCTGCTAGTTCATCAAGAAAACAATATTACCATGGATGGACTAATAATCCTACATGGTTCAGGTACTGGTCAACTACAAATGCTTAATGATGTATATGTTCTTTCAAAGTAAATTGTGTATTGAACAAACTTGTAATCAGAACTGCCTTTTCAATGATGGGAATCAGATATGAAACTGTGATACCACATTTCAGCTCATGGATCTCGTGTTTTGTTGGATTTCACCCCACTAATATATAGCATGCTCACGATTAAATAAGCTATATGACAGAATAGTTTGATGTTTCCTTGAATGGACCTGCAATGGTATTTGGTAGTTGCTAATGCACAGAATTACTGACCACCTTAGATATAAAGGTTCTAAACACACACATCACAGTATGAAAACAAAATGAATCCACCGCAGCTAGCCACCAATAATAAGGAAAGGGGGGAAATTATTTAACTACCATGCAGCAATTGAATGTAAACTCAAAGCCAAAACCAACGAGGGTGGGGAGAGCGAGCTCACCTGGGTACGACACGACGAAACAAATGCATATTAATCAAATCTTATTGAACGGAGATGCCTGTTTACCTGGGAGTTCAGAAATACAGTAAGATTAGCTCAACACTGGACTACCATGGAGATAAAACTGAATAAAAATTGCAGTATTGACAGAGAAAACTAAATCCTTCATATTGCATTATTAGATAGATGTGATAAGATTTTTGCAGATTAAGATCACACGGCAACCCAGAGACACACACACATACACACAGAAAGAGAGAGGAGGGTTGGTAGCAGGTCACCTTTGCAAGGAAGATCATTGACGCCAATGTTCTACATGATGCAATGTGTCCAGAAGTTCAGTGGGAAAATTCTCCAATCGATTTGGCTGGGAAAATTCTCCAATCGATTTGGCTGCTAAACAAAATAGAAATTAAGCCAGGAATGGCAGCCATTCGAAGTCTTAAAGCAACATATGGCTAAACTGGAAACAAATGAGCAGGTAGCATATAGGACGATATATGATCACACGATAGCCAAAGGAAGGCACCTGATATGAAAGAGCATTACGTAGGACACTAAGAAGGATATTAACATGTTACCACATGCATACATGAACATGAAAAGGATATTAACCTCCTGCTAATAACGGTGGTGCCCCTTATCAAAACTAAATCAGTATGCACAGAAGCACATAGATGTTCATAGGCATGTCATAAATTTGCCATAATCCTATTAGTACTCTAGTGATATTCCCACAAAGCTAGCCGAACTACATTACTTTCCACATGACATGTATAATGTATCATCAACAGAATGGTTCTCTCACAAATGTAAATTATGGTTTGACGGCTAATTTTAGCACATATTTCATTATCAATACATGACAACAAAAAGGAAGGGGTGTCACCGGTAATAGCGTGTATGTCCAAGGAAACGCCTAATGATATTAACTTGATGCCACAAGGAGAAAACTGAAAACAACTATGAAGCTACAAAATGTCGACATATATAGGTTTTTCGAACACTAAAAATATATTGAGAGGAAGAGATCACTTTTGTTTTCAAACAATTCTTGCTAGTAGAATAATGTAACGGTGGTTAAATTAGTTTTTTGGAACACATAAAAATAAATTAGGGGAACGAAGCAAGGAAGAAATGAACTCTTTCGCTATCTATCCCTTCTACCTTTCTTCCAGCCAATCTTCCCTACCTTATTAGAAGTCAAGTTGAATATACCCAGCAAGGAAAATAACCATACAATGTTCAATTCTAGTAGCATCAGGCTGCTAGTTCATCAAGAAAACAATATTACCATGGATGGACTAATAATCCTACATGGTTCAGGTACTGGTCAACTACAAATGCTTAATGATGTATATGTTCTTTCAAAGTAAATTGTGTATTGAACGAACTTGTAATCAGAACTGCCTTTTCAATGATGGGAATCAGATATGAAACTGTGATACCACATTTCAGCTCATGGATCTCGTGTTTTGTTGGATTTCATCCCACTAATATATAGCATGCTCATGATTAAATAAGCTATATGACAGAATAGTATGATGTTTCCTTGAATGGACCTGCAATGGTATTTGGTAGTTGCTAATGCACAGAATTACTAACCACCTTAGATATACTGGTTCTAAACACACACATCACAGTATGAAAACAATATGAATCCACCGCAGCTAGCCACCAATAATAAGGAAAGGGGAAAATTATTTAACTACCATGCAGCAATTGAATGTAAACTCAAAGCCAAAACCAACGAGAGTGGGGAGAGCGAGCTCACCAGGGTACGATGCGACGAAACAAATGCATATTAATCAAATCTTATTGAACGGAGATGCCTGTTTACCTGGGAGTTCAGAAATACAGTAAGATTAGCTCAACACTGGACTGCCATGGAGATAAAACTGAATAAAAATTGGAGTATTGAAGACAAAACTAAATCCTTCATATTGCATTATTAGATAAACGTGATAAGATTTTTGCAGATTAAGATCACACGGCAACCCAGAGACATACCCACATACACACAGAAAGAGAGAGGAGGGTTGGTAGCAGGTCACCTTTGCAAGGAAGATCATTGACGCCAATGTTCTGCATGCTGCAATGTGTCCAGAAGTTCACTGGGAAAATTCTCCAATCGATTTGGCTGCAAAACAAGATAGAAATTAAGCCAGGAATTGAAAGGATGCACAAGGCACCCAAGTATCATCTAAAGTTGGACAATCAAAAATATGGAGTGTAAACAAATGGGAGATGAGATTGTTCCAAAACAGAAGTTGAAGGAGATGGGGATCATACCACACGCACGAGCGACAATCGCCTTCCCTCTTCGCATCCTCTGCAACCCAGCGGTCACCGATTTATCGAGATATAGTGGCGTAGCCTTCTAGTCAGTAGGCGCTACGTCATCTTGGGTCAGAGCAATCTCAATACCAGTCGCGGGATGCTTTCGGCCCTTCCGCTGTTGCAGCTGCCGCAACCCTAGGTCTACCCTGATGTGGTACTCCTGGACATAAAATGAAACAAGAATACTGTCACACTGAAATCTAAGAAGGGGCTGAAAAGCACAAACATTCAAAATGTTCCACATCTCAAACAGAGCTTAACAAGAAATATAACCTAATTCCATGTTTTCTGTTGCTATCTACATTAGAACTTCAACAGAGATAAATCTACATATAGAACAGCAAACGATGCATAAGAATTCTCACAGCATTTCTGAAGAAGCCATGTAGTCCAGGAAACCCAATGATGGTTGTTCTCACTGTCGGTGAATCTCCTAGACACCCAAACCCTAGATACAAAATCGAAATTAAATTAGAGGGCGAGGAATCAGATGAAGAAGCTCGTGTAGCACGAACAGGAACCGTACCTTGCCTGGGGTGTTGGTCGTCATCGTCGCACAGGGTCCTCGTTGCCGGCGTTGCTCAGCAGCGGGAAGAGCCATAGCGGCTGCTCCTGCTTCCTCTCCTCCTTCCGCAGAGGCGCCTGCGGGCTGACTCCACCAGCGGAGACGCCCCTCCTTCCGCCGAGGCGAGACGACCCGCTGCGGCCTCTGGGCAGCCGCCGAACTCCACCCCTCCCGTCGAGGCCGGGCCTGCGGGTCACCTCCCACGCTGGGACCGCCTCTCCTCCGTCCTCTTCCTCCGGCCGAGGCGACGATGCGCTGCGCCCTCCGGACAGCCGCCGTCGTCTACCACCTGCAGCCGCGCTGCTCCTGCATCCTCTCCTCCAAATAGAAAGAGCATGGCCCCCTTCATGCCCTCCTCCCGCATCCTCTTCCAACCATGGCGTCGTAGTAGCCTCCCTCGGCCTGCTCAACCACCTCCTGCGCTGAAGGGGAGGCCCGTGGAGAAAAAGTCCGCCGGCTCCAAATCCACAGGCCGAGGCGGTGAGGCTGCTCCTCCCTCGCCGCCCTTGGTCGCCTCACCATGGCGTCGTCGCAGCCGCCCTCGGCCTGCTCAACCACCTCCTGCGCCTGAAGGGGAGGCCCGTGGAGAAGAAGTCCGCCCGCTCCAAATCCACAGGCCGAGCCGGTGAGGCTGCTCCTCCGTCGCCGCCCTTGGTCGCCTCCTTGTCACCGACGGTGCAGCTTGGATGCGCGCAGATGCGTTCGCCGGTGCTGGCGACGCAGAACGAGAGAGAGGAAAGGGATTGGCTCACGATGGGAGAAAGGGGATTGGGTTTAGGTTTTCACCGCGGGGCGCTTTCCACCCACCGAGCAGGCCGAAATCAGCGACGCAGACGATATGATTTCGTGGCCTGATTTGTTGACCCCATGCGCAGCGAGCCCCACCCACCATTGACCCATTCAACAAAGCAAGAGGTGAAAAAAGAAACAACCACATCGGACGGCTGCTGTCCAAAGCGGGAGAGGTAAAAATACTGTGTAAACAAATCGGACGTAGACGGTTCGTTTCGATCGGAGGAGGATCTGGGCGGCCGGGTTGGCTAGCGTCATTTATAAAGTAAATACAATAGTATAATAAGTTGGTACGTAGTTGACTGGATCTTGTTTTACCGGGGTAGTTGAATGGATCAATCAATTGCCAAACGATAAGAAAGAATGGCTCGATCAGTCGATCGGGCTCGGAGTCGGAGGCACGTCTCTGTCGCGTGGTGGGCTGGTGGCCGACGCCCCTCCCACCCACCCCGTGTTTCCCGGATCGAGCTGGTCAGCGCGGCGGGGAGTTTCCAGCCGAGTTGGCGTCCTCATCAACCGCCGGCCTCCGCTACCACTACTAGACTACTGTTACTTCCTCTTCCTCCAGGCTCCAGCCTCCAGTCCAGAGCAGCGGCCACCGGACCCAGATTTGTTTTTTTGGGAGGGATCAGCGGGGGCGGGCCATGGATGAGGACTGCCTGCGCGCCAGTATCCTCGTCAAGGTACGGCCAACCGGCACACCGATTCCGAGCTTTTTTTAACAGCATGAATGGATGCTAGTCTGCTCGAGAGTGGAGAGCATGTCGCCGGTCACATGAGAATTTCGTATCGTATTGCTGAGTCCTGATGAGCACTGAAGTAAACCATGTATTTCTGTTGCTGACACGGGAATCAGACAGTACTGTACACGGAGTGTAATTAGGCATGCTACTTGTTTTTGCGCAGTTTGTTCCATTGATTTGATTAAATGGGGGGAGAGGGCTGAATGTCAGGCTTTGTTTCTCTCTACTGTGGATTTGGTCAGAGAACATATATAGACTTCAGATAGCCAGACTTGTATAGGGAAATCATCGAAGAATAATGCTTCTGTGGAATACCTGCAAAAAAAAAATGCTTATACTGTTACATGGCCTACTATCAGGATGATGCAACAAGCCATGATGATGAAGAATCACACTCTCTTCTGGAAGTATGTCAGCAGCCAGAGCTTAAATGTAGAGGTTCTGACTGGAGAGCACCTGCAATCATTCTCGGTGAGTCCTGTTGTACTAAGAAGCATAGTGTTTGCTCATTTGAATTCACAATCTTTCTTTACATTCTTTGGCATGATGCCACCTCATGTCAAATGGTTAGCTGCTCTGTTCCTGATTCTGTTTAAGGATAGCTATTCTTGACATCCATCACATGTCTCTTCACATTCTACTGTATTACTTATCCAGTGTAATATAGTTGCCTTCCTAGGTGGTATATTCTCTTATATCTGTGGTTTTGTGCCCATCAAGATAAATAAGAGAATCATCTGATAACTTTAGTTAGGCAGTAAACAAACACAGTCTTAAAATTATTGAATTTCCATCTATTTTTTTAGATAATGGTTTCCATCTATTAGGAGAATACTAACTGACTAAACCTGCAGGATTTGAATGCTTGGAGAGCATGGCTTTCAATGGTGTCGCTACAAACCTAGTTGTGTATATCCGCTCAGTTCTCCATGGTGGCATCGCCTCAAGTGCCTCAACTGTTTCTCTTTGGTACGGTACAAGCTTCTTTGTGCCTATACTTGGAGCCGTCATGGCTGACTCTTACTGGGGCAATTACAAGACTGTCTTGATCTCCCTTACGATGTACCTACTTGTAAGATCGGAGTCTTCCTTCTCAGCTCATTGATCTCATTCACATTTCAAACTTTTTTCTTATGTTTGCAGACTATTTTGAATAATTTAACCATTCGATCGATTTATATTTCTTTGGGGGAGGATTATGATGAAATATTGATGCATATTGCAGGGCATGGTACTCATTACAGTTGGATCTTTTATACCTTCTGCTCCAGCCCTATGCAGCTTGAACCCATGCCCATCAGCAAGAGGAACCCAAAATGTAATTTTCTTCTCGGGTTTGTATCTTGCTGCTGTTGGTTGTGGAGGAGTAAGGTCCGCATTGCTTCCACTTGGTGCAGACCAATTCAACAATGGGAACGGTCTAGATATGCAAAAGAGGAGGAATTTCTTCAGTTTGTTCTATATCTGTGTCATCTTTGGTGTGATAACTTCAGGGACCATTGTAGTTTGGGTTCAGGAAAATGTGAGCTGGACTATAGGATATGGTATTGCCACCACGTGCATAGCTCTTGCTTTGGTAGGCTTTGTGGTCGGAACACCAACATTTCGGCGGCGTGAGCCCAGTGGTTCCCCAGTGAAAAATATTTTCCAGGTTATTGTTGTCGCTTGTAAAAACATGAGCTTAGCACTCCCTGCTGATAGCTCTCTCCTTTATGAGGCCACTAGCAAGAATACACACAACACTGGATCCAAATTAGCTCATACTGATGATTTCAGGTACTGCACTGCCTGTTTTTATATTACTTATCCTGAGGATTTTACAATTTACTATGTCGTATATTTCCTTATTTGTTCCATGTTTTAGCTCCAACTGTAGTACCCATGTCCGTGTTGAGTCAGCTGTTACTTGGTTAACAATTTCGTTGTTGGGGGACCTGGGGTGCCTAGCTAGGCCATGTTGGGCATGCTGTCTGGTTATGATGTGACCTCTGCCTGGGTGTCAGCCAGTATATTGTTGGAACCTGGAAGTGTCCCACACTAAACTAATGAGCTATATATAAGTAAGAGGGTCAGATAGAAATCGTAAAAATGTTACCTGAAACATCTAAACAATTGAAATTATTTGATGAGAGCGCAACATGCTTCAGTGTTGCTCCCTTTATCCTGTGTTTTTGTAAGTCCGTATGATTGATTATTCACATATATCTCTAACCCCATCATTTTTTCTCAGGTTCTTAGACAAGGCGGCTGTTATTTCTGATCTGCGCTTGGACAATGGCAGTTGTCAAAGTTCTTGGAGGATATGTACTGTAACTCAAGTTGAGGAATTGAAAATATTATTCCGCTTGCTTCCAATATGGGTAACTGGAGTATTATTTGGTGCTGCAATCTCGCAAATGCACACTACCTTCATTCAGCAGGGAATTGTGATGAACACCAAGATTGGCTCACTTTCCATTCCACCAGCTTCCTTGTATTCCTTTGAAGTGATATGCGTGACGCTTTGGGTTCTTGTTGTGAACAAAGTCATTATACCAGCGACCAGGACATACTTCGCAAGCGGAGCGGAGTTAACACAGTTGCAGAGGATTGGGATAGGCCGCTTCCTGATGATCTTTGCCATGGCAACGGCTGCTCTTTTGGAAAAGAAGAGGCTAGAGAGCATCCATCAAGGCGAGCAATTAAGCATCGTGTGGCAGCTCCCGCAGTACATTGTTATCGCTGGGGCGGAGTGCTTCGCTGTCATCACTCAACTGGAGTTCTTCCATGGTCAGGCACCGAACTCCATGCAGAGCACGTTGACAGCGTTTGCGTTGCTCACCACAGCTGTCGGTAACTACTTGAGCTCAGCTATGATCACCCTTGTTGCAGGGGTGACTCGGACATGGCATAGCCCTGGATGGATACCTGATGATCTGAACGAAGGCCATCTTGACTACTTCTACTGGTGTCTTGCGGCAATCTCATTTGTAAATTTGGTTTTTTATCTCTATTTCGCTAGTAGGTACAGATTAAAGAGAGTTGCCATCGAATGTTGAAATCCCTTATAACCATATATACAAGTTATACGGAGTAAGTGTTTATAAGCCACAGAACAAGAGAAGAATTCTTCTTTGTCCCGAAAAAACGGTTCAGATTATCACAGAAGGATGTGTATATGCCTGAATGACACCTTCAGGATTATGATTTTGCAGTTCTTAATGCCATCAATCGTGACATATGAATCTTGCATATCTAGTGGCTGTCATTCTCTATCATGAAACTACTTCAGGTTTGTCACCTACGTATGTCAAATGATGGTCGATCAGCGAAGTTAAACCATTCCATTGATGGATCTGTGACGGCTGCGAGGTTTTACAAATTCATTATGCATGATTATAACGTCACAAGGCTATTTTTTTTTACATTTACGCGATCAGAAATTGAAGTAAGCTCGACTATCTATCCTTGCCGTCCGATCCCCAATCAACGCTGGGGACTGTCCTTGGCGCCGCTTAGATCTGAACACTGTGGGTACCAACTGGAAACCTCCCCAAACCCTTCTCTCTCTCTTTCGATCTCCTCCCCTCCAAAATGTGGCGCCGCCACCTCCTCCGCCGCCTCCTACCATCTCCGGTCACCGCCGGCACCCCCTCCCCCTCCCCATTGATTCGCCACGTCACCACCACCCCCATCGCCACGACCGGTAGCACCTCCATCGCCTCCTCCCTCGCCGCGGCGGTCACCAAGCTCTCCTCCACCCCGCCGCCCGCTACATCCCCGGACGCCTACTTCTCCCTCCACTTCTCCGACGTCCGCCCCACCACCGCGCTCCTCGCCGAGACACTCTCCCTCTCCCCTCCCGCCACCTCGCGCGCCGCGGCCGACCTCTTCCGCTTCCTCGTCCGCCGCTCGCTCCACCCTTCCGACGGTGCCCTCGCACTCGTAGTTCGCCATCTCGCCCGCCGCCGCGACTTCCCCGCCGTCCGCAGCCTCCTCCAGGAGTTCCCATCCGCACTCGGCCCCGACACACTCGAGGCCTACCTCTTCCACCTCGCGAGAGCTGGGCGCGCCACCGACGCGCTGAAGGTGTTCGACGAATTGCCTGAGCAGCTTCGCACCCGTCAGGCGCTCACTTCTCTGGTGTCTTCCCTCTCGTCTGAGGGATTCCCGCAGCTTGCAGAGCGTGCTGTCAAGAAGATCGCCCATGAGATCTTCCCCGATGATAATATTTGCACTTTGCTGGTATCTGGTTATGCCGATGCTGGTAAGCTTGACCATGCACTAAGGTTGATCGGTGAGACTCGCAATGGTGGGTTTCAGCCAGGATTGGACGCCTACAATGCAGTCCTTGATTGTGTCTGCCGGCTCTGTCGCAAGAAGGACCCATTAAGGATGCCTGGAGAGGCGGAGAAGTTCCTAATTGACATGGAGGCCAATGGCATTCCCCGGGATGCAGGAACATTCCGGGTGCTGATAAAAAATCTCTGTAAGATCCGCAGGACGGAGGATGCAATGAATCTCTTCCGACGAATGGGTGAGTGGGGATGCTCGCCAGATGCTGACACATACCTAATACTTATCAAGAGCTTGTATCAGGCTGCCCGGATTTCTGAGGGGGACGAGATGGTGACATGGATGCGGTCTGCAGGGTTTGGAGATAAACTTGATAGGAAGGCATATTATGGGTTCATCAAGGTTTTATGTGGGATTGAGAGGGTTGAGCATGCTATCAAGGTCTTCCGGATGATGAAAGGATATGGGCATGCACCTGGAACGAAATCGTATAGCTTGCTGATCGAGAAGCTGTCTAGGCATAATTTAGGGGATCGTTCAAATGCACTGTTCAGGGAGGCTGTAGCGCGTGGGGTTACCGTCACACCAGGAGTGTATACGATTGACAAGAGGTATGTGAAAGAAAAGAAGGAGAAGGTGGTGAAGAAGCGCCTGACTTTACCGGAGAAGAAGATATTGAAGAGCAAGCGGCTGTACAAGCTCAAGATGAGCTTTGTCAAGAAGCCTAGGAGGCGAATGAGGGCTTGAGAAGACTAGGGGTATTTTTCATACTCATGCTATTTTTACTCATGATGTTTATGTTCTTTGCTTCAGCATTTGCTTCGTGTCTAGATCTTTGGTTTCAGATACTAGTTCATCATTCTATTTTAGCTGTGCACCCTTCTTTGCAATTGATTGATAGGAGCATGCTCAAATCTTGTCCCAAAGGAGCTGATACGTGGATATGAAACTGCATGGAATCTTATACTTTCTCCACTTAAAGATATTCAAAATTCAAGAGCATAGCTATTCATCATAAATATATAGAAGAAAATTTTAGTATAGGTATCCATAAGATGGAACATTGGGTGCTGAATAGGCTGTCAAGTCGAGAAATTGCAACCTCATCTAGGTGAAAACTGAGAAGGATTTTTTGGCATGGGGACTTTGGTGAGGGTGCTAGGACTAACTCAAAACAGGTAATGTTTCTTGAGTGGGATTGCCAACTCGTTATGCAGTTGTTAAATCAGCTGAAATGTCATGAATTTCATAATAAATGAATTGGACTAAGACTGCGAGATAGAGGTATCTTGGTTAACAAATCTTGAAGCACTTCTATGGCCTAATTACCTACCAGCCAGTACACTACTAACCATAGCGCATTAGTGCTTCATGATTTGTGGAATCTAGGTTTGGAGCGAAGCAGAGAGAGCATAAAGGAACTAATCATCTTTGTTTCTTTAGTTCATTGAAACAGTTGAAGTCAGGCTCAGTTACAGTGTTACACTGGTGGTATATGCTACGTTTTGCTTAAGTTTAAACTGATTTACTCTTAAAAGCAGATAGTAATACCTAGTACTACCATGAATCATGGACGTACTTTAGTAAACCAAGAATTCTCGATGCACCTTTTCTTAGGACTTGACAATGGTAGATACATGCAACTCTACGGTGAAGTACCTAAAGGCTACTCTGATGTATCTACCATTTGGTTAACTGTTCTTTACGCAACGTTAGCATGCCTCTTCCTTCCACAAGACGACTATGATGTACTCTTTGTTAGACAATATTATCAAGTCTTACTCCTTTTCTTTTCCCTGTATTCCAGTCTGTTTCAGAATAGTATCATGTTAATACTCTGCCTAGAAAGTTAAAGTAGTGTGCTTGACTTGGGATCGTGGGCATCCTTTGTGAATTGAATTATTTGATGTGCTCCTTATTAGGCCACTTCATTCAGCTGCTTCCTTTGCTACCGTAGTATCTCTGTCCTACATGGATTTCTGGAGTGGACTGTCCTGGGTGGAGCACTGAAGATGATCTTATCTACTTAAGGATAGCAAATAGTCGTTTAATATGGAAAAAAAATGAAGCTTGGCATACTGAAATTGAAATAAGCAATTCTTTTTACTGTTCGTTTTCTAAAACTGTCTGCACATCTTTCTTTAAATATGTTTACTGATGGTTTTGTTCTGCTTATGTTCCAGTTCGGTTGGAGCGGATGATCTTGGGAAGTGAAGCATCAGAAGTACCCGCGTATAATGTAGAAGAGCAGAAATTGATGCCCATGAATTGTGCCTCCATTTCGAGTGGCTAACCAACAGCGTCACTTCTCTGGTCGGAGGGCTCCGTATGTTTTTTGTTTTGGTTGATGGAGTGCGGACTCTTTCTCGATGTTCGCCGCGCAATCGTTTTGCGGCACAAATAACATACTCACTTCTGTTATTTGCCACATTACTGAGAAGCTTCCGAGTTCTTATGAAGTAATGGTTGTAGTTTATATCCTTTGAGCAATGTTGTACACCCTAGTTTTTCATGATTCAGTTTCCTGTTTACACTATTCTATGTTTATCATCCAAATGCCCTTCCTGGCCGTGTGAGAATGTTGGTTCCAATAAAGTCCTCAATGGTGAATTTTCATATAAACATTAACAGTTTTTGTTATGTAGGGACCAATCTATGTATCTGCTTGATCGGTGCGCGTCACATCAGAATTTAGGTCAGTCCAAATTGGCAATGGGGACCTTTCAGCTTGAACAGAAACAGCCCCAAAGAGATGAGGGACACATGTTCCATTCTGAGATCACCATTTGTCCGGCCCCGGCTTTATTGAAGAGGCGAGCTAGACAAGTTGGTTAGCGTGCACTGGCACCTCTTTCCTGAGTTCTTATCCTCGTAGTATGTCATTCTTGGATCAAGCGCATACCATCCACACCATGACAGAAGAGGGATAACAAAAACAATTGAATCCTGGGACCCTTTCACCCTTTTGTCTTTATTACTGGCAATAGTTTTTTTTTAAACGAGATTACGGGCATAGTTGATGCACACCAACAAGTGCTTCAGTAAGAGGTACACAGTACCTAAAAGGAATTATTGGGAGAAGGATAGACAAATCATGAAAGTTTTTTTATCTGAAATGACAGCCTCCAAGTTAATCTTTTGCTACACCTTGAAAGCACGTTGCTGTCTACTACCCGGTCGTGGTCCAAACAGCAAAATATCGGCGTCTCCTACTGAAATTATATGCCATTTTAGGTGCCAATGTTCCTTCTAGATTATACTAGTACAAGGTGAAGAAGAATCATGTTTGCTTATGCAGGTCTTAGCTAGGCATCTAGGGGGTAAACAAAATGATTAGCTCACTTGTTTAATCCAAATCTCCGGATGGACAGCACACCAACCAACCATGGACCCTGCTGCACGTCCATCCATCCATCCGTTGTTTCAAGGAACACTCTCGCTATCCCGATAATATCATCAGCGGCACGCAGGGCAAAACAGTATTGGCGATAGGGACTTGATCTGGCCCAAAACTATCGAGGAAAACAGAAGAGCTCATCGCATCCTTCCAATTCGATCTCTCTCCCATGAGAAGATGGAATTTGTGCACACGCAGCGTTGGCTGATCATCAATATCCGGTTGTTGAGCTCCCAAAATTGTGGATCTTGTGGTGTATTTTTGCGTGGTGGCGTGGCATGGAAACCTGTGCTACGCCGGTAGGCCAACCAACCAACGGCTGTAGTAGGATGAGAGCTCGTTGCTTCCGTCGGTGGTGCAGCAATGATTCGATGTCCAAGCTGGTAAACCGAGAGAGGGACGTAAGCTTGAGGATGACACGTCTGTCCATTTCATCATCTCAATGCTTGGATGGGCTGAGAATGATAGCGAGAGGCCGTGTAAACCTGTTTGGTTTTGGGTAGAGCCGGAGGAAAATGATAGTGTGTGCTTGGTTAGACTGACGAGCCACTCGTCACTTATTTTTTAACACAAAATATGATATAAATGCACCCCACGCATAACACTATGTACACATACTCGAGTCATGGAGGAAGTTGACGAAGTCACCATAGAGGCGGAAAATATCCCACTTTTAGAGTTTTAGTGCCCACATGGTGTCAAACCTAGAGCCTTCAGGATCATTTTTTTTAGTCAAGGACCGTAGAACACTTCTACGATATATTTTCATATATTATAAAAACAAATATGTACAGCCTTGAGGATCATTGCCTGTGAGACTGAAAACTTCTTATGGCATATTAAACAATGGTTCTTAATTAGGCATATGAAGTAACCTCTCACATAAGGGATGGGTATTTTATATCTAATGAATATCATTCTTAGCGTCTCTTTGATTCGACGGATTTGTATCTAGTGGTTGTTTGATTAATAGGATTGGATCACATAGATTTTTTCCCTAAAGAATCCTTTGCACCAGTTTTTATTTAAAAAAAAATCTAACATCCACTCAAAAATCTTTTCATGAATCCTTTTTTTCTGTGATGGTATCAAACATACTTTGGTGCATACAAAATCATGTATGATTAGGGTTGGCATGACATTGCAATCCTGCATTTTTTCTATTCATGTATTTTTCTTATCCTACGAATCAAATAGGCCCTTACAGTGAAAACTCCACGGAGACCACGAATGTGCATTTGTCTCAAAATCATTCAGAAAAATAGTATAATATTCTAGGGTGAAAACTCCGCGGAGTCCGGGAAAATGCAATGGCCGTCAACGGAATACTTTAGGGTGCCGCCCGCTTCCCCCTCGCGTTCTCGGTCCACCATGCCGCCATAGCCCCAATGTGTCCTCGTGTGCTGCATCGTTGGCTCCTTCAACCGCATGATTCATCGACGGCATTGGGTAGGTCAGACAAATTACCAAGGTGTTGCGGTGGAGATTATCAAGGCGGTTGTGTTGAAGTGAATGACAAGGCTCAGAGGAGAAAGTGCCACAATGGATTGGGAGATAACGATGCTTCACTGCTCGTTGTGTGAGCGCGGTTTCATTTGCATGGCGATGTCTACTTCAAACCGCACATGCAGACTGTGGTGACTACGTGCCAGGCGATCGGTGTATCTGCAACAATGTTCTCAACAAGTGGGGGCGTAAACACAAGACGACTATGAATTTGGTGGCGTTCTTTGAGCAAAAAGTATCAAATTCTGGGTGAAAATCCTAGATCTGTTCTTCATTGGATGTACTTTACAATGGTAGGGTTCAAGTCATTTCCTCGTTGAAGGTTGATGACCCACAAGTATAGGGGATCTATCGTAGTCCTTTCGATAAGTAAGAGTGTCGAACCCAACGAGGAGCAGAAGGTGTTGACAAGTAGATTTCAGCAAGGTTTTACTACAAGCACTAAAAGAGAAATATTTTTGGAGTTTTGATATAAAGAACAAGTAAATAAAAGAGTGCTACAATAGTTGCAGCAAATAGCCCAATCCTTTTAAGCTCAAAGGACAGGCCGGTTGTGTTACTTATGATGATTAAAACGTTCTCGAGGACACATGGGAACTTCTGCCTAGTCATTTTCATTGCACGCCGGTGATTAATCTTCAACGTTTTGATAAAGTGCTGTGTGGGTGGACCTATGCTAATGCACCGCCCTTACCTGGACAAATACATACTTATGATTAAACCCCTTGCAAGCATCCGCAACTACAAGAAAGTAATTAAGGTAAAAAACCTAACCACGGCCTTAAACTCCGAGACCCTACACTCCCTAGTGCTCAGGAATACTTCCCTTTCCTGCATAAACATATCATTCTCGTGCTCCTCCATAAATTGCTGCAAAGGATCGTTAGGAGGCACAGCAATAGAAGCAATTCTTTCAATAATAAGATCCTCATTAGGTAATTCTTTATCATAACGATGTCTAGCAAATTTAGAAAAATTAAATTCATACAGTTCTCCAGCGAATTGAACAGAGACCTTTTCTTTCTTAAAGTCTATAACAGCACTACAAGTATTTAAGAAAGGTCTACCAAATATGATAGGAAAAAATTTATCTTTAACTGACCCCAAAACAAGGAAATCAGTTGGATATTTTACCTTACCACATAAGACTTCAACGTCTCGGACAATTCCCACCGGGTGGATGACATCTCTATTAGCCAATTTAATCTCCAAATCAATATCTTCAAGCTCACATGGTGCAATCTCGCGCATTATTACTTGATAAAGTGTATAAGGAATAGCACTTGCACTTGCTCCCATATCACATAGTCCATAATAGCAATGATCACCTATTTTGACAGAAACAACAGGAGTACCAACAACTTTTGCACTCTTATCTTGCCTAACAATGTTAGTAGCGGCTTCACAAAAATTAATAGAACTTACATCAACGTTCTCAGTTACAAGATCTTTAACCAAAGCTACTGGAGAGGCAATTTCTAGTTGTTCATCAGGTTCATAAGCTTTTCTTTTACTTTTATTAACCACATTAGCAACAATTGAGTGTTCTTTAATTCTTATAGGAAAGGGTGGTTTTTCAAAGTGAACAGCAGGTAAAACAGATTCAACTGTGTGCACAGGTATATCATTACTAACAAGCACACCCTTTTTACAAACATCTTTAAGAGGTTCATGGTACTTATTCCACTTTTCTTTTGGAATATTAATATGGTCAGCAAAGGATTTATAAAGATCAACAACAATTTGAGAATCGAGCCCAAACTTAGTACTAAGTACCTTAAAACGTTTAGTTTCCATGAAAGATTTAATGCAATCATACTCATAATTTATGCCTGATTCTTTACCTTTGTCGATCTCCCAATCCTCCGCATTGCGATAAATCCTTTCAATGAGATCCCATTTAGCATTAACCTTTTTGTTTGTAAAAGATCCGAGAGAAGAAGCATCGAGCATATCCTTATCACGGCGTGATAGCCTTGCATAAAAATTGTTAACAATTATATCATTAGGAAGCTCATGATTGGGGCATTTGAGCATTAGAGATTTCAACCTCCCCCAAGCTTGAGCGATGCTTTCTCTTTCACGTGGCCAAAAGTTGTAAATATAATTTCTATCTTGATGAATTTCATGAAGAGGATAAAATTTAGAATAAAAGAGAGACATAAGCTCTTTCCAATCCATCAAATGAGAATTATCCAGAAGCATATACCAATCCATAGCTTTATCCTTTAATGAAATTGAAAAAAAATTCCTCATGATTACCTCTCTAGGCATACCTGCAATCTTAAATAGCTCACACAGTTCTTTAATATAAAGCAAATGATAACCCGGATGGACAGTCCCACCCCCTGCATAAAGATTACTCATAACATGATCAATAATTCCCATAGGTATTTTGAATGGATCGATTTCAGAGAGTGGAGGACTCTTCTCCGCCACGGGTGTGGTGGTAGAGTCGCTCCTGAACAACATACTAAGTGAAGAGTGCTCCATAATGAAGCAAAGTAACAAACAGAAATAAAAACAGCACCTACAATAAAAGCGTTCCTTACCAATTCCACTTACCAATAGCGCTTCACTCCCCGGCAACGGCGTCAGAAAAGAGTCTTGATGACCCACAAGTATAGGGGATCTATCGTAGTCCTTTTGATAAGTAAGAGTGTCGAACCCAACGAGGAGCAGAAGGTGTTGACAAGTAGATTTCAGCAAGGTTTTACTGCAAGCACTAAAAGAGAAATATTTTTGGAGTTTTGATATAAAGAACAAATAAATAACAAGTAAATAAAAGAGTGCTACAATAGTTGCATCAAATAGCCCAATCCTTTTAAGCTCAAAGGACAGGCCGGTTGTGTTACTTATGATGATTAAAACGTTCTCGAGGACACATGGGAACTTCTGCCTAGTCATTTTCATTGCACGCCGGTGATTAATCTTCAATGTTTTGATAAAGTGTTGTGTGGGTGGACCTATGCTAATGCACCGCCCTTACTTGGACAAATACATACTTATGATTAAACCCCTTGCAAGCATCCGCAACTACAAGAAAATAATTAAGGTAAAAACCTAACCACAGCCTTAAACTCCGAGACCCTACACTCCCTAGTGCACTAGTTTGCTGTAACAGCCCCAGTTTGGCACCCTAAAATATGGGCCAAATTTTCACCTTTTGCATTTATGCTTGCATCATGGCCTATATATTTAAATTGCTCCACATGAAATAATGCTTTGGCTTGAATTATTAAATCAAGGTTGGTGAATATTATTGGACAAACACAATTCAAATTGAACTATCATATTTGTCCAGGAAGTTCCAACAATTTCAATATGTTTGTTTGCAAAGATTAATGCACTTGCCAATTCAAATATTTTAATAAAGCCCAAAATGCAAGTGAGCAATTCTAAAATATTTAACACATGAAATGTTTTCCAAATGGGCTGAAATTTTTATGACAGCTTCCAAATATATTATATTGGCTCTGTGAATTTTTCCAAATTTTTAAAAAATGTTTAAGGGCCTTATTTAATTGCCTAAACCCTACTGGTTTAAATGAAAAAGAGAAAAGATGAAAATCCTGACAGGTGGGTCCCCCTGTCAGCTCTCTCTCTCCTCCCTCTTCCCTGTGGCGACAGGGAAACCACTGCCGCCACGACCGCCGCATCGCCGTGGCCTCCCCTTGCTCCTCCTCGCTCCCTGGCCCCCCATGGAGGATAAGAAGCCCCCCCCCCCCCCGCGACGCATCTGCTCTCTTCTCTCTCCCCCTGCTCGGCTCCCCCCCGTGTCCCCAAACCCTAACCCTAAATCGAGCCCACGACCGCCGCTCGCCATTGTCGTGCCGTTGGCGACTCCAGCCGCCCCGAAGCAAGCCGATGCCGCCACGATCTCCGCCTCGTTCCCTGCTGCTTCCTCGTCCAAGCAATCGTGCCAGGACTCCTCCAATCGCGAGCTCGAACCGACTTCTTCCTCTCCGGCCGCCGCTACAACGAGCACGATTGCCGTCGATACCGACCTCCTCCGACCAAGCGAAGCACCGCACGCTCCTAGGGTGAGCACGCCGTCCTCCTGGACTTCTCCGTCTTCCTCCTCTCCCCCTAGAACGCTAGGTGCGCCGTAGTCCGTCACCTGCCGCCGCCTGCCGCCGTCGTGCGCGTCCCTCCGGCGACAATTAAATGGCGGCGCCGCCCGTTCTGGGATCCCTGTAGGCAGGCACATCGAACGCGCCCATTAGCTCAAGCCCTACGCCCCTCCGTTGTCGCCTCCGTGCCTGGCCGCGCCGGCGGTCACCGCGCGTTGTCGCGCCGGTCTGCGCCGCGCCAAGGTCAAACTGACCATGGGTCCTCCGCGCCTACGTGTTCTGCCACCGTGGCCACTGCCCCACCAGTCAGTGGCTATGGCTAGCCAGCCACTGGGTGAAAAACGGTTCGGGCAGATTTCCTGAAATTAAATAAATAGACAGAATTTAAATTAAACTTTGAATTTCAATAACTTTTGAACCACAGCTCAGAAAATTGCAAACAATATACCAAAATGTTTAGAAAAAGAATATCTACCTATTAGTACCCTTTCCTTGGTCAATTAAATTTATTTAATGGCCTTTAGTTAATAAATACTAAAATGGCAGAATATAATGGGAAATTAGAAATTGCATAACTTGAGAAATAATTATCCAAAAATTTCAAATAAGGTACCAAATTGTTCAGGGAATTAATATCCATATGTTAGTTCTATTTACATGTTAAAATGAATATTCTACTTGCTGTTAAATTGAATTTGCTAATGGCAGAAATAATGACCATTTTAGAAAAATCCATAACTTGAGTTTTGTTTACTCAAAATTTATGTTTAATAGCTCAAAATGTCCAGTAAGCAATGAACTACAAGTTATGTCATTTGAGAGGGTTGTAGGATTAATTTTGGTGCTGTTTATTAAAATTAAATAAAATGGCAGACTTAAATCAATAATTGGAAATATCATGACTTGGTAAATATCGATCCAAAAATGGCAAATGATATACCAAAATGATCAGCAACTCAAGGACTGTTTAGCTATGTTAAGATTACAACATGAAACAAATTTTTACTTTGATGTCATTTTCGAATTGGTTAAAATGAGTTAAATTGAATAACCGTTTTACTCACCATTTCATCATCGTTAATCGAAAAATTGCAAACGAAGTACCAAAATGATCAGGAGAACAATACCTATCTAATAATGTCATTATCATGCATGTAGAACTCATATTTCAGTACTGTAAATTTTGGATAAATGCTTAAATCACTAAGTTAAATATGGAGTTTTAACCCGCTAATTGCAATATTTATTTTAGGGGTTCCATTTAACTTGTGGGACATGCCCAAGACCTTTTCAGTGCATAATTTGACCATATCATCATGAGTGTGCATTGCACCTTTGTATTCGTGTTATTTATTTCATTTCCTTCTATTTGTTTTTGTTCCGTTAGATTCAGGAGTCGAGGTTCCACCACAATACCTCGACGCTCCGCGAGACCAGCACTATCAGCAAGGCAAGAGATAACCTAACCTTCTTGGCATCTAGCATTGTGACATCCCAAAAGTAATCCCCTCTATCTTTCCAAATTTGTTTCAATTTTGCAACATCATGACATCATCAATCTTATTGCATGAGTGGTTTTGCAAAATTAAATAAATCAAACAAAAATAAATTGATATTTCATGTGTTATCACATGCAAACCCTAATTCTAAAATTTGCAAAACAAAATAAAATAAAACCAAAATTGTTTTGGACAAGCAAAATTAAAATGCTAATTTCAATTTTGCAAATTAACAAGTATTTTTACTTTGAGGAAAACACAAACCCTAATTTTATTTTGGGTTTCTCCTTCTTTCTTCTCTTCAAAATTCTGTTAAAAGAATTTGCAAAAACTGAAAAAAAATAGAGCTGGACCGAAACCCAGCTCCCTTCCTCACCTAAGGCCCAGCCCAGCTGGCCTTTTCCCTTTTCCTTCCTCCTCCGCACCCCTCACTCGTACGTCGCCAGCGCCAGCGCCTCGCCACCTTTTCCATCGCCTCCTCGCCACCGGCTCCTCTATAAAGCCAGCCCCAGCCGCTCCCCTCTCCCATATAACCCTAGCGCCATCTCCCTCCTCTTCCTCCTCGCACCGCCACCCTTCCTCTCCCTCTCTCCTCTTCTTCCACCACCCGAGAGCATCACCACCGAATCAGCCGGAGGAGAAACACCGTCATGGAGAACGCCGCGCCGGGCTAGCTGCGGAGGAGGAGAACGTCTACGTCGCACGGGACCTGATACGTCTCCGACGTATCTATAATTTCTTATGATCCATGCTTGTTTTCATACCATTTGCTACATGTTTTGTTTACATCTTATAGCATTTTTATGCATTTTTGGAACTAACATATTAACAAGATGCCCCAGTGCCAGTTCCTGTTTTCTGCTGTTTTTCCGTTTCAGAAAAGTACTTAAGGAAATATTCTCGGAATCGGACGGGACAAAAACCCAGGATCTTATAATTTCGTCACGCACACGGAGTCCAAAGGGGAGCCGAAGACGCACCAGAGGGCGACCACACCCTAGGGTGGCGCGGCCCACTATCTGCCGCACCACCAGGTGGTGTGGCCCCCTCGGGCCTCCACCGACGCCGCCCTTTCGCCTATATAATCCCCCCGACGAGAAAACCCTAAGTACCCGATCAAAATTCCAGAAAAACATCCGTCGCCGCCGTCGTCGTCAACCCTAGTTCGGGAGGGTTCTGAAGCCCTCCCCGGCACCCTGCCGGAGAGGGGAATCATCGCCGGAGGGCTCTACACCACCATGCCCACCTCCGGACAGATGAGTGAGCAGTTCATCCTTGGACTACGGGTCCATGCAGTAGCTAGATGGTAGTCTTCTCCAATTGTGTTATCATGTTTAGATCTTGTGAGCTGCCTATCATGATCAAGATCATCTTATTGTAATGCTACATGTTGTGTTTGTTGGGATCCGATGAATAGAGAAGTACCTTGTGATGTTGATTATTGATATTATCATGTCTATGTTATTTGTGATCTTGCATGCTTTCCGGTACTTGTAATTGCCTTGATGAAGTAGTTGCTTGTATCTCTAAGAGGGAGTATTTATGCTAGATAGTGGGTTCGGTCCCTGTGTGCCTTGGCTTGAGTGACAGAAACATATAAGGACGGGGGAGTGCCGTTGCTACTAGGGAGTAAACTTTATGCACAATTCTTCATGCAATTGTCTGTTGCTTGCAACTTAATACTGGAGAGATTTTACGGTATATTATCTCAAAGGTGGACTATTTAGGCATAGGTGTATGCTTGGAACAGCTATCTATGTATTTTGTCGTAATGCCCAAAGCATCTCATATAGATATCATCATCCTCTGTATTATGCAATGTTCATGCATTGTCATGCATTCTCTATCCTGTCAATTGCCCAGCTGTAATTTGTTACCCAGCATGTGTAGTATTTTATTTATGGAGAAGACACCACTAGTGAACTGTGGACCCCGGTCTATTCTTTTACATCTGCAATTAAATCAACTGCTCTACTGCTTTCATTTACTGCAAACAAGCTTCCTTCCACACATACATTTAATCCTTTGTATTCAGCAAGGCCGGTGAGATTGACAACCTCACTGCTTCGTTGGGGCAAAGTAGTTTGATTGTGTTCTGCAGGTTCCACTGTCTCCCCTGCAACAGCTCTTTTTCTGGCACCGTTGCTGTCAACACGCCAAGCACATTTTCTGGCGCCATTGCAGTTGTGGACAACCTTCTGAAGCATTCCTCACTCCTACTGGTTCGATAACCTTGGTTTCTAACTGAGGGAAAACTTGCTGCTGTGCTCCTCAAACCTTCCTCTTGGGGTGCCCAACGAAGCGTGATTGATTAACACCTCTCGCGCTATCAAGCTCTTTTTCTGGCACCGTTGCCGGGGAGTTAAGAGTGCTCAGTAAGAAGCTTCTCGAAGTACCAAACTTCTCACTCCTCCATCAACAGCTCTTTTTCTGGCGCCGTTGCCGGGGAGTAGAAAAGCTTCTGCAAGGGGAGTCTCTCAGTTCCAATCTCTTTACTTTGTTTTAGTCTTGCTTATTATTATTTCTTTGTCTTGTTTGTTTTCTTATATCAAAAACACAAAAAAAATAGTGTAGAATTTATCTTGTTGCTTTCCTATATCAAAAACCCGAAAAAAAATTTAGTCTAGTCTTTATTTCGGCTCGGTTTAGTTATTCCCTTGTTAGTAATCATGTCTTTTCCTAAGTTTGGTTTGAAAGAAGTTGAGTTAGGAAGTGGGGATGTCATTGGGAGAGAGAATATTGAAACTTTCCTCACTCTAGTTAGCAAGCTCCATGCTCATGAGAAAAGATCCATAGTTGAGTTAACTGATAATTATGATTCTGCTATAGCATGTTTGGTTGCTCGTCTTGAGAAGAGGTTTGTTAATCTAAATCCTATAATACAACATATGTTTCTTAAACTTGAAAGCATGAAGAAAGGAGAGGAAAGAGATTTTGTGCTAAACACTCTTCTCCATGAATTTGATGATATTGTTAAAGAAGCTAGAGAAATATTTACTCGTTATGGACACCTTGGTTCATATCCTAACATTAATTACTCTTTGGATGTTAGGGAAGAAAAGGCAAGGAAGGGCACTAGCAAAACTGAAAAGGAGAAAAATGGTAACATTGCTATACCTTTTAAACTCTTGGGAATGTTTGAAGCTTTGGAAGACAATTATGGTTGGATTGTTCCCCAAAATTTATTTGATGAGAGTAGCCAACCAAAGAAGAAGGAGAAGGGTGATTCTCAGCCTTATATTGGTAATGTTCAATTCCTTTGTGAAAAGTTTGCTAGTATGGCTCTAGGAAAAAGTGATGCTTCTTCTCTTGGAAATACTTGATGTTCACTTTCTGCGCCTAGCTGAAAGGCGTTAAAGAAAAGCGCTTATGGGAGACAACCCATCATTTTATTTTCAGTATCTTTTCTTTTATTTGAGTCAAGAAGTTTGTTTACTTCTGTAGCAACTTCTTTGTATCTTTATTTTCTTGCAATGTTGTGCCAAGTAAGGTCTCTAGTAGAAAGTTTTTGCTATATTTGGATTTCTGCACAGGAAACAGATTTCTGTCTGTCACCGTTAAATTCGTCATTTATTCCAGAAGCTATGAAATGCTTTGATATTTTGTGTGCTGAATCTTCATATATATGAAACTTTTTCTAGTTCAGTGGTTTTCGATTTGAGCAAGTCTAGTGCCTCGAAAAAATTCGTCTTTACAGACTGTTCAGATTTTGACAGATTCTGCCTTTTATTGTGCATTGCTTCTTTTGCGATGTTTACTTGGATCTTTTTGATTCTTTGAGCATCAGTGGCAGTAGCTAATGTTATAATGCATTAAGGTGTGCTTGTGTCACAGTAGAACTTGTGAATTTTTGGTTTATGCACTAACCCTCTAATGAGAATTACTTTGAGTTTGATGTGGTGGAAGTTTTCAAGTAAGCAAAAGGGACGATATGATGAGATCAAGAAGAGTGAAAAGCCTAAGCTTGGGGATGCCCCGGTGGGTCATCCCCAGCAAATTCAAGAAGACTCAAGCATCTAAGCTTGGGGATGCCCAAGGCATCCCCTTCTTCATCGACAAAACTATCAGGTCATCTCTAGTGATACTATATTTTTATTCCACTACATCTTATGTATTTTGCTTGGAGCGTCTGTTTTTATTTTGAGTGTGTGTGTTTTAGTTTGCTTAAATAAGTTGGATCCTAGCATTTTTGTGTGGGAGAGAGACACGCTCCGCTTTTTCATATGAATACTCTTGTGCTTCGCTTATATTTGTTGAGTATTCTTAGCTACTGTCTGTTTTCTAGTAAGCTCTCGCTTTTAGCATGTTATCTTGTTTAGAGCTGCTAGTTCTTTGTGTTAAGCTCTCTTGTGTTTCACTCCTATTTGTTAGAGAGTTGTTTTAGTTGCTTGGTTGATGTGTTAGATTGGAAAATACTATGCTTGTGATAGTGGTATGAAATAGAGCAAAGCTGCATAGTCTTGTAGACCTTTGTGTAGATAACTTGCTCCTCTTCAATTGTTTTGAGGTATTAAAATAACTAATGGTTAAAATATGTTGGTTAATGTTGTTAAGAGCTGATTAGTGAAGATGTGTTAGTAGAGCGTGGAGCCGTACTTTTCTGAACTAAAAACAACTTAAGTCAATAGTGCTTTATTGTCGTGATTTCCTCTTAGTTGAAAAGAAGTTTCTAATGGTATAGTTACTGCAACGGTCGGGGAAGCCAACAGGGCACTTGTGTCGCCGCCACGATCCCTCTCGGGGTGTCTCTAACCATTTGTGAGACTTTGATACTGTTAGTTGTTTGCAATATACGACATGCTATGTGAGTTTTTGGTTTTTGGCACTTCCACCTCCATATTTTGCTAGCCTCTTCGGTACTTTGCATTGCCCTTTTTCACATTGAGATTGGTGCATACTTCGCAAGTACATCCAACCCCGTGGGAGATCTTCATCTTGTTCTCCTACACATAAGCCAACTATCTTCCTCAAAACAGCCACCATATCTACCTATCACAGTATTTCCATAGCTGTTCCGAGATACATTGCCATGCAACATCCATCATTTACATTACATGACTTTATGTCATTTTTACTTCATTGCCATATAGTATTGCTTGACCATTTGAGTTAGTGTGATGCATGGTTTTCCACATGTGTTACATCTTTTCCACACTACGCTCGGTCTTGGATATCCACCATACACCATGTATTAGTCTTTGAGTTTTGAGTATACCAAAAAGTGTGATGATCATCTTGTAAAATAGAGTGTTGCCTCTACCTGTGAGCATATTGAAAAGAGTCCAAAGTGGCCAATCAAAAGAGTCCAAAAGAGACCAATGAGAGAAAAATATAAAAGAGCCACAAAGGCCTCAAAATGCAAAAAGCAAAAAAAAGAGAAGAAAGAAAAAAGAATATAAAATGAGAGAGGGGGCAACACTACTATCCTTTTATTCCACACTTGTGCTAGTATCACCTACATCATTGTAGTGAGTTTTCATGCTTCATTAGTATAACTATGTGGGGACCAAACGTTATAGAACTTGGCTTGTATATTCCAACAATGAGGCTCCTCAAGTGAGCTCTAGGTCTTCATGAGCAAGCAAGTTGGATGCACCCCCACTAGTTCCATTGGAGAGCTTCCATTCATATAGCTCTATGTGCATCCGTTGCATGGCAATCACTACTCCTCATTCAGTGTCTACTACGGGACTTCCTCTTGTCTTGTGGTTACCTCTTCCACTGTTTGAGCCTTTCTTTTTGGCCTTCCAAGCCCCCATTATTATTCTCTTTGCCATAACCTCATGGTGCCAAGCCTTCTTCTTGCTTGTATTAGTTGAGTGGACTACATAACAGTTGATAAGTTAAGTGGATGGATTAAGGACACTTGACTTGAGCTTGGCTATTTCTATTATTAACTGAATTTGATGCTTTGAAGATTGATTGACATTTTACATTGGAGACACAATTTACTATTCTTCTTTCTAAACCTTAAGTATGGTTCCTAGTCTCCAACACGCTGATTCATGAAAAGTTCTAGCTTCTTTTAGCTAGCATTTGTTAATCATTGTTTGCTTAATGTCAACTATAAACAATTGTTTTGGATCACCTTATTCACATCATGTGTTTTGCATTACTATGTTGATCTAGATTGTGAGTTTGCATGTCTCCTAAGAAATTATTTGTTATCGTTCTACCTACTCGAGGACGAGTAAACTAAGCTTGGGGATGCTGATACGTCTCCGACGTATCTATAATTTCTTATGATCCATGCTTGTTTTCATACCATTTTCTACATGTTTTGTTTACATCTTATAGCATTTTTATGCATTTTTGGAACTAACATATTAACAAGATGCCCCAGTGCCAGTTCTTGTTTTCTGCTGTTTTTCCGTTTCAGAAAAGTATTTAAGGAAATATTCTCGGAATCGGACGGGACAAAAACCCAGGATCTTATAATTTCGTCACGCACACGGAGTCCAAAGGGGAGCCAAAGATGCACCAGAGGGCGACCACACCCTAGGGTGGCGCGGCCCAGCTGTCTGCCGCGCCACCAGGTGGTGTGGCCCCCTCGGGCCTCCACCGACGCCGCCCTTTCGCCTATATAATCCCCCCGACGAGAAAACCCTAAGTACCCGATCAAAACTTCCAGAAAAACATCCGTCGCCGCCGCCGTCGTCAACCCTAGTTCGGGAGGGTTCTGAAGCCCTCCCCGGCACCCTGCCGGAGAGGGGAATCATCGCCGGAGGGCTCTACACCACCATGCCTACCTCCGGACAGATGAGTGAGTAGTTCATCCTTGGACTACGGGTCCATGCAGTAGCTAGATGGTAGTCTTCTCCAATTGTGCTATCATGTTTAGATCTTATGAGCTGCCTATCATGATCAAGATAATCTTATTGTAATGCTACATGTTGTGTTTGTTGGGATCCGATGAATAGAGAAGTACCTTGTGATGTTGATTATTGATATTATCATGTCTATGTTATTTGTGATCTTGCATGCTTTCCGGTACTTGTAATTGCCTTGATGAAGTAGTTGCTTGTATCTCCAAGAGGGAGTATTTATGCTAGATAGTGGGTTCGGTCCCTGTGTGCCTTGGCTTGAGTGACAGAAACATATAAGGACGGGGGAGTGCCGTTGCTACTAGGGAGTAAACTTTATGCACAATTCTTCATGCAATTGTCTGTTGCTTGCAACTTAATACTGGAGAGATTTTATGATATGTTATCTCAAAGGTGGACTATTTAGGCATAGGTGTATGCTTGGAACAGCCATCTATGTATTTTGTCGTAATGCCCAAAGCATCTCATATAGACATCATCATCCTCTGTATTATGCAATGTTCATGCATTGTCATGCATTCTCTATCCTGTCAATTGCCCAGCTGTAATTTGTTACCCAGCATGTGTAGTATTTTATTTATGGAGAAGACACCACTAGTGAACTGTGGACTCCGGTCTATTCTTTTACATCTGCAATTAAATCAACTGCTCTACTGCTTTCATTTACTGCAAACAAGCTTCCTTCCACACATACATTTAATCCTTTGTATTCAGCAAGGCCGGTGAGATTGACAACCTCACTGCTTCGTTGGGGCAAAGTAGTTTGATTGTGTTCTACAGGTTCCACTGTCTCCCCTGCAACAGCTCTTTTTCTGGCACCGTTGCTGTCAACACGCCAAGCACATTTTCTGGCGCCATTGCAGTTGTGGACAACCTTCTGAAGCATTCCTCACTCCTACTGGTTCGATAACCTTGGTTTCTAACTGAGGGAAAACTTGCTGCTGTGCTCCTCAAACCTTCCTCTTGGGGTGCCCAACGAAGCGTGATTGAGTAACACCTCTCGCGCTATCAGGACCTGGAGCCGGAGCCGCTCGGGATCTGCTACGACTACATCCGACCGAGCGGAGGAGGAGCCCGCCTGCTTCGTCTACTTCCCTGTCAGCTGCACATCGTCGTCGTCTACCTCGAGCCGATCTCTGACCCCGGCTGCCCCTTGGTGAGCACACCGCCGTCGGGCTGCCCTCTCCTTCCCCCTCATGCTCTGGACGACGCCTTCGAGCGCACGTCGCCGGTAGCCATAGGACGTTGTCGATCACGCGCACGTCCGCGGGCACGAGCCCGGGGCTCCTCTGCCCGGCCACCTCCTGCACGTCGTCCCCGCACACACCAACGCACATAGGCAGGTAGTTGTAGCGCCGCCCGATCTAGGTCGTCGCCGACCACCGAGATGTCGCCGATCGTTCACTGACGCCGTCGTCAGTGCAGGCCTGCACATTTCTTTAGTTAGTTCAGTTAACACACGCAGGTCCACCTCTTAGGACACCGAAGCACCCTTCTAACACCGATCCGTGCTCAGCTCAGTTGGTCTCCGTTCCTTGCGTCCCAGATCGATCCCGGGTTCGAGTCCCCGATCCGGCGTTAATTCCACCCCTTAATTCAACCCGGTATAAAATGTTTCCCCAGATCCAGATCTGGCGAAATTGCAGAAACCCCCAGTTTTTTAAAATGTTTTACAACCAGGCCCCTGCTCTTGTTTCTGTCCTGTTTTTCAATTAATAAATCTTGGCCAAACCTTTTCCAAATATTGCAGTAAAAATATGTTTTGAACTCAGAAAATTGTAATCTGTTCAAAATTTTTTAAATTTTTTTGGAATTAATTTAAATGGCTAAAATAAATAAATCTTTTGCTAATTAATTAATCTTGCAAAATCCATAACTTTTGTTTTACAATTCCAAAAATTATGAATTTTATATCAAATTAAAGCTAAAAATGTAATCTGTTTAAATCTAATTTTGCATGCATGTCTTAATTAATTTAACTTCCGGGTAAATTGAAAATTCAATTAAATTGGATTAATAAAATGCCCAAAATGCTTTAATTGTTTATTAAATTGCTAAACCCTAATTTAACTTGCCTAATTAAATGTTTAACACTTTAAATTGCTGCATTTTTAAATTAACATGTCATCATGCTTGATTGAATGCATTTGTATTGATTTGCCTTTTGCTATGTTTTGGGGTTACCGTAGACGACGACGTTGCTGAGTACCCCGACACCTCCGAGGATCTAGCCCAGTACCAGGCTACTGAGCCAACAGGCAAGCAGCCCCTCCCCAAATTTCTCATGTGATGCCTATGCATGTCTCGCATGCTTTAGGACTTCCGTTCTGTTGTGTCTTACGATTCCTACTAGAATTGCATAGCCTGTTAGAAGTCCAGATATTCCTGATATGCCTGCCTATATCCTATGCTTGTTTTCCAGTTACTATCTACTAGCATGCTTAGGAGTTGATTGTGGTCTATCACATGTTTAGCTGGTATATCTTAATAATTGAAGACTTGCTATGTGGGAATCACTGTTATTATACTAATGATAAGGCACCGGCGGAAGGCCAGTTTATGGTGATTTGTTCTGCTAGTGTCGCCTAGGAAAAAACCGTTCTTTTCCGCTTATCCAAGAATGAGCGCCCTACCCACACGTGGGAAGTCTTATGGAACTCCCCTCAACTTAGTACCGGATCTGCTATATTGGTTAGGGAGCCACAAGTAGTTCGGGTGTTTACCATTTGGAGCATACGCATAAGCATGTTACTGAAGATGAGAGGTTACAACTTGGGGGCGCATACAGGTTTGCGGGATGGGCGTTAATCACATGTGGAAGGAGGGCAATCGTATGAGTGTTCCTCCCGAAGCCGTTCACGCAACGTTTGGGCCCGCAAAGGAGTTTCGGCCGGGCTCCCCACGTGGATCAGTCTCAGATAGGTGGCTCTCTATCCAATGTAGTAGTGATGGGGAAGGTCGTGTTGAGATACCTAAATGCCTCTGTGGCATGTGGTTGATCGAACGTGTATGGTTACATTTGGGCACCCCTGCAGGGTTAAATCTTTTCGAAAAGCCAAGTCCGCGGTTATGGACGACTTGGGTAATGTGCTGGCTAAAAAGATCATAGATATCACCATACCTCTTAAATAGCTAATTTGACTAGTAAATAGCTATATTCGAATAATAAACCTGATAAAATTTGACCAACGTGTGAGTGTCCGGACTTCTTCCTCGTGGGTATATGATACGATGGAGTTGTCTCAGGACGGGTATTGCTTGGTGAGTAGTATAGCCCAGTAGCGCAAGCGCTCTCTTCCCTTCTTCTAATTAGATGCAAGTTGTAGAGTGTCTTCTGTAGATGTTAGGTGCTGCTGCTGCAAGTCCACATACAGCCCCTTTTCAACCCCAATGCATATGCATCGTACCTTCTTTTACCCTTGTGCGTAAGACTTGCTGAGTACCCCCGTACTCATACCATCGGGTGTCCGGTGCCCGTGTTTTCACCGATGCAGGAGCGACAGCAGAGTTCGACGATCCAGATGGTGGCTACTACGTAGAGTTCGACGCTGACTACGACGAGTAGATCGAGATCCTAGGCGGCAGCCTGAGACCACCGTGGGCGGGTCCCCTCTTTTATTTTCCAGCCTTTGGCCTTTGATGTAGTCTGTACTCAGACGAGTGACTGCTTCCGCTATATTCGGGACATGAGATCCCCTGTGATGTAATAAAAGTATATTCCGAACTATGTTTATTTATCTTTTTTGTGTCGTACTTGTGCATGCGATGTAATCCAATTGTGGTTCTACTTGGCAAAATGTTCATTTCCGTTAAGTGGGGCTTACAAGCATCCTATTGTTTTATACCAATATTTTATCCACCATAATATTGCATTCGATTCAATGTCAACTTTTGATCAAGTATAGAGTATCCTATGATATGCATTGTCTCCTAAACCATCACATGTTTTTCCCCTCCTATGAACCATAGGTTTGATGTGTTGGCCTGAGACAAAGATATAAAAGTTGTACCTATATGCTTATCTATGCTTAGCCACGCTTAGTTGAATGCTATATTTGTCCGGTGATTAAAATTCCATAATTATGATGTTGATGGAATGTTCGGACATGGTGGTTACTGTTGGTACTTAATTAAATTGCTAAAAGGCTTGGATGAGTTGCCATCGGGGATGGTGTTTTGCCTCATTCTTGCCCCTAGGTGCGAGTTCTTGTCTCTAGAACCAAGACTGAGCGTGCTTCCAACGGTGGGGACATATGGAATCCTCTGTAACTAAATAACTTGTGCGGGCGTATCCAAGGGTCCTCTAAATTTGCGCTTTCCATTTGCGTGTGAGTTGCAGGTGGACGAAGACGCGATGAAGAGGGTGTGTGTGGTGTTAGGGTGTGGTGATGGGGGCAGGGCTGAAATAGGCTGGATAAACTTGTCCTGTCGCCACAGATGACTCTTGGATAGTCTCACGTGAGGTAAAGGTTTAACCGCGCCCACTTGCCAGCTTTCCCCGGAAGAGAGCTAATCAGGCGAGCCGGACGGTACCGGTGGGTAAAATAGTACACCCCTGCAGGGTAAATCTTTTCGAAAAGCCGTGTCCGCGGTTATGGACGACTTGGGGACGGATATACGAGACCATAGAGAATCTAAACATAATTACTAAAATTTGGCAGCTAGAGGTTGCAATTCAACGTGTGATAAAAGGTTCATTTCCTCGAGGGTGATTCGAGGGAGTGCCTTGGTGGTGACGAGTGATTTGTTTCGGGTTACTACTGGTTCGATGAGAACCGAAGAAAAGGTTACTCTCTTATCCCTTTTCAGAAAACATTCTGAGTAGTCGATGCCATGGGTCTTTTATACTTTTATAAATGAAAACTAGCTTTATGCAAAATAGCTACTATACAGCTTTAGAGCCTCCGTCATCATTGGGCCTATATCGCCCTACTAAACTTGCGAGTACGTCGTACTCAGTCTCTCTTTGCTGCTTTTATAATTTGTTTCAGAGGAGGACGACACCGAGCAGACAGGTGGTTTCTTCTTGGACATCGACGAGTAGTCTGGGGTTCCCAGGTGGCAGCTTGGGACGTCCTGGAACAGGCTGGCATGGGATGTTTATCTGTAGGCCTCTTAGGCCATAATTTGGATCTTGTTGTATTAGACAACTATTTTGCTTCCGCTTGTTGTAATGATGGGTCTGTGACCTCTGACGTGTTATTTGCTATCTTTCTCATTATATGAGTTGAACTATGATCTCTTTGTGTCGTAGAGTCTGTGATGTGCCAGATGTTCCGCAGTCTTGATCTCTCTATTATGCATTGATAGCTATACTAGTGTTCATGGCATGATCGAGGTGTTGCGTTGCCGATGATCCATTCCGAGCACGCCTGCCAAAGGTTTTGTCCTGGGAGTGGTAACCCCAGTAACCCTCGATTGTGTAGCATGGCCTGTGGGTTACATAGTATCTCCGTATAATTCCGGGGTCGGGGCGCTACATTTGCGAATTGGGGTTTAGGTTTCTGTCACTCCTGCAACCCTATCATAGGCAAACTAAATACACCATGCATTCCCCTAGTCCCTTTGAAAGGTGAAGTATCATGTAGTCGACGTTCACACGATACCACTAGAGGAATAACACCACAACATATAATCAAACCATTAAATATTACTCAACATTATGCAATTACTAGCAACTAGACTTTCCCCATGTCCTCAAGAACCAAACGAACTACTCACAAGACATCATATAGATCATGATCCATCTTTCAGCAGACAGCACGTACAAGATTGAACAGCTGCTGTATGTATATAGACAGAGGTGATATGAATATGGGAAACAATCTGATTGTAATGATAATTCACCGATAAAACTCTCAAACATCAACTACAAGTGGTAATCAACGCCCGGGATACGATTCCGATGGACTAATAGCAACACAATGATAATTGTTACAGCGAGATGAGATGGGATGGCGGCGGTGATGATGGTGCTGATGGTGGAGATGATGTTGATGATGATCCCGATGATGCCCAGCGTGATGGCGATGACGATGGCGGCGATCTCCCCCCTCCGGGAGGGAAATTCCCCTGTAGTTTTCTCCCTGCCGGAGCTCTTCTTCTCTCTGTCTGGTTTCCGCCTCATGGAGGCGGCGGAAAAATTATTCGTCGATACCCCCGATGTTTTTAGGTCAAAGGGAAGTAATACACCGAAGGGGAGCCAGAGGGGGGCCACAGGGGCCAGGGGCGGGTCCCACCCGCGGCCAGGGTGGACCCGCGGCAGGGGACCGCCCCTGCTCCCTGGAGCTCGCCTCCGTGCGCCCTTTTGGATCCTTGACTTATTTCCCAAAATATTTATATCCGATATTTTCTGTAATTTTTGGAGCTTCCTACGTCAGGTATCTTGACAGGTACTTTTCCAGATGATTCCGGGCTCCGGCAGATGCATCCCCAATAATTGCAAAACATGCAAAATAAGGTAAAATAACATAAGTATTGCATCATAAAGATAAATTATGATGTAAAATAGTGATGCAAAATGGACGTATCAAAGGTATTGTCTGCAAATTGCTCATACTTTCTCGGGGGTGAAAATCCATGATCTGACTTTAATGGTTCAATCGAGCGACGGTGGCTCTAGTGCAATTTTCCCTTCCTGGAGGCATTGCTTTGTAGAAACTTTTTTCGCAATCCATGTGTTACTTCTCTATGAGTGGCCGATCGTTTCGATGGGGCACTTCTTCTTATTCGTGTTCTTTTCATTTGCTTTTTGTCCATGTGCATCCTTGATGTATTGACTAGATCTTGATTGTTGCAGAGGCCGTGTGTAGAAAATAGCTTCAACAACTCTGGAGGACCCCTAAAAACACCTCAACCTCTAAAAAACTGACATTTTAGGGGAAACCCCACTCTAACAGACCCCCTAAATTTAGAGGACCCTCCGATGAAAACACCTCCAAAATATGTAAATTTAAGGGAGAGGGCTGTATAGGCATGTATCTCTACACTGTTTCCGTGCATGGCATCCCCTACCTCCCTTGTGCGCTTGCCTCGCGTCGCTACGCCGCCTCCCATCGAGAGGTTGGGGTCTAGTGGACTCCATTCCCATGGCTAGTTGCCCCGAGGATGCCACGCCACCAAACCTCACTCATTGCAGCGCGGGGACCACTAACAGAGAATTTTTCAGTTGTGGTGGTGTATATATAACGCCGCAGAGCTCAGCCTCAGCAGCGTGTTTTACACGCTGGGAAGGAAGGCGTCCAGTCCCTGGTCGCATCGGAGGTGAAGGTCGAGGGGTGCGGCGCACGTCGAGGACCCCTCGACCTCGCCGAGCACGATGAGCCTCGTGATCTCACGGCGAGCGGCGACGAGAGTTGTCAATGGTGAGAGTGTTAGCGAGTAGGTTGGCCTAGCTAGTGGTCAAAGGGTGCATCGATCCGTGTGTCATGGGCACTCTCGTCATAGGCATCGATCCCTAGGACCCTAAATCTCTCAGAGACGAAGACACGTTCACGGCCGGTGGGGTGGAAGGGGAACCAAAACGGTAGCTCTTGCTATTCTCGGTCTAGGAGGCAGTGCCTTGATGAAGGGATGACGAGCGTGAACGGGACACAGAGGGAACTAAACTAAAAACAAAAACAAAAGAAAACCAATGACTCAAATGGGTCCTACTTGCGTTATAGTGAGTCCCACTTTAGACATCACCTCATAGCTTCTAGTAGTAATTGTTTTCAAGAGTTCTCTAAAACCATTTTAGAGGATCATTTTAAAAGGTCAAGAGTTGCTTTTGCAAGTTACAACAGCTCGCGTCCTCCCATGGGTTCCAATGCGGACATGAGCTGCATCGTTTTCTCCAAAAGGAAGAGCAGGACAGCAAGTTCCCTTCAACTTGCATCAGCAACATGGCAACTGACAAAAATCCGTAGATACCTTACCAGAAAAATTGAAACAAAACACACAAATAAAAGTAGCTAAAAGACAGACACAAATATGACAACGGTGCGTAAAATTTCAACCCCATTGAACGAGAAACAATGTCCATGGCACATCGATTTGCAAACTCTGTTGTCTAGAGAAAAATAATGGATTTCTTTTGCGAAGCTTAAGGGGTAATCTGCCGAGGAGGGAAGGTAGTAGATGACAAGCGAGAGTTGGGATAAGGATGAAGGCAGCCTCACGTGCGTTGCAGCTCGACAGATAGACCCAACCAAAATTTAATGGAAGCATCCATACCAACAAACAAAGGGGTGATAAAGCCAGTTGTAGAGTGGAGGCGACACAGAGTAGAGCAGAGCAGAGCAGGTGGGGAAGCAAAGGAGGCAGGCAGAGGGAAGCACGTAATCCACAGAGAATTCAGATCAAAACAAAGGTTTTATCCCTCTCCTTTCTCTGATGATGTAGACATCATCAAAGTCCTTCTCCTACCGAAATAATTTTATGCACGCAGATAAAAGAAACCATATTCATCTATTTTATGCGTATATGTGGGTGTGTATACTACAGTGGGTTTGCCCTGGCTTCTCTTTTTATACCCGTCCTTTGTTTCCTTGCGGCTTGAGGAGGAGGAGGAGGTGGTGGACTGGTGGACGAGGAGGAGGAAGAAGAGCGAGGCGAAGCAAATGCACAGCTCTGGTGAGTTCTTTGGATCCGGGCGTTAGGGTTCCTCCTCCTCCCCTGGGCAGTTCTTGATTTTGGGCGGAGACGATTCGGAGCATTGGCAACCGCCATGAACCGCAATTCTCCCTGCCGTTCTTGGATGGATCGGTATCTTGAACTCCCGAATCACTCCTAGAGCATCGCCGCGTGGGAAAATGCGGGTCGATTGGTTCGTTGAGTCGATGGAGTGTGAGATTGCCGTAGCGTGGGTTTTAGCTGAGGTACAATTGCCTAACTCAAAGTTCGATTTGGAGACGAATTGTTGAATTATTGGTGGGGAGCAGCCCCTGACCTAGCTGGTTTCATCTGACGAGCAATGGTGTGGCCGCCATGGCGTTATCCGAGTTCCTCTGATTTCTTTTTTTCTAGCAGAATATGGGAGGAATGGGCCAAAGGAAGCACCTTTTTAAAGTCTGCCATCTAGAATGGATTTCCCTGCAGTGTTCCTGCTTTTTTTTCTTGCACCGGAGTGCTTTTGTTGCCCCCCCCCCCCTAAAAAAAGCTTGGAATCCGGTCTCAGCTCAGATGATGTTTGGTAAACCTTGCAGTTGCAACTGCCCTTCCTCGTTTTTCTTCCCCCAATGCTATTTCCAGAGTTAAGTCAGGCTTTCTCCCTTCATTGAGCAGAAGTAGAAGTCAGCTGCTTTCTTTTAATGGCCTACTATTTATGTTCTTTGGGCTCGTGTTACTAATTTTGTGCCGTTCTTGTGTGCAATGCTGAGATTACTCATGCTGCTATGTCTTTTCTTATTCAGATCTTCGGAGTTCAGCTTGGTTAGACCCATATTATGATGCTGTGGATTTAAAAGTAGGATTTATGTGATATCAATTAGATTATAAACTTGGCCCACGTGTGTTAATTCAAAACAGATCATTTGGATCTGAATTTTTGAATTTATTATTTTGGCGAGGTGTTCATGCAGTAGTCTGTTTTACTCTACCAACTATGGGTTGACAGTGAATTTCGGCTACTAACGTGCAATTGTGGAATTTCTTTCTTGCAAAATTCATATGGGCATGTCAAAATTAGAATGAATCAAAGCAATGGTAGATCTATCATCTCATTTGTATTAGCATATTCAATTAGATTGCTGTCACACAACAAATCTATGCTTCCTCAAATTGACGTGAAAGGCGTCCATGTTCATTTTCTTAGGTACTATCGTGTTGCGTGCAAACTCTTTATGTAAATTTATTTACCCTTTGTCAAGTTGTACAAACACAGTAGTAGTTTTCTAACAATTTCCCCCTGCAAGTTGGCATTTTATTTGGATATGCTATCTGAAAGTCCAAACATAGCTTGTAGAAGAATGCCAAATTAAACAATGCAGCAAAACAATCAGCATACTGTAGCTGGATGCATGTTATCGACTTGCTTTTACAGTTTCCTTGATCGTCATTCTTCTGTGTTCTAGAAGGTATCCCCATGTTGTAATATTCTACTGCAGGGTTACTTTAGACATTGAGGCTATGCATCAAACATGGAAATTGTATAAAGTCAATTAACATACAAATCAACACGACACAGTTTCTAATATTGGTGGATGGAGGTTATCTTACACTGCCAATTGTGACATCTCAATTAGTAAGGAAAGCTCCTATGATGTTGGTATATATAATAATGGTTGTGCATGAGATTAGGTAACGATATCATGCAGGATTGATTCTTTACATGTCCCTTTTCACCATTTGGTGCCTTGCTACCTGAAGCGATTAGAGATTCTTTCTCTTTTCTAAAGTGAAACTATTAGGGACTTTGGAACTAGATTATATGATTGAGTTTTGAAGTTATCTTACATTCTGAAGTTCTGTACATTATACTGTGCAGGACAGATAATATTTCACTTTCAATGTTTTGATGCCTTGCTGGCAGAAACTATTAGAGATGTATTACTGGATTCTGTGACTATATGTTGAAGTTTTCTTAAATTCTGATCTTCTGTACATGAGTTGGATCAGTTCTGCTGGACCTTCTTGTTGGTAATATACTGGTTTTTTTTTGTGCAGGACTATTTGGTGTAGCAATAACTAAAATTCTAGGCTGAAGCAAAGTGACAATGGAGAGGGAAATGGATGCATCTTATGAACCAAAAAAGAACAGTGAAATAAGGATATTTGAGAGTTCAGATGAGATAGCAACGGATCTGGCTGAGTATGTCTCGCAAGTTTCAGAAATCTCTGTTAAAGAAAGGGGATACTTCGCTATTGCCCTATCTGGAGGGCCCCTTGTCAGTTTTTTGGGGTAATAAATTTTCCTAATCTTTGTTAGCTAATTATATCACATTCCGTGGAAGAATTTTCAATACAGTACACGCTATTCTATCTGAAGTATTATTTTTAAATTTTATGAAAAGGAAACTCTGTGAAGCACCATATAACAAGACACTGGATTGGTCTAAGTGGTACATATTCTGGTCTGACGAACGTGCTGTTGCGAAGAACCATGCGGATAGTAACTATAAGTTAACAAAAGAAGGGTTCCTATCAAAGGTATGTGAACTTTAGGAGAAAATTCACAGTACAGTCTAGAACAGAACTACTGTTATTTCCATGAGTTATTTCTTAAGATTTGCTTGTTTGCATATTTAGTTTGTGGATATTTCTTGCTGGAGTTTCATGTTTTTTAAATAAGTCGATTTACTTTGTGCTTACAAGATGATAGTTATACCTTGCATGAGATCCATCATACCCATGCATGCTGTTCTTTCTCTACACTGCTTACAAGATGATAGTTATACCTTGCATGAGATCCATCATACCCATGCATGTTGTTGTTTCTCTACACTGCTTCCATTAAAATATTTTTTTCTTCAGCATATCAATTCAAATAGGCAATATCAGTTGGGTTATTCAGATTTTTTGTGTGTTCTTTACTATATACTCCCATCGTTCCAAAATATTTGATGTTTTGGATATTTTAATGTGGACCACATACGGACTAAAATGAGGAAACGGACACACTAAAACACGTCTAGATACATGTAATTTAGAAAAAACCTAGAACATCAAATATTTTGGAACGGAGTGATTATGTTTTTGGGTTACAACTTTTATTTAAGTCATGCGGAAAATAAAAAAACTGAAGTGGGTAGATTTTGCAACCTTTATACTGTAGACATCTCAAGTAAAGTGGTATGAGTAATGGAGTATAAATTATCCAACTGCCTACGGTTTGGACTTCCTTTTTTTCTTGGGGGAATGCTTTTCTTGTTAAACCTTTTTTTGTCCACTGTCAGTATATTGGACTGTGTTTTTTTTTTTGCGAATAAAAGGATAATATTGGACTGTGTGTTAGTCCAACAGATCGTACAGCAGACCTATGCAAATAACAGCAGGAAGCAATAAGCAATATATGGCATATTGCTTCCTGCTGTTATTTGTTTCTTCTCATTCTCTCCAGAGTGTTCTGAGTATTTGGTGCTTGCCCTATGGCATTTGGCTTCCTGCTGTTATTTGTTTCTTCTCATTCTCTCCGGATGTGCAATATTTTGTAAGTTCTGAATATCACTCGTTTGGTAGAATCTGCATATAAGATACTGTTATTGATCTGGGTAAGCTGTGAGTCAAGTATGCTAATTTGCCACTTTGCTATACAATTTCCTGGTAGTCCACGAAGCTCAGATCATTCAGTATCCTTTGTCAACTGCGGGGACCTGATTAAGGCGTCCTAACAACTACTTCATTAGTTCCAACGTCCAACTACTCTCGCAACTCCCACTACCAACCACACGTCCACACCTTTCCTTATCTTCTCTCAGGGTCATCTCGAGCCTTTATTTTCAGTGTAAGAGCTTATCCAAATAGCACTATTGATTGAAAGAGGCTGATTGTATCTGGCACATCTGTCTTAAGTTGCAACAATCAAATGATTTACATAGTTGAGGGAGTTAAAGGCAAAGTCTGGACATCCTTTTCCCATGAGATAGCCAGATAGGTGAAATCAGTTCTTGTGCACAGTTCTAAGTCTTTCATCATGTGTATATTCCTCTGTATAACAGTACCCTTGCCATTTAATGTTGCATAGATTCCATCCACGATTTCACTTTATTTGCTTTATTGCACCAAGAAGCAAATATGAGGCAATTAGTACAAGAATATGGTGTTCCAGTATGATACTGAAAAATGTTACACAGAAGCACTTTTGTAATGCATGGCTTGGATTATTTATTTTTTACACGATAATCATCTGTTGCAATTAAATGGTATCTGTAGGTACCTATTCCCAGTAGTCATGTCTACTCGATAAATGACAACGCCACGGTGGAGGATGCGGCGACCGATTATGAATTTGTCATCAGGCAGCTTGTCAAGGTCCGCACGATTGCAGTCTCAGAGAGCACCGACTGCCCGAAGTTTGATCTCATTCTCCTCGGTATGGGTTCTGATGGACACGTGGCGTCATTGTTCCCTAACCACCAAGCCCTTGAGCTGAAAGATGACTGGGTCACCTACATCACTGACTCTCCGCAGCCTCCACCTGAGAGAATCACCTTCACCCTTCCGGTGATAAACTCTGCATCAAACATAGCAGTCCTAGCGACCGGTGTTGACAAAGCAGCTGCTGTGCGTTTAGCTGTGTCTGATAGCAGCAATGGTGAAGAGACCCCCACATCGCTGCCTGCCCGGATGGTTCAGCCGACGGATGGTAAGCTTGTGTGGTTTTTGGACATGGCAGCCGCCTCATCGCTCGACGCGTCAGATGGTGTCTATGAGCAGCATGGCGAGTACTAACTCGGAACGACTGAAGATTCTTTCGCTGTGGCGTGTAAGTGGGTAAGTAGGTGGTGAACCATGTGATGGAGGAAGGTCTGGTCTCCCCTTTAGCTCTTAATGCATCTAGTCTTCATGTTAGTCCAATGGAGGGTTTGCTCCAGGAAATCAAAGCCCAGCTAGTTTTGGCAGACGGAGATGGTTTTGTGCGGCGAAATGTTTTATGTGATGTTGAGGGCCTCAGAGACGAGAACACTAAACCTGATTTGTTGTCAGTTATGATGATTATTATGTACTCCATTATAGTTGAAGTTAGATTTCTGTTCTTAGTATGCAAATGCAGCCAATCTTGTGTGGTTATTTCAAGCTCCAACCGAAACCGAAGCTACAAGTTCCTCTGGCTTTGCATCCGGTGTTTTTTTTGCCCCACGTTTCTCCACCTTATGGAAGCACAAGATTTCTCTAAACCTGATTTGTTGTCAGTTATAATGATTATTATGTACCCCATTATTATTATCTATGTAGTTGAAGTTAGATTATTTTGTTAGTATGCAGCCAATCTGGTCCTCTGGTTTTGCATCCAGTGTTTTTTGTGCCCCATGTTTCTCTGTGTTATGGAAGCACAGGATTTCTCTTTCTGACATGAATTTACTCCGAACGGCTTGTGTGTATTGTGTGTATCCTTGTAGTCCTAATTTCTTTTGTTCATGGGACGGAATTTACTTCTTCTCATGACTGTTCTTTCCCAGTTTTGTTAAACTGTTGCCCAAAGTGCACTGAAATTTGATGGGTTACTAAACAGGTGACTGTACAAGTATGATTTGTCAGGAAGCGTGTTACGTACAATTTTGGCAGAGTGGTTTCGTAAGTGCAGTCCCAGGCACTACCGCTTGCTTACTCAGTTCCCTTGGAACATGAACAGAATGGGAATATTGATCACTTAAGTTGATCCTCAGAGTGCAGGTTTGGTCATGTGTTGCTTACCACGTCTATAAGAAGTTTCCTTCTTGTGCTGGCTGCAATCGGCAGTCTTTTCACTTTTTGAACTTTTAGTCGATCCTAACTGTTGTGGATATCATCAGAATCGACGACCTGCGGCTGTTTTTTTTTCTTTTCAAATCTGTAGGTCTTATCTGACAATTGGATAAAACTATCTTCAAATCTAACCCTCTCCACACCAAAAGATGGAGACTAACTTGTGTTGTGTAGGTTGCCACCAAGACATTTCGGCACCCAGACACTCCGTGGGTTTGGGGCTGGATTATGTTGGTACCGATCTGCACAAATTTAGCTCCATCCATACTAGCGCCAACATCGGGAGGAGATTTGGAAATAGTTTCGTTCAGGGGTTAGTTTCGGTAAAGGGACATATTTGACAAAAGATACCTCCTGTAGACCGTTATTCGGTTGCCACATGATACTATTTCCATTGTAATGCATTGCATCGGCCGATGGTCGAGTCTCGTTCCTTGTCGCATGTTCCAGCTCCTCCTCTCTTGGCGCGTCCTAGATCTATGATTTGGATTTTTGGGGTTGTTGGGGATGTAGTGGCTCGGACGTTGTGACCTTTTTAAAGGCATCAATGTGGACGCTCATGCGTTTCTCTGCCTGGGACAACTCGAGGGGAAATCTTGCACCTAATGGGTCGGGCGATGGCAGCGTTTTGGTTTTGTTCCCCTCTTGGTGGCATCATTTGTTGAGCTTGATCCGACTAGAAGGACCGGTGGATGACGGTTGAAAGGACATGGATGTCACCTAGAGGGGGAGGGTGATAGGCTATTTAAAATAATTCACGGTTAAGTCTTGAATATATGTGGAATAAAACTATTGAATAAATGTGGAATAAAACTAGCATTTAATTTAGCAAGCACAAAACCAAAACAAGCTAGGTTCACCTATTTGCACCCAACAATTTATGCTAAATAATATAAGCAACTATGTGATAGAAATATATACTACTTCAAGCTCGAAGGTTATCACAATGTAAATGCATAATTAAAGGGCTCGAGTATAGAATAACTGAGGCACGTGAAGACGTTAATTTATCCCAAAGTTCACTTTCAAATGAAAGCTAATCTCCGTTGGAGCGGTGCGGAGTCACAAGGATCCCCGAATAGCCGTTAATGGCACATCATAATCTCCTTCTTCGTGGCTCCATCAATGTGGAGGGACACGAACCACTATGGGACACTTGAGGGCGCTCACCGAACACGTACAAGGTCGGGGCAATCTTCACAACTTTAACTGAGGCTCCCGAAGCACCAAACTCCGAGACCACAACGACCGTGTGGGGAACCCACGTACCCTAGAGGAACAAGCTCTAGGGCACCCAAGCACCCCAAGATTAACAAGCTTCTCAAGCGAATCCTCGTAGAGAACTCACACCGATGCACCAAATGTAATGACAAGACCACACAAGATGGTCAAGTCCTTCACCCTCAAATACCACTAAACCAACTAATGGTATAACTTCAAGATCTAGATCCAAATGTTCCCCCCTCACTTAGAGGATAGATGTATTGGTGAAAATGTAGATCTAGATCTCCTTTCTCTTTTTTCCTTCAAATAGGAGCGAGAATCATGCGGAGGAATAGAGAGGGGCAAGCTCTAGGAAGTTCAAAAATGGGGGGCAAAAAAAGCTCAAGAGGTGGGTACCTCTTGGGGAAGAACGCCCCTTAAGCAGGTGCCCTAAAATCTGCCCGTTGGGATAATCTGCGTGACCCCGGTTAGACCGGCCTAAGGTACCCCGTTCAGACCAGCCTAGGGGCCGTTCTTGACCGGCCGGCACGCAGAGGCACAGGCTGACAAGGTGTGAAACCTTCCTCATGGGAGAACCGACAAAATCTCGTTTTCGAAGGACTTAAGCTTATCATGAAGATCACGACAAGCACCAAGACCTCACTACGATAAGAGCAATATAAGAACCAAGAAAGATGATGCCAAGAATGCAAAAGTTTGAGCTCTTCACGAACAATACGATCAAGCTACTTACTTGAGAGCCCATCTTGATAGTATGATTATCTATCCTATAATCCAGTCTTTCTAATACATTATGAGACCGGTAAAATAGAAAACGTATCAAGATCAGACATTTGCCTTACGCATAATCCACTTGAGCTTAGATAATGACGATCACACACATCTCAAGGTGGATCACCTTTCTTGATCTCACTTGCTCGGTGAATACTCGTAAATTGCTCCTCCATACTCCACTATGGGAGAGCCTCTCTTAGGTACATCTTTGCATATCCATTATCACCAAATGGATGGCAAGATTCAAGCATATGATTTCTTCGTGATACTCCTCTTGAACTTGCACTTCACAAACTTATGTATAATCTTCTTTCTTCATAATGATGATGTCTTGAAGATAAACATGAACTCCCGCTCAATATTATTCTTCAAGGCTTGCTTGCAATAAACTCAACACTATGATGACCATTCTTCGGATAACCTCTTGAATAATGCCTTGGTCACTATACAATATCTTGAACCCACCATATGGACTACAAGATTTTCCTATGGACAATGCCTACAAGTATAACTAAATGCAACATTAGTCCATAGTGATTTTCATTAATTATCAAAACCCCGCATGGGGGTATCATGCACTTTCAACGGTGTTGCTTGTGTCTTGTTTGGCAGCAATGGAAGTGGCGAGCAGAGTTTGGTATTGGTTAAGTTCTGGCAGTTTTTTCACTCCAACATGTTCGAGGGGGTTTCCCGTGGCTCCCTTTGTCTTCGTGGAGTTGGAATTGTCAGGGAGGAGCCTTGGCGGTGATGATGACATGTGACAGGTCTTCGGCTATGAGGGCTTGGTCGATGCAATCTCAAGCTTTTCTTCTCCTGCAATGTTCGTCGTCATAGTTGGAGTTGTCTCGTTGCTAACCCAGGTGGTCGACTGTTTGGCATGGACCGACATAGGTTCTGGCTATTTTGGGGCGAGGATTCACTCGGTGGGCGTCTAAGGTCAAGTCGTAATCGTTGGGAGGAGTGATGACAATAACGCTCATTGGCAACCTCCATGTTTGTCTTTCTTCTCGATGTCGGAGTAGTCATGTGTAGCCATGTTTCATGACGCATCGTTTGGCATGGTTTTCGTCTTTTTGTTGCTAATTACGGGACCATTCAATTTTTCCTGATTAAAGAGATGAGGTGAATTTTTTGCCTCCGTTTAAGAAAAAAGTTACTCCCTCTTTGCCAAAATGCATTGCACTTAGTTTTAGTCAAATTAAAACTTCTCAAAGTTTGATTAAATAGGTAAAAAAAATCAACATCTACATAGTATATGCATCTGAAGTTATAGATGTTAAAATGTTCTACATACTTAGCCAAACTTTACAATAATAAAATTAAGATGCACTGCATTTTAGCGAAGAGTGAGTGCTATTTACATTTTCCTCGTGGCTTTGTTTACACTAAAATTAACCAAACTTTACACTAAAATTAAGATGCCAACGCATACCCACGGGCAGGGACGGATCCACACATGGTCAAGGGTGTTCAGCTAGCTGAACACCCAAAATTTACTAAAAAATATGTATATACAATGTATTGTGTACATATACATCATTTGTGCCATTTCTTTGCACATATACGTCGTGTTTCAAGTCCAAATCGAGAATAAACAATGAATTTATACTTTTTTGACGTAAAATAACGAATAATTTTCAGTTTTCACCCATATGTTCTGTGTTGATTGGAATTTAAACCCCCAAAAATTAAATTTCTGGATCCGTCCTTGCCCACAGACTGAAGCCCGCACGGAGTCGCTGCGTCTGAACTGCACACTCTGGGTCCGCGTCGCGGTCCAACCACGACACCGAGCTAGGTGCGGCCGTGGAAAACTGGATATGTGCGTGACGCCGTGACGGATCGACTGACTTGGCTAAGCTGACGCTGGTTGTAGCTGACTAGTTGTACTTGTAACAACGAGAAGCATCCTTCCAAATACTAAGCTCCCTAGAAATAAAGAACTCTCCTTGATTGCGGCCCCACTTTTCAGCTTGTGATTTTTTTTCTAGGAATAGAGAGCTATCGTTGCTTGTGGCCCCATGTTTCAAGTTGTGAAAAAAAATCTGTTATGCCTGGTATCTGATCTTGGGCACCTGTATGACGGGTTGCACATAGAGAAGCTCTTTCAGTATGGACTCAGTCGTATATCCTTGTTACCATCAATTTGCGTTGAGAATATTAGAGATACGTCACTGACATGAATTTGTAGTGCATAAAAATGAGCATACAACTTTATATTATTTAACAAAGTCTGACAAAACAAGTATATCAATCAATTAAAGCCATTTTTCTGGCAATATATGTTGCAATACCTAAAAATGATAATGAGGTGGTCTTGATCGCTGTCAAGTATCCTAAAGTCACACCAACGCATGACATCTAAATCAGAGGCCTCACTAAACCGACCAACAACGATCTGGGAACATAAACCGGTCCAGTAAACTCTCAGCACGCATAATCAGCGTACTCTATATCAGTCGCCACCTCCCGCTTCTGCCTACCCATTTTCAGAAGCAACACATTGATCTTGTCAGGCATGCTATCGACGTCAGCACGACGTCGAGACAACGCCACCGCCCTACGCGCGTCCGTCAGCACGGGTCCGCCGTCGAGACCCCGCAGCACTACACGTCGAGATTCATTGTTATCGATGTGCGTCTCGACGCATTTCTCACTCCTAGCGCCACGTACCGCCATCGTCCGACATGGGAAACCTAGACCTAGGGTTTTCCACGGATCAACGTGGGCGAGAAGAAGAGTGTTTCAACCCTGATTGATGTCTTCTACAAGGTTTTGTTAATTATCAATCTATTATTTTCGGACATGTGCCACTATTTCTTAATGGTTTTTCTAATTCTCAATCTATTATGATTTTCTTCAAGAGCCTTCTCAAGGAAATACCATGCAATTCCTTGTTTTATTTCATAGGTTGGTAGTGGTTCATGAGTGCAATTATCTCTACATTTTGACAGTATGTTTTCCTAACTTTTGGGAATGACATTAGAATTTCTCTTAGTAATAGTTGTTTTCTGAATCGTTTTGGTACAGAAACGTTTCCTTCAATTGTATTAAGCGACATTTTCATCGGAAAGTCATTTTCATCCCACGATGACAAAATTAAAAAATATTTTTAAAGTTTCAAAAAATTCTAAAAGAAACCCGCATGTTGTCAAGATACTATAAGGTGCAAAATCATAGAGTGAAATGTTTTTTTATTATGGGCTACATAAAATGACAAATTTTGGAGATGTAAAACTATACATTCTTCACTATACTCAGATTTGTATATTTATTATTTTTGTGTAGCTCAAACCGCAAAGTATTTTGCATTGAAATTTTGCAAGATGGTAGAATATATCATTAATAATATGCATGATTTATTTAAGATTTGTTTAACAATTTAAATGTAATTTTTGATTTTTTTTTAAATAGTGAGATCGCTGAAGCTCGGGAGCACGAAATCTTCACTCCATTTTCATGTATAAGATAGTTGAATGTGTGTGCCTATGCACGTATTTTTTTAATACCAGTGACAAATGATGCTCTTGTAGCGTCGTTACTTTGTTATCTCAGAAGTTATTAATACATATCTCTCTATTTTCTAATTATTTTGTTTACCTCTAATGTTTTGTGTAAATGAATTTGGTTTGTGACAACAACAACAACAACAACAACAATAAAGATGAAAAAGTAGAAACAAATACGTTTATAAATAATGAAGTTATTCACACACATGGAGTACTAAAGACATGTCATACTCCAAATTCAATAGGGCGCAGCAACGCGCGCCTTACCTTCTAGTCTCTCTAAATACTAAACTCCCTAGGATTTGTGCCCTCTCCTTCTCCCACATGTCAACATCATGGTATACCCCACTTAGCTCAATTTATTTATTAGTTTATCTATAGTTTAAAGTTTTGAATTGAGTTTGAAAAAAATTATATTGGATATATATCCTCTCCTTCCCACATGTCCATATCGTGGTAGACCCCACTTAGCTCACGTTATTTATTAATTTATACTTCATAGTTTTAAATTGAGTTTGAAAAAATTCTATTGGATATATATCCTCTCTTCCCACATGTCCACATAATGTTAAACCCCACTTAGCTCACTTTATTTATTAATTCATAGTTCATAGTTTTAAATTAAGTTTGAAAATATCTTTCTAATAACTAAGCTCTCTAAAAGATAGAGCTTATTGGTTGCTCCATGTGGCAACTTTCTATTGGTTACATCAGATCCAGCTAGAAATAATATTATTTGTCCGTTTAAGCTTACTTTTCTATCTACTGCACACAACAGTGCCGCCCCTCTCTTATAATTCAATAGGTGCTCTATTTTACAACATAGATCATTTGGGGCAAAAAATATTGCTCTAATAGCTACTGCCCTGCATTTGATGTAAATTTAGCAACAAAAAAATTTGTCAAACCAAAAAACATCAAGTGCGGCAAATATTAAAAACTTGGGCTGCTGCTATATAACAGAAAGGCCAAAACACGCACGCTAATTGCCAATCAGAAGTTTCATGTCGCTCTCACGCCTCTTCTCCGGTGACTATTGTCGCCTCTTCTACCATCGGTTTGGCCTCGGATCGGGTAGTTCCACCACAACTCTAACCGATTCGGCAACAAATTCAATACCACTGGTCCACTGCTCAAGGGCACCACATATCGAGAGGGATGCCGGCCGTCGCTTTCCTCCCGCGCGCGGCCACCATCGACTCCCGTCCGTATTAAGTCATTTGGGACAAAAAAAATGTTGCTCGAACAACTAACCGGTCTTGACGAAAATTCTATCTATTTTTTTGTCAAAAAGAAAAAGGCAAGTGCTACAAAAATAAAACACTTGGGCTGTTGCTATAAAACAGAAAGGCCAATGCCTGCACGACAACTAAAAATCGGAATTTTCATGCCGGCCTCACGCCTCTCCTCCGGTGAGCACTGCCGCCTCTTCTCTCACCGATCCAGTTTCAAATCCGGCAGCTCCACCAAAACTCTAACCGATTCGGCCGCGAATGTACCATCACATCTCAAGGACACCATGGATCGTGAGGGATTTTGCCTCGAATAATGTCGTCTCTCTCCTCCCGTGCGTGGCCACCAATGACTCTCTTTTGTAGCTCTTCCTGACAAGCCACCCGAAAGGCCCTCCTCGCTTCCCCTTCCTCGGTGCCTCCTCCTTCCCTCCAAGCATGAGCACGAGAAACATACGATAGCTCTGCCTCTGGCTGCACCTCGACTAGCACCGCATCGCACGGCTCCTTCGACTCCACACACACCAGTTGTCAGGCTCGCCTCGTTAAGAGGTTAACAAATTCAAATTTGTTACTTTTGTATTATACAGTTTATACCACTGTTTGCTAGACCAATGCGTGCAATATTTTTCTGAAAATGGTATGAATTTGTACCTGATGATGTATCAGACACCAATCTTTACTCAGATCATCATGTCATGTATTTATAACTGCAATCATAACCTCAGGCGCAGCAAAGCGCGCCAACCTCTTCTAGTGAGAAACCAAAGTCTGATTTGTACTCGTACAGTGGTGTTGATAATCGGCAACGGGCAGTCGGGCAGAGGACCATGCATGCGAAATTCTATTGTCAGCCGTCTCTCGAGATTTTGAACTTTAAGAGCAATTATAACAGATCCTTTATGATTACTCTAAAACCATTTTAGTAGTTGAGAATACGGAGGTTATATATAGTCTTGTTCAGATCCCAAAAACTGCATACTCTAATACTATTTCTCTTTTTCAAATTCAGTTTTGCACTAATATAGTTCAAAGTTTCAAACCTTTTCATATTTCGACATGAGGACAAATTACCAACATTTCTAATCCGATATTTAAAAGTTTAAATAGTTATTCAAACATAAATAGGGTCTGAATGCAACAAATTACCGCACTGGCTGCCTCTCTGAATAATGTAAACAAACCACTCAAATTTCAGGCCATGGAAAATCATCAAAGGGCCGGCCGGAATCCATGCGCGTTGGGGCTGGCCGGACAGCAGTTGATCGTCGGCTTGAAGGAGGTCAGTTTCAGGGTCGTCTTCCCCGCCGTTGTATTCCAACTGTTATTATAGGATCTGAACCCCGGTCTTAAATCCTAATACACCTCAAGAAAAGCACCCTAACAATTGCCATGCTACATGCTCAACTATGTGAGGGAACGAGCTACTTCATTAGCTAGTCTCACGTCAACTGCCATGAAGACTGAAAGCACCATCATTCCAAGATAACCTTCATTATTTCAAACACATTCAGTAATGTCACAAGCACAATGGCAAAGAGAGTATTCTAGTAGTGACGATATGGACAAACTAGCTATGAAGAATGGTGTCTGTCGTATTTAAAAACAGTGCTTTCGCTAAAGGTACGTCTTCATGATGCGTTGCTCAGAACTTTCACTTGTAAAAAAATAAATGTTTTAAAAAGCAAATCAATCTTCAAAAAGAAATTCTAAATATATATATTTTATTTGCTATGCTACCTGCGCCATCGTCAAGTCATAAGTCGCGAATATCCATGCGAGCACACAAGCACACACGCTATGTATCTATGTGTGCTCCATGTGGTTCTACTATTTAAAAGACAATAGGAGGCTCCCCTTATATGTTGGTCCCAACTCCCAATTTCACTTGACTAACAATGTGGGACTAAAGTTGTAACCATCAGAGCTAGTGTTGAGCCGTATAAATAAATGTATGGGCCACGAAATGAAGTGTGAGCTTGCAAGAATAAGACCGACTGCATGTTTTGCCTCTGCGGGGCGGCACTTTCTTAGCAATGTCTAGACGCTAACCAACCATCACATATGCCCGTCTATGTCTGTTCGAACATCAAGCAGAATGAATGCTTGTTGTCATGCATGGAAGATGGTCTTGTGTCACGCGAGAAGAAAATAAAACTTCTCTCATCATTTATTTATTTTTCCTTCGGGATTTAGGATTGATGGGATTCTAGAGCTCCCTGTGATGATATCTCTCGAAAGAGACCATTTTCCCATGTTTTCCCCGTCTCGCTTGGGGTTGTCGTTCAGTCCGCCCCGCATCCCTTAACTATTCACACACTCGGCTTTGTGACAGTCGTCCCTTCATTTGACGGGGCAGTTATATTTACAGAACCTCGACACCAAATATCGATATACATGTATACACAAAACTCATAGGACAAAAGAAATTCACTCAAATTTCCTCAAACCCAATGGAATCATAGTATCGTCACCAAATTTCAAAAAACAATAGGGAAACTCATTGCAGAAATATTGTACATATATGCACACAACTCACGTGATAAATGAAGAAGCTAACTGAAAGGCTATAAGTCTGTTGGGAATATGCCCTAGAGGCAATAATAAAATGGTTTATTAGCGCATATTCATATTCATGTTTATGATAATAGTTTATTATCCATGCTATAATTATATTAATGGGAAACATAATACATGTGTGAAATATAAACAACCAGGTGTCCCTAGTAAGCTTCTACTGGACTAGTTCGTTAGTCAAGAGTTGGTTAAGGTTTCCTAACCAAGGACTTGTTATAGTAACTTGATAACGGATTCATATCATTAGGAGAATGATATGATGGACAAGACCCAATAATAAAGAGTTGCAATTAATCGTGTCACACAGTTTCAATGCTAACGCTTTTAGTATATGTCAAGTATAGTTTTCTTAGACCATGAGATTATGTCACTCCCGTTTACTGGAGGAATACTTTGTGGACATCAAACGTCGCTTCGTAACTGGGTGATTATAAAGATGGCTTTCAGGTATCTCCGATGGTAAATTGTTGGGTGACATATATCAAGAGTGGGATTTGTCCCTCCATGTGACGGAGAAGATATCTCCAGGCCTTCTTGGTAATATAGCATAATAAAGTTTGAGAACATGTGATTAGGTGGTAATCACGGAGATCCTATATTATGGACGAGTAAAGAGAACTTGCTGATAACGAGATTAAACTAGATATGGGGATATCGATGATTAAATCTCGGGCAAGTAAAATATCGTGAGACAAAGGGAATCGTATACGAGATTAATCGAATCTCCGGCATCGTGGTTCAATCGATAAAGAGTTTCGTTGATTGTGTAGGAATTAATATGGACCCCCCGGTCCCGCTATTAATTATAGATCGGATCATGTCTACGCATTCTCGAACCCGTAGGGTCACACACTTAACGCTCCGATGTAAGCTAGGGTTTGCGATGAAATAAATGATGGAATGAACGAATGGTGATTTGGAGTCTCGGACTAGATCCTAGACATCACGAGAAGATTCGAAAGAGTCCGGAGAATAAGATTCATATAAGGAAAGTGGTTTCCGGAGGTATAGGAAAGGTTTCGGATTTTTCCGGCAGGGTACCGGAATTTTCTGGAAGGTTCTAGAGGGGTCTAGAAGTGGGGCCCACCTAAAATATGGGGCCCACATGGACCAAAGGGGGTGCAGCAGATGCATGGGCTGGCCGCACCACCCATAGGCCCACATGGGCCAAGCCGGCCAAGACAAGGCAGGGCAAGGCCGAGTCCTAGTTGGACTAGGAGGCCGACCCTCCCTAGATGGAAAGGCCCATGCCGAATCCCTAAGGGACTCGGCTTGGGGGCCAAGGCCGCCAGCCGGCCCTAGCCCTAGCCGCCACCTATATAAGGGGAGGAGGGGGTGCGTCACAAGGCTGACCAAGCCCTTGCTGCCCTAGCCCTAGCCGCACCCCTCCTCTACCTCCACCCTGCCGCGCCACTCCTTGCCCTAGGGGCTGCCGCGCCACCTCCTCCTCCTCTCCCTCTTGCACGGCTTGGCGAAGCCATTTCCGTGGGAGATCTCCACCATCATCACCAACACACTGTCGTGCTGCTGAGATTCATCTAGCCACTTCCTCCTCGCTTGCGGGATCAAGGAGAGGACGTCTTCATCGAGCTGAACGTGTGGATACCGCGGAGGTGCTGCTCGTGCGGTGCTTCGACGGATTGGATCTCGAGGATAATACATCTCCTCGCGACTAGATACGTCTAGTTGCGGGGATCGACAGACCAACCCCTGCATCGACAAAAGGCTTTGTTCATTCTTCGAGGGTAAGAGATTGGATCTCCTTCTCGCTACTTGCATCTAGTGTAGATCAATCGAGTTATCTTTCGTTGAGGACCAGGATGTTGACTTGACGGAAATGGGGCGGGTCACCGGCTCGCCGCAGAAAATCTTTTTATCTTTGCGAGCGTCGAGCTGGTGCACCTGAGCACCGGCGAGCTCGGTTTTAAAATAAAAAACTGAAAATGGTATTTTGGACTTTCGAAAAAAACTGAACGCGAATACATATAAGTACTCCCTCCGTTCCAAATTAGTTGTCTTCCATTTGTCAAAAAGTGGATGTATCTATACTTGTAACATGTCTAGATACATCCACTTTTTGACAAATGGAAGACAACTAATTTGGAACGGAGGGAGTACATGGTATGTACATTTGTGCAAAGTTCTCGTACGTGTCCAGCTGGATCTTGGTTTGTCGTTCATGAGACGAGACCTGCATGGATGGATGGATACGCGACGTACACGTTCCATATGCGATCGCTTAGTAGATCAGATTTGGCTTGGCACCCCTCCTGAATTCACTTTGCAAAATTGCTCTATATATACTCATCGAGGCTTCGACAGTTCGACGGTATGCGACCAGACCAACCCAGTCGATACCGTGTGCCGGCGGCCATTCCCTAAGCTAGTGGAAAAGATCTTTATGAAAAGATTGCGCACATAAGACACGAAAAAGATACGCTTTGTTGCTAGTCTAGAAGCTCGAACGCGACTGACTTTCGGATCAGTGAGCACTAGCTAGTGACTGGCGTTGGGGATGAATTAGTCCATCATCGATTGATCCATATATGTGGCCTCACAAATATTAGATCGATCCATTGGTTAATTAGTCCATGCCATCTTTGTTGATTTTTTTTTGAGGGCAAATTAAGTGGGGGATATTTGAACTGCTGACAATGCAGTGCTAGAATTTCGGTCCCTGCATATAAAAAGCTCGGGTAAAATTATATTCCTTTCCGTGGTTGAATGCATGGGACCAAAAATCTTTCACGAAAAAATACGACAGCTAACTTTCACAGAAAAGTGAGACGGAGCCACAACAAGGACATGGCAAAAAAAAGAGGAAACAAGAAACTCTGCTGGCAGTAATGGCGATCCAGAAGCTAGCAGCTACCTCCTTGCACTCCCGCGGAAGCGAGAGGGAAAGCCTTGCACGAGAATAGCTCAACCCTGTCTGCATGTCTGTCTCCCCAGACCGACACGCCACAAATCTGGCTCACACGCCACAAACCTCTCTCCCTCTCTCACTCTCCCTCTCTCTCTCTGACCAGCTTCTCTGAAGTTCCTTCGTCACAAAGGTACAGACTGCCACTGGAGGGAGTGATCAGGCCAGGGTGAGCAGCTGGTTCTCGAGCGAGCTCCCATGGCGTCGACACCGCGTCCACCGTTCCTGCGCAGCTGGGTGCCTCCATTGCGCTGCTCCTCGCCGTCTCCTCCGCTCTGGCGCCTTCGTCAGGTAAGGAACGGCTCTCGATTTCTGCCGTTTTCGTTTCCGTTTCTTCAGAGGTGTTCGTTCGTCGATTCATCATTCTTGTAATTTTGGTAGTCGTGGGCTGATTCTTGCGATCGATCGAAGGCCGGATTTTGGTAATTGCTACTGCGAAAAAGGAGAGGACTTGCTTATTTTGGTAACGTTTGCGGTGGTGATTTATTGTTGCCGCCATAATAACGCGATCGTGCCGATCAAAAACACAATCTTCGAGCAATTTGTTGTCCTTTATTACTTTTTTTTCGTTGGGAATGTTATTTGGGGGAAAGCCAGCGCTGCTACCGCCGGACTTCATTAGTTTTGCAGCCACTGAATAATCTGTTTTCGCGTTACTTAGTGTTCTTCATTCACGCAGACTGAGTACCTGACTGAAACCGGACGAATCTACCTGACATTTCACTCTCTCCTGAAACATGTTCAGGGTTTCCTAAAAATGGTTTTGAAATTTCAACACTTCTAGGCCTCTCAGGCTCTCACAACATTAGCTTTTCGTGTTAGTGTGATTTTTTTAATTCAATTTGGTTTCATTTGAATTTGTTTTAGTGCTTTTCTAGTTCATATAGGCTTGTAGGTTTGGTCTTATTCATGACCAAATACATTTAACTTGGAGACCGAGTGGGTACATGCTGCCTATTCTATATTTCTGTTGCAACTCAGCGGAAAATCGGCCTTATGGATTGTGCCATGCTAAAACTGTGATCTCCTCTTGGTATGTAAACGGCAGTTAGATGGAGTAACATAGGTATACTTCAACCACTTATCTGACCACTGAAGTATCCGAGTAATGTTCAATCAGTTCAATTTAAAAAATATATATGGCCCTTACTCAAAACACTTCAGTGCAATTTATGGCAACATGTGATGCTTCAAAAACAACAACCACTATAATCTTTGTGATGACTCCTGACTTCTGACCTTAATCTGTAAATGTTTTACTAACAAAGCTTTCACATGATCTCTTAAATGTATACTACCATGAAATTCTTTGAACTTGGAGGAACCTTTTTTTCAAGCAAATTTCCTTGGCGTTCTGCAGATGCGTACGATCCGCTTGATCCGGGTGGGAACATTACAATCAAGTGGGATGTGATGCAGTGGAATGCTGATGGCTATACGGTAAGCGAAGCACTGCAGTCTGTTTGAAGCTAGGACCAATTCAGTGCATGCCCCTATCGTTACACAAGTCCACATCTGCTTTCATCATTCTTACATGAGCGAATTCCCTGAAAAGAATCTTTCATAAGGAAATATAACTATTGTGCAATGCCTTATGTTTTCTCCATTTTTTGCAGATTTACACAATTAGTTACCATGTGCTATATAATCTTTCTTTACTAAGTAATGATTTTCTGTCATTGTTATGCAACAGAATGTGATAGCCTTCACAATATTTCCAAACTTCCGGTAGTAGGCTTTAATTTGCTTGCGAAACTTTCTAACATTTGGGATGAGTAGATGACTGAAGTGCATTACCCAGTAAATAAATATATTGTACAATGATACTCTAAGACAACTGAATGGAGCTGCAGGTCAAGGAGAAACTGAAACTGACAAAACATTTCCACGTTAATAGGTCTATTCGCTATGTTGTTGGGGCTTCCCTTATAGTTTTCTTTGGGATGAAAATAGGTCTATTTGGCTGATCTTTATAATCGAAAGTTATAATACGACGATCTGCCGACCCGTTGCAACATTTAGACATTCTTCAGATGTATTTTATGCAACTTACAAGCTGACAACCTCCACACATTCTAATGTATCCAATTTGCTGACAAACTATACAATTCCTACAGGCTGTTGTTTCACTATACAACTATCAGCAGTATCGCCATATCCAACCACCGGGCTGGAAACTCGGTTGGATGTGGCAAAAGAAGGAGATAATCTGGAAAATGATCGGTGCCCAAGCCACGGAGCAAGGCGATTGCTCCAAATTCAAAGCGCAGATCCCACATTGCTGCAAGACGAAGCCGGAGGTGGTGGACCTGCTCCCCGGGACACCGTACGATACCCGGATTGCAAACTGCTGCAAAGGGGGAGTCCTCAACTCATGGGCACAAGACTCTGCCAATGCTGTGGCATCATTTCAGGTCAACGTTGGTCAGGCAGGGACTTCAAGCAAGTCTCTTAAACTGCCCGTGAATTTTACCCTGAAGGCCCCTGGACCCGGGTATACTTGCGGACCTGCCAAGATTGTGAGACCTACTAAGTTCATTTCAGATGATGGGAGAAGGTCAACTCAAGCCCTCCGTAAGAATTTAATTTCCATGATCTATTATGTTTCAGGAATAAGCTTCTGACCTGTTTGACATATTCATGACCTCCCTGTTGTAGCAAGAACGTTTAGCATTTTGGTGACGATTTGTGTTTCCTTGTGCAGGGACATGGAATTTGACATGTACATACTCGCAATTTCTCGCACAAAGATCTCCAACATGCTGCGTTTCGCTGTCGTCGTTTTACAACGATACTATTGTTAACTGCACGACATGCTCATGCGGCTGCCAAAATAAGTCCAAACCTGGAAGCTGCGTTGAGTAAGTTGCATTACATTTGACATAATCCAGAATACTATGAATACAAGAACACGATTATTTTATTTTTGGTTCAGTTATGTGACAGTTGAGTGTACTCTTTGACAGAGGCGATTCCCCTCATCTGTCTTCTGTGGTGAATGAGCACAGCACAAGCAGCTTGACACCACTGGTGCAATGCACCTCTCATATGTGCCCAATAAGAGTACATTGGCATGTCAAGGTCAACTACAAGGATTACTGGAGGGTCAAGATCACGGTGAATAACTTCAACTACCGGATGAACTACTCGCAGTGGAACCTCGTATCGCAGCACCCTAATTTCGACAACCTGACTAGTATCTTCAGCTTCCAGTACAAACCTCTGAACCCATATGGAAAAATAAGTGAGCAATTCATGATCATATCCCCTGAACACTTACATATTCTGCAATTATGTATATTATTATTCGTTCCAGATATTAACTGATAAGTCCTCCGTCACACGCAGACGACACGGCGATGATGTGGGGCCTCAAGTACTACAATGACCTGCTCAAGACTACTGGGCCTGATGGGAATGTTCAGTCTGAGCTTCTGTTCCGGAAGGACCCGGCGACGTTCACCTTCCAGAAAGGCTGGGCGTTTCCGAGACGAGTCCTCTTCAATGGAGACAACTGTGTGATGCCGCCTCCAGATGAGTACCCATGGCTGCCGAACGCATCGCCGCGCTTGTCAGCTCCACTTACCCTTACATTCGTTACAGTTTGGGCAGCAATGGCCTTCTTGCTCGTCCATGCGTATTTGAAAGGAGGAGTGGATAAATTAGGTACAAAATGCACGGAAGTTTTGACCAAGGCCTTCATTGATGATTGTGCATTCCTGCTTATTGTACATTTTAGCTCAGGCAGGGGACGCGTGTTATTAGCAATATTGACATTATTTAAAGCATTTGTGGCTATGAGCAAGCACATTCTGATAAGCATATTAAATTGGAATTGTTTGAGTTCTCCGAGATTTACAACATCAGTGAACATAAGTACATAACACAGTGCTATCAGTCGAGTCTTTGAGATAGTAGGAGTAGGAGTACAAGCGAAGTGTCATTATCTGTGAATTCCAACCTGGTTGTGTCTCTACAGACAGATTTCTCTGTCGAAATACTCTTGTGCCCTCCATCCAACTAAGGGGAAAAAAGACTCGCCTTTCATTGTGTCCAAGTTAAAATCACCAGTCTGAAACTCTGAATCTTGAAGCCCAAAACATGCATCAACCTATCTACAGGCAGGCAAAAGATCAAGGCCACCTCTGACGCTCATGCCATGAGGAGTGCCAAGAACGCGATGACGGCAGAGCCCAGAAGCGACGCCGAGGTGACCACCGGGGCGGAGTTGGGCAGGTAGGGGTAGGAGTCCGGCGACGGCATCCGGCACTCGTCGCCGTTGAAGTAGATCTTCCGCGGGAAGGCCCACCCCTGGCTGAACGTGAAGGCGCTGTCGTCCTTCCGCATCAGCACCTCCGACTGCACGTTCCCGTACGGCCCCGCCTCCATGAGCTGGTCGTTGAAGAACTTCATGCCGTAGAACAGCGCCGTGTCATCTGAAACAATACCAACATATCAAGATCAGATCAACTGCAGAGTTTCTTGCCTGCCTCTCCGATCGACATTGACACTTACTGATGGAGCCGTAGGATACGACGGGCTTGTAGTCGAAGCTGAAGACCTGGGTGATGTTGTCGAGGTTTGGGTGCTGCGCGACGAGCGTCCAGCCGGTGTAGTTCATGCGGTAGTTGAAGTTGGTGACGGTGACCTTGGCGCGCCAGTAGTCGTGGTAGTTGAGCTTGACGTGCCAGTGGACGCGCACGGGGCACATGTGCGTCGTGCACTGCAGCAGCGGCGCCGCCGCGCCCTGCCGGTGGTTCACGTGCCCGCGCGCCGCCACCGGGTGCTCCGTGTCCGCGCTGATCTTCCCCGACGCCGGCATGTGCCGCTTGGAGTCCCGCTCGCTTCGGGCGCAGGTCTTGTGCTCGCAGCCGCAGGCGCACTTGGCGCAGGGCACGATGGTGTCGTTGTAGAAGGAGGAGAAGGAGACGCAGCAGGTCGGGTACTTGGACGCCAGGTGCTGCGAGTAGGTGCACGTCACGTTCCACGTCACTGCATCCATCCATGGCACGGACGTCAAGTCGTCAGGACAGTTTTGGTTAGAGAACATATTCATGCATGCAAATTGCAGTGCACGGCCAAAAGGTCTGATCGGGGTGAGTGAAGACGTACTGAGTGCTTGTGTCTTGCGGCGGTGGTCGGCGGTGAGGAAGACGGTGGAGGGGACGACCTTGGCGGGTCCGCAGGTGTAGCCGGGGCCGGGGCCGAGGAGCGTGAAGTTCTTGGGGAGCTTGACGGTGCGGTTGGTGGTGCCGGCCTGTCCGACGCTGACCTGGAATGCGGCGACGGAGGCGGAGGGGTCCTGGCCGTAGGCGGAGAGGACGCCGCCGCGGCAGCAGTTGGCGATCTGCTGGTTGTAGGGCACGCCGGGGAGGAGGTCGACGACGGCGGGGGTGCGCGTGCAGGAGTGCGGGAGGTTGGCCTTGAACTTGGAGCAGTCCCCCTGCTCCGTGGCCTGCGCGCCCACCATGGACCAGATCACCTCCCGCTTCGCCCACGCCCACCCCACCGTCCACCCCGGCGCCATGATCTGCCGGTACATCTGGAAGTTGTTGATCGTCACCGTGGCGACGTATCCGTCGGGCGTCCACGACATGACGTCCCATTTCATGGTGATGTTCCCGTTGGGATCCAAGGGGTCGTAGGCCACTGCATGCGGCAAGATCGACAATGCAGTAGTGTTCAGTGCACCAAAGACCAGATTACCTGCCAAACTCGAGCAACAGAATTAAGAAGCACCAGGAGGAACCTGCAATGGCGGAGAGCGTGGCGGCGAGGATCAGCACGAGCGCGGCGTTAGGCAGCTCCATTGTCGGCGAGCGCGGCCGCCAGAAGTCCAGAACGCGTGTGAGATATTTGGTGAGCGGAGGTGTGCGTTCAGTGCCGGGGGCTTTAAGGCAAAGAAAGCTCGAGGTGCATTCGGCAGGACGCTAAGGCATGCCAGCCACCGGCGGCGCCTGCGCGCGACGTCGAGATAGCAAAGCGCCACCAACCTCGACCGATCCGGTGGTACGCGTGTGATGTCGGGTGTGCACGGGTTCCTTTGGCGGTAACTCGACACATCGGCCGCTACCGCGGCGGGTACGAGCACTGCAGCGTTCGGCATGATGCCTCGGATCGGTGGGAGACGTACGTGGATGGCCAGAGCTTTTCCTCATGGGTTTGCTTGCAGTTCGGTTCCTCTACGCCCAAGCAAGCAACGTGGTGGGTGGTCGCCCGGAGTGGGAGTGGGAGCTCAGGGAAAAGGACGCCGCAGCACTGCTCATGGAAATCTGTAGAAACTACCCGAGGTATCAGAGGCCGTTGCGACCGGTCTCCGATCACGACGGTCTAACACCTGAACACATCACACATGAACATTTTTTGGTTGTTTATTTTTTTAAGAACATGTGCGCTTTATTAATCAACGAGACAACGACACAGATAGTTTCCCGAATAATCCAGGAGCACACCATCATATACACGACACCTATTAGACTCACTTGACCGATCGAGCTAAAAGATAAGGGGTGATGTTTTGTATGCTCCTAACATGGAGAATAGAAAAGTTGAGGGGAAATATTTTGGCCGGGCCGGTAGTGGCGGATCTACGTCATAGTATTAGGGGTGGCACAATTTACATGAATAATACAGAGCTTCAAATTTTGTGAAAGATTACCCTACAAACAGAATATTTTGGTAAATATCATCATAATTCTAACAAATAGACCTTACAAAGCTAGCTCAGCGCCGTCTATCGTCCCCCCCGCTCTCCGCCCTAGCGTCGTATCCCCGGGAGGCGGCCGGGGCGGCTCGTGCCTCCACCCCCCCTCGTCCACCCTCCCTCCTCCCCCGCCGCCGCCGGCGGGCGCCCCCGGCTCTGGCTCGGGTGGTGTCGGCGGCGGCGGGTCCTCTTGTACCCGCGCACGTTTCCCCTTCCCGGGGCAGGGGGTGGTGGCGGTGAAGCTAGGCCGGCGGCGGTCCGGTGACCTGGTGGTGGTGCTGCCTCTTTGGCGGCGCGCGCGGTAGTGGCGGATCTACGTCATAGTATTAGGGGTGGCACAATTTACATGAATAATACAGAGCTTCAAATTTTGTGAAAGATTACCCTACAAACAGAATATTTTGGTAAATATCATCATAATTCTAACAAATAGACCTTACATATGCTGTAAACTTTTAAACGAGTAATATAATCTGTATGGTGATAACTACATGCCTTTTCGAGAGGTGGTGCTATAGCACCCATGGAACCGCCCTACATCCGTCCCGTGGACCGGAGTACCCTTGATATTTTGCTCTCGCTTCTCGGTTGCCGCACATCTGCAGCTTAGCTGGCTGGCAATGGAAAATACTCTCTGTGCCCGCCCGGCTAGTTGGCTTCCCACCTGATCAGGCTTGCAAAATCAGACGATTTTCTACATCCCCTCATAAAGACCGCTTTATAATCTACGGGCACTAGATTTCTAGTAGTGATCTTTTCTTTTTAGGCTCGGCCGTATCATGTTTGCTTCTCCTATATCAATATAAAAGGCAAAGCTTTTGCCTCGTTTACAAAAAATAAAGACATGTTTGTTTCCAATTGTTAAACCTTAGAAGCTCGATTCCTCTGTTACCTCAACCAAATCTCAAGATTTTTGAGATAAAAGAAAGAGAAGATCTAGATCTACAAATTCAAGCAAACAAAAATTTGATTGCCACTTGATTCCTCTGTCGTGCTTGTTACTCTTGGAGTTTGAGAGCTCCTAGGTGGTAGGAGTCTTTTGAAGCTTTCAGAGTTTATGATTTGCTCCGAAAGGTTGTGAGGGAATGGAGGTCTCCACTAGTGGTCGAGTATCTACTTCGTGGAGTAAACTCAAGTAGAAGAAGGTTATTAGCTTCTCTTCAAGGAAGTGAACATCACGATACATATTCTTCTCTGTGTGTTTCGGTTGTTTTTATCTGATCTATTTCACTTGTTGTTTATATTTCAGATAGCCTTCATGTTTGAAGTACCTTTATCATCACAATAGGTTTTTCATCTAGTTGCACGAGGCCCACTCTATTTATCCGTCTAAAACTAGTGACAAGAAAAGTAAATTTATAGATGCCTATTCCGCCACCAGCCCCACCCTATCTCTCTCTAGGTTATCCATATCGATCTTTCACCGTTCGACCCTCGGGAAGCGGTCATGTAGCCGAGGTGTAGAGGAGTTGCGCCAAGCATGTCGTCAATGAACCATGGGGACTGGCCCACCATCTTCTCATGACTAGCGGAAAATGCGATACCGCGCTAAGTTTAGGGGAAACCATAGGAAACATAGCAGGAGGGAGAGAGAGGCGGATGGAAGTTCCTACCATCAACATCGTGGGCCAGCCTGCAACAACGTCATGAGGGGGGAGAGCTAGCACGGGTGACGTTTGGAGGTAGAGGTGGCGTCGCCCCATTAGGAGCGGCCTCATGAAGCACTAGGGTTGGCTCCTATTGTCACTAATAATCAACTTATATACATAAATATAATTATCATATAAATTTTTCTAAGTGTCAACTAAGTTGTTCTCCCTATTATGATTTATCTAGCTAGAGTTACGAATATCAACCTTCTAGGTTTAAGTACATTTATGTATGGTTCTAACGATTACAATATGTTTCCTAGATATATATGATACATTTAGGTGTGGCATGTTTCACCTCTGACATGGACTCCACGAGCATATGACGCTTTGTTTCACCTGCTTGCATCACTGCCTGTTTGCAATAGAAGGACAAGGTGAACACATTATCATGCAATGTGTGTATGCCAGATCGGTGTGGTATCTGTGCCTCCAAGACTTCAGATTGAGCCACACAACAGACGAGCAACCTGACGGAGTGGTGGAATGAAGCGAGAAACAGGGTGAGCAAAATTGACATGAAAAGATTTGATAGTCTTGTGACTCTGGTGGCCTAGAGGCTTTGGAAGCAATGCAATGTTAGAGTTCTTTGGGAACGTGAGGGGCAATGTAGGCGAGTGTGAAAGAACGTATGGTCAACTAGAGGGGGGGTGAATAGGCGACTACTGATACGTCTCAAACGTATCTATAATTTTTGAGTGATCCATGCTAGTTTTGTGATATTGTCACATGTTTTTACTGTAATTTATATCATTTTTATGCATTTTGTCGGACTAACCTATTGACAAGATGCCAAGTGCCAGTTCCCTGTTTTTGCTGTCTTTTTGTTCAGAAATTTACTTCTGGAAATATTCTCAGAATTGGACGAAAATTTACGGGGATTTTTATTTGCCACGATGAAGTACCAGACCAAAGGAGAGCTGGAGGGGAGGACAACAGGGCAGGTGCGCCCCCCTGCCGCGGGTCAAGAGTCACCCGTGGGTGGGGCCCGCCCCTGCCCCTGGGACCTCGCCTCGACGCCCTCCGACGCCTATAAATTGACTTTTACCCTAAAAACGTCGAGACGGCCATTATTTTCCAGAAACTCGACCCCGACGCGCCGTCACCGAAAACCCTAGTTCGGGGTCCAATCTGAAGCTAATCCCGGCACTCTGCCGGAGGGGAGATCGATCCCGGAGGGCTCTTCATCGTCATGCCTTCCTCCGGGATGATTTGTGAGTAGTCTCACCTTGGACTACGGGTCCATGGCAGTAGCTAGTTGGTAGTCTCTCTCTCTTGTGCTTCATGTCTTATGATCTTGTGAGCTGCCTAACATGATCAAGATCGATTATTATAATGCTATGTGATGTGTTTGCTGGGATCCGATGGATTATGAAGTTATGTTCAGATTGTGCATGATTCTTATATGAGTAATTTATGTTCTTGCATGCTCTCCGATGTGCGTAGTTACTTTGGCCAAGTGATTGTGTGTATCTCTAAGAGAGGGTATTTATGCTAGATAGTGGGTTCATGCCCCCTTTTGTTCCTGGGCACGAGTGACAGAAATGTCTAAGGGCGAGGGTGTGCTGTTGCTACTAAGGGTAAAACAGTGGTGTTAATGTCTCTTTTGATATTAGTATTGCTTACTTCATGCACTTCACTTAATGCAATTGTCTGTTGCTTGCAACTTAATGTTGGGAATATGCCCTAGAGGCAATAATAAAATGGTTTATTAGCATATTCATGTTTATGATAATAGTTTATTCTCCATGATATAATTGTATTAAATGGAAACATAATACATGTGTGGAATATAAACACCAGGTGTCCCTAATAAGCCTCTACTGGACTAGTTCGTTAGTCAAGAGATGGTTAGAGTTTCCTAACCATGGACTTGTTATAGTCACTTGATAACGGAGTCATATCATTAGGAGTACTGATATGATGGACAAGGCCCAAATAATAAAGAGTTGCAATTGATCGTGTCACAACAGTTTTATTGCCAACACTTTTTGTATGCCAAGTATAGTTTCCTTAGACCATGAGATTATGTCACTCCCGTTTACCGGAGGAATACTTTGTGGAAATCAAACGTCACTTCGTAACTGGGTGATTATAAAGGTGGCTTTCAGGTATCTCCGATGGTATTTGTTGGGTGACATGAATCAAGACTGGGATTTGTCCTTCCTTGTGACGGAAAAGATATCTCTGGGCCCTCTCGGTAATATAGCATCAGAAAGGTTGCAACCATGTGATTAAGTGTTAATCACGGAGATCCTATATTATGGACGAGTAAAGAGAATTTGCCAGGTAACAAGATGAAACTAGATATGGGGATATCGACGATCGAATCTCGGGCAAATTAAATATCGGTGAGACAAAGGGAATCGTATACGAGATTAAGAATCTCCGGCATTGTGGTTCAATCGATAAGGAACTTCGTTGAATATGTAGGAGTCAATATGGGCATCCCGGTCCCGCTATTGATTATTGATCTGATCATGTCTGCATGTTCTCGAACCCGTAGGGTCACACACTTAAGGCTTCGATGTAGCTAGGGTTTTAGTGAGATAAGTAAATGGTGTAATCAAATGTTGATTCGGTGTCTCGGATGAGATCATAGACATCACGAGGAGCTCCGGAAGAGTCCGGAGGTAAAGTTTCATATAAGGAAAGTGGTTTCCAGGGTTCCGGAAAAGTTCGGGAAAATTCCGGCAGAGTACCGGAAGATTCTAGAAGGTTTCGGAAGGTTCCGGAGGGCCCCACCTTGGGGGCCACGAACCTGGAAGGGTAACTTGGGCTAAGGGGAGGTGCAGCAACCCTCATGGGCTGGCCGCACCCCTCCCTAAAGGCCCCTGAGGCTGGCCCAAGGGAAACCCTAACCCTAAAGGGAAAGGGAGCCTTGGGGGGCAAGTTTCCCCCCCTTGGCCGCCCCAAGGACTTGGGGGAGGGGCAAACCAGCCCCCCCACGCCTATATAAGGAGGACGGGAGGGCTGGGCCGTGGACCCTTGTACCCTAGCCGCCGGCCTCCCTCTCCTCTCCCTCCTCTCTCCTGCAGCCGCTTGGCGAAGCCCTGCAGGAATTTCTCCACCATCAACGCCACCACAACCGTCGTGGTGCCGAGATCCATCTAGCCATCTCCACCTTGCTTGCGGGATCAAGAAGGCGGAGATCTACATCGAGCCGTACGTGTGGATACCGCGGAGGTGCTGCTCTTGCGGCACTTCATCGAATTGGACTTCGAGGAAATACATCTCCTCGCGACTAGATGAGTCTAGTTGCGGGGATCGACTAGCCAACCCCTGCACCGACAAAACGCGTTTGTTGATCTTCAAGGGTAAGAGATTGGATCTCATCTTCGCTACCTCCATCTAATAGATCTAGATCCTTGGGGTTTATTCCGCTTGTTGCGTAGAAAAAATTTTGTTTTCTATGCTACGACCCCATCAGTGGTATCAGAGCCTAGATCTATTCGTAGATGTTGGTGCGATTAGAACACAAGTGTTGTGGGCGTTGATATTTTATGTTGCTACCTTCTCGCGTGCACTTTGTGTCTTTGCGGTATTGTGAGATGAAGCGGCCCGGACCAACCTTACTCGTCCACGCACGAGAGACCGGTTCCACGACTGACATGCAACTTGTTTTGCATAAGTGGCTGGCGGGTGTCTGTTTCTCTTGCTTTAGTGAAGATGCAATTTTCAATGGAAGGCCTTTCAAAAGGATGAGTAAATAAGCAACTACTATATCACCGTTGTGGTTTTTGCGTAGATTAGAACGGTTCTATCTCGTTGACCCAAGCCACGTAAAAATTGCATAAACAAAGTAGAGGACGTCTAACTTGTTTTTGCAGGGGGTCATGTGATGTGGTATGGCCAATATGTGATTTGTGATAATGTATGCAATGATCATGTTTGTAATCTTTCACGACTTGCATGTCGATGAGTACGGCAACCGGCAGGAGCCATATGGTTGTCTTTTATTTTATGTGACCTGCGTGTCATTGAATCACCATGTATTTGCTTTACTTTATTGCTAAGAGTAGCATTAGTTGTAGTTGCAATAGTTGGTGGACAACCATGGTGATGGCGCCATGATGATGGAGATCATGCCGGTGATGGAGATCATGCCGGTGCTTTGGAGATGGAGATCAAAGGCACAAGAAGAAAGGCCATATAATATCACAATTATGAATTGCATGTGATGTTAATCCTTTTATGCACCTTATTGTTATGCTTAGATGTGATCGCGACGGTAGCATGATAAGGTGATCTCTCACGTTAATATCAAGAAGTGCTCTCCCCTAGTATGCACCGTTGCCAAAGATCTTCGTTTCGAAGCACCACGTGATGATCGGGTGTGATAGATTCTACGTTCACATACAACGGGTGTAAGCCAGATTTACACATGCGAAAATACTACGGTTTCCTTGACGAGCCTAGCATGTACAGACATGGCCTCGGAACACAAGAGCCAAAAGGCTAAACACGAGTCATATGGATGATATGATCAACATGGTGATGTTCACCATTGAAGCTACATCATCTCACGTGATGATCGGTTGTGGTGTAGTGGATTTGGATCGTGTGTCACTAAACAACCAGAGAGATGTTGAGTTTAGTAGGAGTTCATTAAGATGAACTAAAATTATCATAAACTAAAGTCCAGATGTCTTTGCAAATATCCTTGTAGATCATGGTTGACTACGGTAGTCTGTTCGTTGCTAAAAAAACTGCATCTCGGTGGGTCATTTTTGTTAAGTGGTACCTGCGTTTGAAAAGTCCTAAACACCCATGCTCAGCTCTACGTGCTAGAAGAACCAATAGGAGATAAACCTAAATATTTCTGCAAGCGATGAAGAGTACATGGAGTGGTTTTGAACCACCTACTTGAAAGTCAAGTGGATGATGTGCACCTTCATGAATTCTGACCTAAGTAGACAATTCAAGAACTTGATTGCAATGGAGATTGTTGATGAGCTGAAAAATAGTTTTTCAGCACAAGTTAGAATTGTAAGGTTCGAATGTCCGAACGGTTTTCTTTTACTCAAGATGAAAGAGAACACTTGCTTGGAACAACACATGAGGATAATGCATTAGATACATCATCGTCTGGTGCTTGTTTGGAACCACGAGATGAATGACGGTTTCGCGATAGGTGGGGTGATACGCTAGCTTCTCCCCAGCTTCAAGAATTGTGTCGGAGACTAGGTCATGGGAAGGGATTTGATCACTTTCTGTGAGTTTGTGTCTCGGCTGCATCATGTCAAAGTGGAACCCATAGCAAGAGAAGTTGGCAATGCAGAAAGTATATATTGATATACAAGTTATAAGTGTTTAAGTCCAAATTGCAATTGTGGCGGTTCCGATAAGTATTTGATACTCATTCTGTTTTATGAAAACAGAACCTGCTGCTTGAGATTTGCATAAAGGATATGGGAAGACGTTGCAGAATAGTGGCAATCAAGGAGTTGATGCTGGCAACGATCTGTCTCTACATTTATCATTTGGATTAGAGGATTCGAATAAGTTTTGTAATCGAATTAAGTGTGATTTTAATTAGTGTGTCTTGCTTATGTGAGACGGTTATTCATGTTAAAGACAATGGTTGTTCTATTTTCATGAGTGATCCTTTTTTGGAAATCACAAGTTTTGATTATAAGTGTATTATTCTTATTATAATCTAGATGATAAATTGGTTGAACATTTATAAAATAAAAGACATACTAAAATATCCAAAACTTAATAATGACAATTGTTTTAGTCGTGCTAAAGATTGAATAAACATTTTGATGTTTTATCAATGCGCCTTGTTGAAGGAGTATGACTAAAAATGCCACCCTTTGGAAGTGTGTCATGAGTTGCCGAAGATAAACACAAGTGTTGGTTGTATTTTCAGCAAATGTGAGATGTCATTATTTTGTGCGCTCCATCATAAGTGATATGAGTAAATAGGTGTATTTATTCGAGTTATGATATTTGATGAGATCAAATAAAATTCTGGAGTTTAGGATATTAAGTTAACAAGAAAATTGAGTCTTTATGATTTGATCAAAAAAAGACAAAATATTTGAGTTATATGTTAGTATGTGGACTTGTGACAAGTGTTATCACAAATTACAATGTTTAGAATATTTCAAAGGCGTTTGATATGTCCTAAGATATTGTAATCACACACTATTTGATATTGTGTGGTCTCAAAGAAGGGTTTTATTTCGGGGGTTTAATAATAGCATTTAGATTTGTTTGATAAACACTCTGTTTAGAAATAAGGATCTATTTAATGATTTGCATTTCGCATATGAGTTATGTGAAACAGTGGTTTCATTAATTATGAGATAATTAGAAACTATTGCAAATAAAGTTTGTAGTATATTCATATGTGACTATGAATAGAGATTCCACAATGAGAGACTAAAAGGGACAAATCAATTGTTGATTGTGTTAAATGTTTTAGTGGATTTATCGTGAAAAGGTTTCATTGATAAAAGAATTGATGGAATGGAAAAGCTAAAACCTTGCTTGTTTATGTATCAAGTGGCACATATGTAAAGTGCTATGTTGGTTAAAACTTGACAAATAAAGGAATTAATGATGGTGATCATTGAATTTCGGTTTAGCTTGTCTAAAGAAAAGTAGGATTCAAGAATATTAAAGTTTTGTCAGGTTATAAAATAATATTCATGATTTACTTGTCATGTTTCAGAAACAAGACATACCTACGAAACTACAAAAAGAAATAGAAACCTTAAATACGAAAGTGACTAAGAGTCATCCTATGTTAAGTTTAAATCACAAAGTAATTGTTGCTTGATTTTGTGAAAGTGATGTTTCACATATTTATTCCTCAAAAGGGGTTTTGCAGGGAATAAATAAAACTTAAAGCTAGTAAAGTACTAGCGTTTCGTATAAAGAGTTCTCAATATTAATAGTTAATTACGAATTTTGGAGGTGTCCAAAATATCGAGAAAATACATGAGTGTGATCTAATTAAGATATGTGGCGACATATATTAAGTTAGAGCATAAACTATTTTCCAAGATCAAAATATGTGGTGACATATGTTTGAGTGGGAGCTAGTTAATCATGGTCAAATATAAGGATAACATATTTCTGAGTGGGAGCCAAAGTGGTTTCACAATTTAATATGTGTATGGTGTATATTTGAGTGGGAGTTTACAACAATTTAATATGTGTTTGTGTCAGGATACAGCCAAGTCAGGAACCAAAGTATAACTTATGAAGTTAGTCAAATATCCATGGAGATGGATGTATCTATGGAGGATAGATATGTTTGATAACATTATGTCAGGATGTTTAACCTAAGTAAGTTTTTGAAGGAGTTCAAAATAAAACAAGAGAAGAAAGGTTCATCTGCTTGTGAGAAATAGGTGAAACATTGAGTTGATAACTCAGTACAAAATTGATGGTTGGAGGATATGTTAGAATTCACTATGAATTGTTCATAGGTCTAAACATATAAGAACCATGTGTTTGTATTTGACGATATGTGACCCAAGTTCTTGGTTAGAAGAACATGTTAAATGAGGAGTCATTTTTCATGGAGTTGAGATAATAGAATCTAGAGATTGGTAGACTTGGTTGAAGTCATAAAACCAAACTAGATTGGCGATCTCATGATAGCAGAAGCACAGCGAAAGCATGATCGAAAATATCGAAGTGACTTTATAGCACTGTCGATTTGTGAGTCTACAACATATAGGAGTATATGATTAATTCAAGGATTAAAAGATATAATATTTTGGTTTGAGAAATTTTGTTTCAAGACTGAGTGAGTTCCGGGTGCACATGCTATGTGAAAGTCCTCTTGACTGATCATACGTCATGTAGGCATAAAAGGGAAACGAAAATCTCACTCTCTAACCAAATATATTATATTCATCATGTGATGATGAGAATTATCATGTGATGATAATAGGTTTATCATGAGATGATAAAGTAATGTCAAATTAGGTGACGTTAACGTTTTTGCAAAGAACATAAAGAACTGTATAGTACAGAACACGGACAGAACCTCTTCCACAAGCAAACATGATCAGCACTGAGACTCCATGAGTGTTAGACACCATGAGTGTTAGATCGAGAAAATGTAAACTAGATTATTGACTCTAGTGCAAGTGGGAGACTGTTGGGAATATGCCCTAGAGGCAATAATAAAATGGTTTATTAGCATATTCATGTTTATGATAATAGTTTATTCTCCATGCTATAATTGTATTAAATGGAAACATAATACATGTGTGGAATATAAACACCAGGTGTCCCTAGTAAGCCTCTACTGGACTAGTTCGTTAGTCAAGAGATGGTTAGAGTTTCCTAACCATGGACTTGTTATAGTCACTTGATAACGGAGTCATATCATTAGGAGTAATGATATGATGGACAAGACCCAAATAATAAAGAGTTGCAATTGATCGTGTCACAACAGTTTTATTGCCAACACTTTTTGTATGCCAAGTATAGTTTCCTTAGACCATGAGATTATGTAACTCCCGTTTACCGGAGGAATACTTTGTGGAAATCAAACGTCACTTCGTAACTGGGTGATTATAAAGGTGGCTTTCAGGTATCTCCGATGGTATTTGTTGGGTGACATGAATCAAGACTGGGATTTGTCCTTCCTTGTGACGGAAAAGATATCTCTGGGCCCTCTCGGTAATATAGCATCAGAAAGGTTGCAACCATGTGATTAAGTGTTAATCACGGAGATCCTATATTATGGACGAGTAAAGAGAATTTGCCAGGTAACCGAGATGAAACTAGATATAGGGATATCGACGATCGAATCTCGGGCAAATTAAATATCGGTGAGACAAAGGGAATCGTATACGAGATTAAGAATCTCTGGCATTGTGGTTCAATCGATAAGGAACTTCGTTGAATATGTAGGAGTCAATATGGGCATCCCGGTCCCACTATTGATTATTGATCTGATCATGTCTGCATGTTCTCGAACCCGTAGGGTCACACACTTAAGGCTTCGATGTAGCTAGGGTTTTAGTGAGATAAGTAAATGGTGTAATCAAATGTTGATTCGGTGTCTCGGATGAGATCATAGACATCACGAGGAGCTCCGGAAGAGTCCGGAGGTAAAGTTTCATATAAGGAAAGTGGTTTCCAGGGTTCCGGAAAAGTTCGGGAAAATTCCGGCAGAGTACCGGAAGATTCTAGAAGGTTTCGGAAGGTTCCGGAGGGCCCCACCTTGGGGGCCACGAACCTGGAAGGGTAACTTGGGCTAAGGGGAGGTGCAGCAACCCTCATGGGCTGGCCGCACCCCTCCCTAAAGGCCCCTGAGGCTGGCCCAAGGGAAACCCTAACCCTAAAGGGAAAGGGAGCCTTGGGGGGCAAGTTTCCCCCCCTTGGCCGCCCCAAGGACTTGGGGGAGGGGCAAACAAGCCCCCCCACGCCTATATAAGGAGGAGGGGAGGGCTGGGGCGTGGACCCTTGTACCCTAGCCGCCGGCCTCCCTCTCCTCTCCCTCCTCTCTCCTGCAGTCGCTTGGCGAAGCCCTGCAGGAATTTCTCCACCATCAACGCCAGCACAACCGTCGTGGTGCCGAGATCCATCTAGCCATCTCCACCTTGCTTGCGGGATCAAGAAGGCGGAGATCTACATCGAGCCGTACGTGTGGATACCGCGGAGGTGCTGCTCTTGCGGCACTTCATCGAATTGGACTTCGAGGAAATACATCTCCTCGCGACTAGATGAGTCTAGTTGCGGGGATCGACTAGCCAACCCCTGCACCGACAAAACGCGTTTGTTGATCTTCAAGGGTAAGATATTAGATCTCATCTTTGCTACCTCCATCTAATAGATCTAGATCCTTGGGGTTCATTCCGCTTGTTGCGTAGGAAAAAATTTGTTTTCTATGCTGCGACCCCATCACTTAATACCGTTGGGTGACAGACTGGATAGCGATCCCACGGTGGACTTTTTAGACAAAGACGCAGTTGGACTCAACGGTCTTTGTTCCTTGTCGTGATGCCTCCATAAATATTATCATGTCCTTTTTGTCATAGCTAAATTGAGTTTGTGTCATGATCTTGTCAATTGCCTAGCTGTAATTCGTTCACCCATCACATGCATATTTTATTTACTTGAGAGACTCCACTAGTGAACCCATGGCCCCCAGTCCATCTTTTTACGTTGTTTACAACCTCATTTACTTGCTTTTAATCATCATTATTCCTCTGGTCACTTTACATATTTCATCTATTTCATCATACAATTAACCGTTTTGTTTTCTGCGAGACCGGAAAGATTGACAACCTTTCCGCCGTTGGGGGCAAAGTATTTTGGTTGAGTGTGTGCAGGTCCACGTTTGTTGAAGGTCAAGCGCCAGAGATCTTCAACATTCACCTCGTTGTTGATTTCAATGTCCTACTAGTTCGATAAACCTCGGTTCGTTAAACGAGGAAAAACTGCTACTAGCTGTAATTCCGCCTTCGCTTGGGGCACCACCCAACTTAGTTTAATACAGCAGCAAGCTCTTTTCTGGCGCCGTTGCCGAGGACTTTGGAGCTACAGCAAGGGGAGTCTCATACTCTCAATCTTTTTACTTTTTTTTTGTCTTGCTTGCTTTATATCTCGTTTAGTTTATTTTTCTGTTTCAAAATTTTAAAACCCACAAAAAATTAGTATAGTCTTTATTCCCGTCTTGTTATTTTATCTTATCTTCATGACTAGTTCTTTTCCTCCTGTTGAGACACCCGAGTCCGAAGTCCTCACATTCAAACAAAGAGGTGGGGAGAGTTTGAAAGATGCTTGGTACAGAATTAATGATGCTCGTCATAGATCCGCTAAAAAACCATTGGCCACTGTTCTCCTTAGAAATTTTTATATTGGCATTACAAGTTGGTATAGGTATGTCCTAGATACTATCGCAGGTGGAAACTTTCTAGGAATTAATGCTTTGGAAGCTTTTAATGTTATAGAGGGTCTTGTGGGGATTCCTCCAACTAATCTAAACTATAATATTGGGATCCGTGGTGATGGTCTGGTACGTCTTTTTATCTTACCGATTCTACCCCTGCATGTTAGCAAATATTATAGCCATTGGCACCGCCAAGTCATACGGAAAGAAAAAGAATTCCCCGTCCACGAGTTCTCAATGCCCATCCCGTCCATCTTCCGCCGCCGCTGGAACGAGAAAAAGAATTCCCCGTCCAAGGCTTCACCGCGCGGACCGAAACCTCCACCGCGGGCGGCAACCCAAAGCTCTCCCTGTGCCGGCTCTATGCTCCTCCGATCAGCGCAGAGCGGCCCCATCCTCCTCCGGCAAGCACATAGGATGGGGATAAGTAGAAGTCGTCGATGATGGCACTCACGGGTGAGGAAGTCCTCCCACGGGCGGATCGAGGCCGCGAACCGGACCTAAGCGACGGCGGTGGCGGAAGGCGAGAGCCTCCGGCAGTCGCGCGGCGGTGGCCTGGACCTGGCGGCGGCGGCAGCCGAGGTCCTTGCGCGGGCGCTCCTACCTGTGGTCTCCTGCTGGTGGGCATCTACCGGAGGTGCTCCTTTTGTTGTCGTTTGTAAGCATCGATCTAATTCAAGAGGCAAACTAACAAGAACTGGGATCTAGATCCAGGAATTGGGAAATTTAGAGGCTCGTTCCTCCCTACCACCCCCGAGCCAATTCACATACGGCACTGCCGTTCATTCTTTCGTTACAAGCCACCTTCTCTCGTGCTACCGTCCTCACCTAAATAGCACTCGACACACGCCTCTCAGTTGCGGACCCATTCTGGGCCGGTCAACCAGGCTGGAGCACCTGCACTTCTCTTGGGCCTGGTCCTTGTCACAGCTGGGCCGCCTTCGCCTTCAGTAGATGTTGCAGGTGCGACGTCAGGTGCCAACTGGTCGTTGACAATCCCCCCATCTTGAGAAGCTGCTTGTGCCCAAGCAGGCGCGGCTGGGAAAAGTTGCTGGAGAGCTTCAAGATCTTCCCAGGTCGCTAGTTCCTCCGGCGCATCGCTCCATTGGATGAGCCCTTGGATGACAGTGCGGACTCCATCCTGACGAACTCGACGCTGCAGGACTAGAGATGGAACTTGCAGAGCGAGATCAGGTTGGGGAAGATCGTGGAGTACCTCCTGGTTCGGTCCAATGCACGGCTTGAGTTGTGAGACGTGGAAGACGGGGTGAATCTTGCTCTCGGCGGGCAGTTGGAGCTTGTAGGCGACGGAGCCGATGCGTTCCAGCACACAATACGACCCGAAGAACTTGAAGGCGAGCTTATGGTTCGTTCGGCGCGCCATCGACGTCTGTACGTACGGCTGGAGCTTGAGGAAGACGTGATCTCCAACAGCAAAAGTGCGTTCAGATCGGCGCTTGTCCGCCTGATGCTTCATTCGTTGCTGCATACGGAGCAGATGCTGGCGCACCAAGGAAATCACCAGGGAGCGTTCCTGCAACCAAGATTGGACATCTAATGGAGCAATTTGGTCAGTAGCTGTGATCCCAAAATACCTTGGCTGTCGCCCGTAGAGCACCTCGAATGGAGAACGACCCAGAGAGGAGTGCCAGTTCGTATTATACCAGAATTCACACAGTGAGATCCATTTGCTCCACTGACTGGGGTAAGCGCTGATGAAACAGCGGAGGTAGCACTCAATCGATTGGTTGACACGTTTCGTCTGTCCATCAGTCTCTGGATGATACGATGTGCTCATCCTCAATTTAGTTCCAGTAGCTCGAAAGACAGACTGCCAAAAGTTACTCGTGAAAATGGGATCACGGTCAGATACCAAGGACAAAGGTAACCCATGCAGTCGATAAATGTTATCGACGAAGACCTCCGCCACTTTGCTTGCGGTGTATG
>QRDG01000522.1:1186672-1331613 GCA_012064385.1 Puccinellia tenuiflora
GGTTAGCGATGAGATAATTGATGGTATGCATGAATGGTGATTCGGAGTCTCGGATGGGATCCCGGACATCACGAGGAGTTCCGGAGTGGTCCGGAGAATAAGATTCATATAAGGAAAGTGGTTTCCGGAGCTATCGAAAAAGTTCCGGAATATTTCGGTAGGGTACCGGAAGGTTCTAGAAAGTTCTAGAGGAGTCTAGAAGTGGGACCCACATAAGATATGGGGCCCACATGGACCAAAGGGGTGCAGCTAGCCACTTGGGCCAGCCGCACCACACAATGGCCCATATGGGCCAAACCGGCCAACCAAAGGGCCAAGGGGCCAAAGGGGGGCGCCCCAACTTGGGGGCCAAGGCAAGGGGGGGGCCGGCCAGCCCTTGCCCTAGCCCTAACCACCCCATGGGCTGCCCTAGCCGCACCCTCCCTTGGTGCCCTAGCCGTCGCCCCTTCACCTCCATAGCCGGCGCCACCTCTCTCCCCGGAGGGCTGCCGCCACCACCACCTCCATGCCCAGCCGCACCACCCCTAGTGTAGGGCTGCTGCTGCACCTCCTCCTCTCCCTCTCCTCTTGCTTGGCTTGGTGAATCCATGCTCGTGGAGATCTACACCATCAACGCCACCACCACCGTCGTGGTGCCGAGATCCATCTAGCCATCTCCACCTTGCTTGCGGGATCAAGAAGGCGGAGATCTACATCGAGCCGTACGTGTGGATACCGCGGAGGTGCTGCCCATCGTGGCACTTCATCAGATTGGATCGCGTGGATAATACATCTCCTCGCGACTAGATGAGTCTAGTTGCGGGGATCGACTTGCCAACCCCTGCACCGACAAAACGCGTTTGTTGATCTTCAAGGGTAAGAGATTGGATCTCATCTTCGCTACCTTCGTCTAATAGATCTAGATCCTTGGGGTTTATTCCGCTTGCTGCGTAGGAAATTTTTTTGTTTTATATGCTGCGATCCCTTCATCTTCGAGGGAAGTAAAACCCAAATTTATTGATTCGACACAAGGGGAGCCAAATAATACTTATAATTTTAGCAGCTGGGTTGTCAATTCAGCCACACCTGAGAAAGCACTAGTAACAAAAGTGATGTGAAAGCAATAGTGATATGATAGCAATAGTAACAGCAAAGTAGCAGCAGCACACTAGTGGAAAACCTCCCTATTGTCCCGGTTGGTTTGGGCCATTCATCCCGGTTCCCCAACCGGGACTAGCAAATCGGGACGAATGCTAGTCCCGGTTGGGACACCAACCGGGACGAATGGGGAGGGTCTTTCGTCCCGGTTCGTATTACGAACCGGGACTAATGGGGAGGGTCTTTCGTCCCGGTTCGTAATACGAACCGGGACTATTGTCCCGTCAGATTTTTTCACTTTTTTCAGAAATTTCAGAAAATTGTTTAAATTTGTAAAATCAATAATGCTTATTCTGTAATTCATAAAAATATGAATAAAATACCAAAATGTTCAGAAAAATAAGACCTATTTGATTATGTCAAATGCATGCATGTTTAAAAAACTTAAATTAAATATTTTTTAGAACTACAAAAATGCCACTACTAGTGAAATATGGTGAACCACTATTACACATATCGTCACGAATATATTACACACATCTCATTCGTCGTGCTTGGTCGAACATATTACAAACGGTATATGTAGTACACACGAGTTTCATTCTTATATATATACATCTCTTTTACACTCACTATTTAATTTCAACCTAGCTTATAGTAGTATTCTCCTTTCGGATCTAGGATCTCTGCATCTAAGAATCCGGCAAATTCCTCTTGAATTGCTCGTACGCGATCCTGTGGTAGAAGGCCTTCGCACAACCGTTCGATCTAATTAAAGAAGGGTCAATATATATTAATGAAAGTAAACACAATTGATGGCAATAAACTAAAATTATGAATATTGCATACGCACTTCAAGTTGTTTTAAGATTCTGCCCTTCTCACAGCACGTCTGACGAATGAACTCGCAGACGTAGTATCCACATAAATGATTCCCACTTCCCTGGCTCAAGCACTTTACTGTAACAGAGTTCAATCAAAATAATAATCAAGAATGGTAATGGTATTGAACTAGAATCAAAGAGATGCGCGGATCTAGGTAGTAATACTTACATTTATTGGTTTAAATGTAAGCTCCTTCGCCCAATCACCCCTAGCCCTGGCGGTGAATCATTTCCAAGCTCTGCCCGGCAAAGAAAATGAATAAAGGAGTTATATATTAATTACTTGCTATCAGTAAATGAACGGAAAGTTGCCGATATAGTGCCATAATATGATTGAAATTACCTCTGGAGGCATTCCTGCATGTCCGCCCAATCCTTAAGGGGTTTATGTAACGAGTCCATGACAAGTACTACTCCTTTGTCAGGCATAATGATTAGCAGAATAAAGTGGAAGCTGCGCACGCATAAGTCATCAATTATACACTTAACATCGAGAAATTAAGCGAAATAGAATGTGTAGTAACACTTACTTGAAGTTGTAAGGAAATAGTATTTCTCTTTTGGTTTCGTTAAACCGTAACGCATTTACCAAGTTATTCTCTGTATCGTCGTAAAAATCATGGAGACTTTTTTCATGAACGTAATCTGGGTCAACGAACCCAATGTCATAGATTTGTCCTCTTTTGCATTGGAGAATCTTCATTCTGCATAATTAATATAGTGATGAGTAAGATTATAAATGCAATGAACGAGGTGAGCTAGCTAGAGACTTAATTACAGAAATAATAGTTACAGACAATAGGCACTGATGATAGCTTTGTCAAGGGCGTCTTGTTGGTATAACTGAAATAATTCAGAAAATTCAATCATTACCACGCCAGCTCCATGCCCGTAATCCTCGTTCTTATATCCCACGTAGATCCAATTTCCCCCTTTCTTTGAGTTTGCCATGTACCAACTATGCAATCTTCGCATTTTTGTTGGTAGATCTTTGACTAACTCAGGTTTGACGAGAGGATGCCCGTGCCGGTATATGTATTTTGGAACTATGTCTTCGTGAAATTGTATTTGGTCTAAGTACTGAGCAAATGACATGCCCCGAGCAGAGGCTGCTTCTCCGTACAGTACAAAAAACTCAGGATTGATGCCGACCGCACGTTTGCTCGACCCCACCTCGGTATTGGAAGACACTTTGAGCGGGGGGCACGATTGTTTTTTCTGTTCTCCGAGCTGGGGAACTGATTTCCGGCTTGCACTACTACTCTTCGACCGCTGTTTATTTGCCCAAACCGACTTGAGAATAGAGCGGTCATAGTCTGGTGTCAGCTTTGGCGGGGGTTGGGCCATATTTTTCAGTATTTTCACGACATCGGCATGTTCTTGTGGGGTGGAGGGGAACTCTGGCTCTTTCGGCTTCTTCAAATTAGCAAACCATGCGTCGAGTTCGGACTGTACGTACACCGCATTTTCCTCCGGTGTACGGTCGTAAGGTCTCTTGGCAAGATTCTTGTGAGGTACTTTTGGGAGGGGTGACCCCTTACGTTTCGGTGATCGGTTTTTATCGAACCCAGAGTACCCACACGCGGCGCCGGAGAAGACTTACGCGGCGGCGGAGACGGCTGTGCTGGAGACTGAGGCGGCGGAGACGGCTGCACTGGAGACTGGTGAGGCGGCGGAGACGGCTGCACTGGAGACTGGTGAGGCGGCGGAGACGGCGCCTGAGGCGGTGGCGGCGAAGAGGACTGTTGCGCTGGAGAGTGGTGAGGCAGCTGCGGTGGAGAGGACTGTTGCGTTGGAGACTGGTGAGGAGTCGATGGCCTTGGCGGCCAGTTTGGAAGCACGATGAATTCCTTTGGCCATAGAATGGTCCCTTTCCTGGCTTCTCCAAGTTCAACCACCTCCCCATCTTCACCTGCAGGGTGTTCCAACTTCAGCTCCTCAAATCCTTTACTAACTTCATCCACCCCGACAACAGCGTAGCCATGAGGAACCGGGGAGCAATGGAAAGTTGGTGTAGGTCTAATTGGTACGGCATAGCCGACCGCCACCTTCATGGTTAAGTTGAGCACTTTCACATGTAGCTCACAAGGTGTGCTCTCCGTTATATCATCCAATGGGTAGCGACAAAGAGGATCCGTCATCAGTGCATCATCATCACCAGCCGGGACCATGCTCGAAGCCACGCTGCTTTTCCGATATGATGGGTCGGTAGCATAGACTGCAGCTTCTACAACGTGCTGCTGAGATAGGCCGGCAGTGCCTTGCTGGCTAAGTCGGTCAATTTGATCCTGCTGCCTCTTCATTATTTCTTCTATATGACGCAGCCGGTCTGCCGCAACGCTTGCTTCCCTTGCCTCCCTTTCCTTTCTCCTCAGATGACTTTTATCGGGAAATATTTTCCTTTCCGCGGAAAACCCATGTGCCCACGGCTTGGAGCCTGAGGTGCCTCGTGTTCGTCCTTCGTGTTCGGGATTCCCAAGGGCGCGTGCAAGCTCGTCATTCTCTCTATCAGGACAGAACCGTCCCTCTTCAACATCCTTGTGTGCTTTCCTAATTTCTTCGATGGGTAGTAGGGGTTTATCCTTGTGTCTTCTGGTATATATGCTCTTTCCTTCTGCGTCCAATGTGCCCCCATGCCCGTAAAACCAATTTCTTGACCGTTCGGTCCATCCTTCTTTTATAGGCTCTGGAACGATCCCTTTAGCCAGCAGGTCGGCCTCAAGTTTGTCCCACTTAGGCATGGAACAGGCGTAGCCACCAGCCCCCATAGTATGGTGGTACTTCTTTTTAGCAGCATTTGCCTTATTTATTGCAGACTTTGACTGAGCTTCCTCCGATTTCTTGTACGCCACAAAATCTTCCCAGTAGTCTCTTATCTTCTCATACCCGTGATCGAAATCCGGAGTTTTATCTTTCAAGATGAAGTCGGTGTACAATCTGTTCTTAAATTTGTTGAATAGCTCGGCCATCTTCTTAAGAGCCCACGCCTTGACTTTATCTACTAGAACTTTTTTTCGGGCATCCATCTCCTCCTCATCTGGCTCCCCCTCCTCTGGATCCACCTCTGGCAACGGCAAGGTGAAATTAACCATGACCTTTTCAAAAAGGCGTTTTTTTCCTTCGGGGCCGAGCCAGCTAACTTCAGGATCCCTTGGCTTATTCCATTCTCGGATGGTGATCGGGACGTAGTGTCACATCCCGAATTTTGGCCCTATAAAATTTTCGTTGACAAAACCAAAATTTGGATTGGGATCTGGATCTTTTGATCTTGACACCTCTATTCTCTTGTACATTTCTAAAACCCCAAGATTTCCCAAAATACTTGTCTTTTCTTTAAATGCAAAAAGGGCCTAAACCCTAGACTTCAAAAGGGAGTGTGCCAAGGGTGACTTCAAAAATTCCCCAAAAATTCCAGAGTGATCCCCATCTAGCTTAGAACCAATTTACGCAAAAATATTGGGTGACTCTTTAGGAAAATATTTGACTTTTCCCCTGATTTATTTTCTGCCGGAAAACCCCAAAACCCTAGCTTTCCAAAGGAAGTAGGTCAAAACCATCTTCAAAAATTCTACAAAAATTCAGGGAGGATCTCTAACAAGTGTATAACCCAAATATGTAAAAATATTTGATACCTTGCTAAGAAATAATTGAGTTTTTCCCTGATTTACTTTCTGGCCTAAACCTTGTCTTTTTTGGAAACCCTACTAAAACTTTTTCAAAAATTCTAAAAACCCCAAGGTAGATGCTCCTAACCAATACCTACCTCCTGTAATTTTTATGGAGAAATATATTTTATTTTAGTTGCCCAAAATCCAATTTTCCTTTTCAGCCGAAGGTGTTCGATGAAATTTTCTCTTCTTCCAAGTTGCAAACCAGCTAAACCTAATAACTACAAAGTTGTAGGATTTTGAATTTGGCACCACGTGACACGGTTGGTTTTCCATTTTGAGCCCTGTATTGCAAATGGCATCATCATGCCGATCTCGGCATGGCCAGTGGCGTGGCCACCGCTGGCATGACCATGCCAGATGGGCGCCGCCGGTTTCTGGTCATCGCCGTTGGCCTCCCCGCTGCACTCCCGCATGCCCCCCTGCTGACCTCCAACCCCTAGACCCTCCAGCAGCCACGCGCCGCCTCCTCCCTCGCTGTACGCCGTCGGTCGCTCGGCGACGCGCCGCACACACAGGAGCCGCGGGTCCCCTCCCCTTGCCTGTAGCCGACACTGCTCCCCTGTGCTCGTCGATCCTATCCACCAGCCGCGAAACCCGTCGACCAGCCTCTGCCCTCCTCGCTCCGCGACGCGCCGCCCGCTACACCATCGACGGAATGGCCGCCGTCCCGCCTCCGCGGTCGGACACCTCGCTGTCCCGCACCAGTGCATCGCCACTCCGTCCCTATCCACAAGCCCGAGATTTCCGTCGATAGCACGTCCTGGGAGCCACACTGACGACGCCACCTCCGTCGTCTCCCCCCTGCCACGGCCTCCTCGCCCGCCACCTCGCCGCACGCTCCCGTCCGAACCCCCACCTAGTGAGGCTATAAAAGAGAGCCCCCGGCCTTCTTCGAGCACCACACTAGCCTCCTCCCTCACCCAGCCTCCCCCTCCTCGAGTATTGCATCCCGAGGAGCCCTCCATCGCCGGCGACGAGCACCTCTCCGCCATTCGGCCTCCGAGAAATTCACCTCTCCAGAGCCACCCCGCCACCAATCCCTCACCCTCTCCTTCAATCCAGAGCCCCAGGAACCCCATGACGCCCTCGCCGGAGTAATTGGTGGTCGGAGGCATTGCCTCCATCCGCGACCACCGTCAGCCTCCGCGGTCACCGACGCCGCCGCGGCTCCCGTCCTCCCCGCCACCCGTGAGCATGCCGACGAGCTGCACCCCGCCTCCCTGAGCCTCCCAGATCCCTTCCCCTCCCCTCACCGACGCCTCAGCCGCCGGAAAACCCCGCCGGTGAGTTCGCCGTGCCGGCGACCTCGTCCTCCCCCCTGGTCTCCTTTTCTTTTTCTTTTTCTCTTTCCCTGGCGCGTACCGGTTCAGTTAAATGGGCCGCTGACCATTGGGCCCCGGCTGTCAGGCTTTTAAACTTTTCTGAACGGATTTTCTTTATTTGTTTCTGTTTTTGAAAATGGCAGATTTTAGGGTTAACTTTGAAAGGGTATATCTTCCTCAAAAATAATCAGAAAATTATGGGACCTTTTGCTGTAGCTTTGTTTTGAAATTCTCTATCCAATGACACTGGCTTTGAAAAATTTGAAGCTTATTTGCTTGGGTAGTTATTGTGTAGCTTTTTGAAGGTTTGTAATGCCTATTTTGATTTTCTTAAATAGATCCCCACCATTTCATCGAAGGAGAAGTTGATCCCACCACAGAAGGCAAGCCATCAGCCCCCAACCATCCGTTCCCAAGTCATCGATGCCTTATTTGACTTGTTTGTTACTTGTTTGCGCGATAGTTGCATCCCACATGTCTTATTTCGTGCCTATTATTTCATGTGACCTAATGCTACTTTTACTTTCCTGCAATACGATAAACCCATCAAGTGTGGGTTGAGTTCCGGACGGCGACTAAATACATGTTGGGCACCGCCCGCGTGGATTTAATCTCGCCTACTTTCAGTACTTTTATTTCAAGTAACTTTACTTTCCCGCAATACGATAAACCCATCAAGTGTGGGTTGAGTTCCGGCCGGCGACTAAATACATGTCGGGCTCCGCCCACGTGGATTGAATCTCGTCTACTTTCCGTAGAGTGGGGTGTGCGTATTTATTTACTCAACCCGTGGCTGCAACTGGCCGGAGACATCTCCTTCCTCGCCCAGTTGATTTTGTTATTTTATCTTCTTACTCGACCCGTGGCTGCTACTGGCCGGAGACATCTCCGTCCTCGCCCGGTTGATTTTGTTATTTTATCTTTACTCAACCTGTGGCTGTCACTGGTCGGAGGAAACTCCGCCATCGCCCGGTTGACCTTATTTTACCTTGCTGAACTACTATGTGATTATTTGATGCTCATGTATATCTTGTGGACTAACGTTTGCTGCTGTCTTATGGCCGAGAATAAAAATTGACTAAAAGATAACCACCTCCGTCGACTAGATTGAGTCAAATAGTGCCACTCGCCAAACACACCCGCACAACCATGCGTCGTTGAAATGGGAAGACCGTAGCTTAGTAGCCTATCGAACCTCTTTTGATGCTACCCACTTGGCAAGTCTAGTCGGATACTGCATAGTTGTGGTCGGGGCTAGTCTTGTGAAGGTTCCGGAGCTAGGCGTTGCTCATGAGTTGGGGACGTGCCGGATTCACTTCGTCATAAGACTTAGCCCGAGTGGTAAGTCGGTAGCTATACAAGGAGTGTCTTGGTAGAGCGGACGGCTACGGGGGAATAGGTTTGTGCGGCAGGTACCGGCTGTACAAGCTTAGACCCCAACGTGTGGATAAAAGTTGCAACTTCTCGAGAGTGTCTTTAAATCTAGAATCTAGTATTGTTCCTAACTAAGGAACGGTGTTGGGTCCAGTCACACTAGAGTCAGTCCAGTCGAACACGGAGAAATAAATTCACCAAACGGCCAGAGTTGGCCAAAGTTGAATGAGCTGAAAAGTGGACCATAGTTGGTCAAAGCTAAGCCCAGAAGTGGACCAGAGTTGGTCAAGCTTGAGAACATGAGTGTTGTGGATGGTGTTGTGTGGAAATGAGACTCGTTCTCACAAGCCACGGTTTTCGTCACAGGTAAGTAGGTAAGTTAAGTCCAACCGTTAAGCTTGGACTCGCACCTGCACCCATGCCATGCCATATAGGACCGTTGGTTACGGTTGATTGAGGATTGATGTCTTGCGAGTACATTCCATGTACTCACCTGGCTTTTCATGTGGCCAGATCCTCCTACCCCCGTCGCCGAGTACCCCTTATACGAGAACTAGATCCGGTGACGAGGTTAGGGCTCGGCAAATCCCTGGGTCAAGTACCCCGGGTTGATTGAGGGGGAGAGAGATGGCGCGCTGGTAGTTCCGTCGGCTGACAAGCAAGGATTTACCCAGGTTCGGCCCCTCATGGTGAGGTAAAGACCTACATCCTGCTTGTCTGATCTGTATAGATGATGATGTCAGGTTACATGGTGGCCGCAAGGGCGATGGTATGAGACGTGGTCTCGCTAGGGCTATGCCTATCTATGTGTCCCGTGAGCCTCTCCCTATGGGGTGCCCCTGCCTGGCTTTATAAAGGGAGCCCGGTAGGATTTACATGTTTTCTTGTATTGTACTCCAAGTCGTGCTTCATGGGCTTCTTGGGCCTGCCAGGTGGGCCGTAGATTGGATCGCACCAGGTATACCAATGATAGGGGACCCAAAGGGTATATCCCCGTCAGTAGCCCCCGAGTGTCTGGTCGATTCGAAGAATCGGGCAGAGACTAAGAGCAGCATGTCGAGTATGTTGGGTATCACTGTTCCGACGGGTGCGCCGTCTTGTTCCTGAAAAGGATAGTTATAGAAATTCGACTCCAGCCGTTGAGGGCTCACAGAGGATGCTTTAGTCGGCAATGTTTCGACTGAGTCTATCGGGAGTGCGAACAGTGCTCCCGATGGGAGTAGCCCCCGAGATTAAGCTGAATTGCTTGCAATTGAGGTTAAACTCAATTTTCTTCAGTCGAAAAGCCCGCTCCCGATGGGAGTAAAGAAGAGACTCGACTTGTTGGAGTCGCGACTGGCTTTGTGTGACTTACTTTGTGTATTCAGCCGGTTTGGCTTACTGTACGAGTTTCTTCAGCTCGTGGAGCTTACTGAATCTTGGTGCACTCGAATGATCTGTTCGAGTTCTCATTCAGCCCGTGGGCTTACTTAAGGAACTTAAGGAATCACTGATAGAACAGAGTCCTTTTTTCAGCCTGTGGGCTTACTATATATTGCAGTTTTCAGCCTGATGGCTTACTTGTGGAACTCGAATGAGTTTCGAGTGTTCGCTCAGCCTGACGGCCTACTTGTGAAACTCGAATGAGATTCGAGTGCTCATTCAGCCTGACGGCCTACTTGGTGGACTCGACAGACATATCGAGTATTTGCTCAGCCGAACGGCCTACTGTGTTGTTGGACCTGTATGGCGCAGCCCCCGAGTGTTCGAGTGCGGCCTAGGATTTTCGAGTGGAACCTGTATGGCGCAGCCCCCGAGTGCGTCGGGTGACGGCCTAGGTTTTAACTTAGACCTGTATGGCGCAAGCCCCCGAGTGCGTCGGGTGACGGCCTAGGATTTTCGAGCGGAACCTGTATGGCGCATCCCCCGAGTGCGTCGGGTGACGGCCTAGGTTTTAACTTAGACCTGTATGGCGCAAGTCCCCGAGTGCGTCGGGTGACGGCCTAGGCGAATTTGTTTGTGGCCTGTGCGGCGCAACACCCGGGAGAGCATCGGATGCGGCCAAGGCGATTTTGTTGTGGCCTGTGTGGCGCAGCACCCGGGAGAGCATCGGGTGCGGCCAAGGCGATTTTGTTGTCGCGGCGGACCGGAGTCAACGCGCGGAGGTAGTCGACGCGGCGGACCGGAGTCGACGCGGCGGAAGTAGTCGACGCGGCGGACCGGAGTCGACGTGGCGGAAGTAGTCGACGCGGCGGACCGGAGTCGACGCGGCGGAAGTAGTCGACGCGGCGGACCGGAGTCTACGCGGCGGAAGTAGTCGACGCGGCGGACCGGAGTCGACGCGGCGGAAGTAGTCGACGCAGCGGACCGGAGTCGACGCGACGGAAGTGATGAAGGTGAAGCGCCAGCCTCCGAGTGTCGGAGACGGGCCGATGAAGGCGAGGCCGCCAGCCCCCGAGTGTCGGAGACGGAGCCGATGGAGGCGGAGTTGACGAAGGCGAGGCCGCCAGCCCCCGAGTGTCGGAGACGGAGCCGATGGAGGCGGAGTCGACGAAGGCGAGGCCGCCAGCCCCCGAGTGTTGGAGGCGGAGTCGACGAAGGCGGAGTCGACGAAGGTGGGGCCGCCAGCCCCCGAGTGTCGGAGGCGGAGTCGACGAAGGCGGAGTCGCCAAAGGTGGGGCCGCCAGCCTCCGAGTGTCGGAGGCGGAGTCGACGAAAGTGGGGCCGCCAGCCCCCGAGTGTCGGAGACGGAGCCGATGGAGGCGGAGTCGACGAAGGCGAGGCCGCCAGCCCCCGAGTGTTGGAGGCGGAGTCGACGAAGGCGGAGTCGCCGAAGGCGGAGTCGACGAAGGTGGGGCCGCCAGCCCCCGAGTGTCGGAGGCGGAGTCGACGAAAGTGGGGCCGCCAGCCCCCGAGTGTTGGAGGTGGAGTCGACGAAGGCGGAGTCGACGAAGGCGGGGCCGCCAGCCCCCGAGTGTTGGAGGCGGAGTCGATGAAGACAAGCTCACCAGCCCCCGAGTGTCGGAGGCGGGGTCGATGAAGCCACCCGAGTCGACACGTTGATCGCTGTCGCTGTGATTGATGATGTCGAGGGAGTCGAGGTTTGCCCACAACGGGGGCTGTCGAGTTTGTTGATGGCGTGTGTACGCCGATATCTTTCGAGCCGCCATTCTGTCAGGTACATGCAGTCGAAGCCGATTGACATGTCGCCGGCGCTGACCGTGTCGCGACGTCGTCGAGCCGGACATGTACAGCTTTTGTAAGCCGACTTTTCGTCTTGTGATTGATCGTTGGGACTTGGTTTCCCGTGTACATGCACACACATGTTTAAGAGATAAATCTGTTAGCAGAAAATAGTGAATATAATGATTAAACGAATAAGATAAGGATCGATCCATGATGGAGATCGAGTCTATGCGTTGCATGTGCTTGTTGCTTCTTTGCCATCCGACGTGATGTGGATAGGATAGGAACTCGTCGACTTTCTTGGTCCGCTCGAGTGCCGCGGTAGCGATCTGGCCGCGGCACTCGAGGTTGTATTGTCCGTGCGGCGCCCCGAGAGATTTTGGGCTTGATTCGATCTTGAAGTTGTTTGCGTGAGAGCGTTGCTCTCCGGGTGCGTGGCTGCTGCAGCTCGGTCGGAACGAAGCTGTAGTTCGGCCGCCTGTGTACGCGGTCATGCGGATGATCCAGGCTACGTATGTGGATTTGCAACTCCAAACGATGGGTGAAAACATGCATGCATAGATTAGCAATAAAGGAATTAGACTAGAAATTAATGGAAGTGAGCAGATTGAATAAAGGAACCGTCGGCCATGGAGTTGTGCACTTTTTTCTGTTAGAACTTTCTCGGGAAGATCGATCCATGCATGTATAGCTGAGTTGATGATCTGCACCCGCAGCCATGCTGAACCGGATGCGATTCAGATACTGACAACGTCGAGGGATCCGATCTGGATCGCGACTCTAGCCGTGTGCGTGCACGACAGCAAGGTCGAAGTAGCGCCGTCGGGCGACAGCGCAGGAGTTACGAGTGACGTGCTCGCCAGTGCGTCGGGAGCAAGCGACCGCCTCGTTGGTGATGAATCTGATCGCCCCGGTGCGGACGAGCCGGCCAGATGCAATCTGATCGCCGTTGTTGATGAAGATGATGGAGCCGCCGAAACGTTGAATCCAGCGCGCGTTCTTTCCCACAGACGGCGCCAATTGACGAGGTTAGGGCTCGGCAAATCCCTGGGTCGAGTACCCCGGGTTGATTGAGGGGGAGAGAGATGGCGCGCTGGTAGTTCCGTCGGCTGACAAGCAAGGATTTACCCAGGTTCGGCCCCTCATGGTGAGGTAAAGACCTACATCCTGCTTGTCTGATCTGTATAGATGATGATGTCAGGTTACATGGTGGCCGCAAGGGCGATGGTATGAGACGTGGTCTCGCTAGGGCTATGCCTATCTATGTGTCCCGTGAGCCTCTCCCTATGGGGTGCCCCTGCCTGGCTTTATAAAGGGAGCCCGGTAGGATTTACATGTTTTCTTGTATTGTACTCCAAGTCGTGCTTCATGGGCTTCTTGGGCCTGCCAGGTGGGCCGTAGATTGGATCGCACCAGGTATACCAATTTTAGGGGACCCAAAGGGTATATCCCCGTCATCCAGTATCCAGGCAGAGCCCTGTGGAGTTAGGCCCTCTTCGTCACACGCTTCCGCCAATCCGCTGACGCCCTCTGATGAAGTCATGTTCGATAAATAATGTACAAACTGCTGTGTGCGCTAGGGCGCAGCCTTGTAATGAGACCCTTGTAATCCATCGTCGGTTCCCCGACCCTTAATAAAGTGGTTATGTTCTGTTATCAAGTTGTCATATATTCAGTGCTCCTGGGACTGATATATGGGGTGACTCGATCTCCGGATCGGGGTGCCACAGAGGTTGGTATCAGAGCCTAACTGCCTGTAGGATACCCTAGTTCTAAACGGAGCCTTAGATAGCAAACGTTGCTTTGTTTGGTTTGATTGTTTCTCTATCTGTTTGTGTTTATTTTAACCATGCAACTTTTGTCCGTGGTACAGATGAAGTTCGAGCTACCGGTAGAAACCCCCGCCTTGAACGTTCCCGGCATGCCGCAATTCCTCCGTGAGATTTGGGCACACCTCTACCCAACCTCTCCGCCCCCGACATACCGCGTACTCGCCTCCCGTTCTGATGGGACCCACTCGGAGTTCATCGCCACCGTCTACTTGTGCGCCTCGCCCGTGGGCCGTGGGCACACTTACTCCCTCTCCTCCGGCATCCACCACCAGGAGACCCGAGCCATCCAGGAAGTCGCCGCAGATGCCATCATTCTCCTCCGCACCCACGACCCCCGCATGAAGGAGTGCAGCCGCTATGCACACCTCCCGAGGTTGGATTTGAGCAATGGGGATATCCTTTTTCCCGGCCCATGGAATCCCTCTCCAGAACTCACCACCCTACTCCAGTACACCTCCCACCTCCACCAGTATCTGCATGACACTCTCCTTCAGCTCCCTAGGCTTCGCAATGGCATAAATGCAGCCAAGGTAGTGAGAGCACCAGTACCTAGCTCTTCTCGTCAGACCCCTCCATACCCAGCTCACCTTCCCCTTACTCTTGACCATCTTAGAGGAAGACTCGCTTCCACTCCCGCTCGAGCCACCGCGTTCCGTAGCTCTAGCGCCCCTCCTCGCTTCTTCACTGGATACACTCAGGAACCTCAGGCCCAGTGTCTCCGCGTCGACATCGGTACACCCTTCCCCTCGTACGCCCCCAGAACGCTGGGAAGGAGCATCAACGGCATCGACATCATCGCACCTGCTACTCCCCTCGAGATGTAGCTCTAGACGCTAGCCTCAGGAGCATTAGCGCTTGCATCCTAGTTGTGTATCGTAGTCGACGATCGCGTAGTCCGACGCGCACATGAATAATGTAGGAGTAATGGCTTGTCCCTCGCATAATATTGTGTACCATGTGTCATGTAACCCAACTCTCCATTGTATAAAAACGCCTTGGTTTTATCTCTTGCTTTTATTTGGATCTTCTTGGATGTTGCATTTCTTTCTCCCCTTATGGAAGCTCATGGCACCCGTAAACCCCCACCTTCAACCAACCAGGATGAGGCCCAACACAGGTACAAGTGGCAGCCAAGGAACCCCAATCCGCCGTTCAGCCCGACAAGCCGGCATGGACCCAATGCCCCCACAGCCGCCAACTCCACAGGAACCAACTCCAAGCCAGCTATTGTTGATGATGGATGAACGCCACCAGCTGTACATGACTCAAATTATGAGAGAATTTGGCACCTACATGCAAGCACAGAACGCCCCTCGCCCGACCCGGTCCAAGCTGCAAGACTTCCAGCGTACTCGGCCACCCCAGTTCTCGCAGGCCACCAACCCACTCGAAGCAGATGATTGGCTCCGTACCATGGAAAAGAAGTTAGAGATCGCTCACGTTGATGAGCAAGACAAGGTACCTTTTGTCACTCACTATCTTGAAGGACCAGCCGATGTGTGGTGGGACAATCAGAAAGATATGAGAGGAAATGGAACCACTATCACCTGGAACGAGTTCCAGGACATCTTTCGTAAAGCCTACATACCCTCAAGCCTTATGAAGATGAAGCAGCAAGAACTCCTAGCACTCACTCAAGGCAACTCAACTGTAAGCGAGTACCTGACCAAGTTCAACGACCTTGCCCGCTATGCCCCTGATGACGTCAACACAGATGAAAAGAAGAAGGACCGATTTCTCCATGGAATGCACCAATCCATCAAGACCTAGCTCAGCGTCCTACAGTTTCCAGATTTTCAAGCCATGGTAAACACCGCACTGATTTCAGAGAAGGAACACCGCACCATCTATGATTCCCACCAGAACAAGTTTGAGTCTCGTAAACACCAGCCAGAAGAAGCTCGCAAGAAACAACGTACCTGGCCACCCAACTCACAGGCCCCTGCACCTCCAACTACCTGGACCCCACCCCGAAGGGAAGGATACCCCCGAAGCGAGTTCTACCACAAGCGTCCACTCGTGGATGCCTGCAAGAGGGAAAATTCCTGCTTTAAGTGCGGCAAGAAGGGGCACTACATAGCTGATTGCCCGTTGACCAGGAACAACAATGGCAGTAACAACAATAGCAACCTCAACAACCCTCCCGCCGGAACAATGAAACCACCTCAAGTCGCTCGTGTCCACCACATGTCCGTCGAAGAAACCTACGAAGCTTCAGATGTGACGCTTGGTATGTGAACCACCAACGCTAAACTTGCAGTAATTTTTGTTGACCATGGGACTCCCCACTCTCTCGTCAGACGGTTTCGTTGCAAGGCACCATTTTATGTTTTCCCTAGACTTGGACCTAAGCCACGAGTTCACGCGTGAGGAATGTCCCCTTCAAAGTTTGGACAAGCCAGAACGCCACACCCACAGCAGAGTCACAAGGATAAATAAGGGAAAAGAGGATAAACACACCAAAGAGGAAGCCCCCTGGAAATGAGAGGATTCTTCGAGAGCAGAATAACCATACCTATTCCATGAGCAACTCGAATCTCGGGGACGAGATTCATTTTAAGGGGGGAAGGTTTGTCACATCCCGAATTTTGGCCCTATAAAATTTTCGTTGACAAAACCAAAATTTGGATTGGGATCTGGATCTTTTGATCTTGACACCTCTATTTTCTTCTACATTTCTAAAACCCCAAGATTTCCCAAAATAATTGTCTTTTCTTTAAATGCAAAAAGGGCCTAAACCCTAGACTTCAAAAGGGAGTGTGCCAAGGGTGACTTCAAAAATTCCCCAAAAATTCCAGAGTGATCCCCATCTAGCTTAGAACCAATTTATGCAAAAATATTGGGTGACTCTTTAGGAAAATATTTGACTTTTCCCCTGATTTATTTTCTGCCGGAAAACCCCAAAACCCTAGCTTTCCAAAGGAAGTAGGTCAAAACCATCTTCAAAAATTCTACAAAAATTCAGGGAGGATCTCTAACAAGTGTATAACCCAAATATGTAAAAATATTTGATACCTTGCTAAGAAATATTTGAGTTTCTCCCTGATTTACTTTCTGGCCTAAACCTTGTCTTTTTTGGAAACCCTACTAAAACTTTTTCAAAAATTCTAAAAACCCCAAGGTAGATGCTCCTAACCAATACCTACCTCCTGTAATTTTTATGGAGAAATATATTTTATTTTAGTTGCCCAAAATCCAATTTTCCTTTTCAGCCGAAGGTGTTCGATGAAATTTTCTCTTCTTCCAAGTTGCAAACCAGCCAAACCTAATAACTACAAAGTTGTAGGATTTTGAATTTGGCACCACGTGACACGGTTGGTTTTCCATTTTGAGCCCTGTATTGCAAATGGCATCATCATGCCGATCTCGGCATGGCCAGTGGCGTGGCCACCGCTGGCATGACCATGCCAGATGGGCGCCGCCGGTTTCTGGTCATCGCCGTTGGCCTCCCCGCTGCACTCCCGCGTGCCCCCCCTGCTGACCTCCAACCCCTCGACCCTCCAGCAGCCACGCGCCGCCTCCCCCCTCCCTGTGCGCCGTCGGCCGCGTGACGACGCGCCGCACGCACAGGAGTCGCGGGTCCCCTCCCCTTGCCTGTAGCCGACACTGCTCCCCCGTGCTCGTTGATCCTATCCACCAGCCGCGAAACCCGTCGACCAGCCTCTGCCCTCCTCGCTCCGCGACACGCCGCCCACTACACCATCGACGGAATGGCCGCCGTCCCGCCTCCGCGGCCGGACACCTCGCTGTCCCGCACCAGTGCCTCGCCACCCCGTCCCTATCCACAAGCCCGAGATTTCCGTCGATAGCACGTCCTGGGAGCCACACTGACGACGCCATCTCCGTCGTCTCCCCCCTGCCACGGCCTCCTCGCCCGCCACCTCGCCGCACGCTCCCGTCCGGACCCCCACCTCGTGAGGCTATAAAAGAGAGCCCCCGGCCTTCTTCGAGCACCACACTAGCCTCCTCCCTCACCCAGCCTCCCCCTCCTCGAGTATTGCATCCCGAGGAGCCCTCCATCGCCGGCGACGAGCACCTCTCCGCCATTCGGCCTCCGAGAAATTCACCTCTCCAGAGCCACCCCGCCACCAATCCCTCACCCTCTCCTTCAATCCAGAGCCCCAGGAACCCCATGACGCCCTCGCCGGAGTAATTGGTGGTCGGAGGCATTGCCTCCATCCGCGACCACCGTCAGCCTCCGCGGTCACCGACGCCGCCGCGGCTCCCGTCCTCCCCGCCACCCGTGAGCATGCCGACGAGCTGCACCCCGCCTCCCTGAGCCTCCCAGATCCCTTCCCCTCCCCTCACCGACGCCTCAGCCGCCGGAAAACCCCGCCGGTGAGTTCGCCGTGCCGGCGACCTCGTCCTCCCCCTTGGTCTCCTTTTCTTTTTCTTTTTTCTTCTTTCCCTGGCGCGTACCGGTTCAGTTAAATGGGCCGCTGACCATTGGGCCCCGGCTGTCAGGCTTTTAAACTTTTCTGAACGGATTTTCTTTATTTGTTTCTGTTTTTGAAAATGGCAGATTTTAGGGTTAACTTTGAAAGGGTATATCTTCCTCAAAAATAATCAGAAAATTATGGGACCTTTTGCTGTAGCTTTGTTTTGAAATTCTCTATCCAATGACACTGGCTTTGAAAAATTTGAAGCTTATTTGCTTGGGTAGTTATTGTGTAGCTTTTTGAAGGTTTGTAATGCCTATTTTGATTTTCTTAAATAGATCCCCACCATTTCATCGAAGGAGAAGTTGATCCCACCACAGAAGGCAAGCCATCAGCCCCCAACCATCCGTTCCCAAGTCATCGATGCCTTATTTGACTTGTTTGTTACTTGTTTGCGCGATAGTTGCATCCCACATGTCTTATTTCGTGCCTATTATTTCATGTGACCTAATGCTACTTTTACTTTCCTGCAATACGATAAACCCATCAAGTGTGGGTTGAGTTCCGGCCGGCGACTAAATACATGTTGGGCACCGCCCGCGTGGATTGAATCTCGCCTACTTTCAGTACTTTTATTTCAACTAACTTTACTTTCCCGCAATACGATAAACCCATCAAGTGTGGGTTGAGTTCCGGCCGGCGACTAAATACATGTCGGGCTCCGCCCACGTGGATTGAATCTCGTCTACTTTCCGTAGAGTGGGGTGTGCGTATTTATTTACTCAACCCGTGGCTGCAACTGGCCGGAGACATCTCCGTCCTCGCCCGGTTGATTTTGTTATTTTATCTTCTTACTCGACCCGTGGCTGCTACTGGCCGGAGACATCTCCGTCCTCGCCCGGTTGATTTTGTTATTTTATCTTTACTCAACCTGTGGCTGTCACTGGTCGGAGGAAACTCCGCCATCGCCCGGTTGACCTTATTTTATCTTGCTGAACTACTATGTGATTATTTGATGCTCATGTATATCTTGTGGACTAACGTTTGCTGCTGTCTTATGGCCGAGAATAAAAATTGACTAAAAGATAACCACCTCCGTCGACTAGATTGAGTCAAAAAGTGCCACTCGTCAAACACACCCGCACAACCATGCGTCGTTGAAATGGGAAGACCGTAGCTTAGTAGCCTATCGAACCTCTTTTGATGCTACCCACTTGGCAAGTCTAGTCGGATACTGCATAGTTGTGGTCGGGGCTAGTCTTGTGAAGGTTCCGGAGCTAGGCGTTGCTCATGAGTTGGGGACGTGCCGGATTCACTTCGTCATAAGACATAGCCCGAGTGGTAAGTCGGTAGCTATACAAGGAGTGTCTTGGTAGGGCGGACGGCTACGGGGGAATAGGTTTGTGCGGCAGGTACCGGCTGTACAAGCTTAGACCCCAACGTGTGGATAAAAGTTGCAACCTCTCGAGAGTGTCAAATCTAGAATCTAGTATTGTTCCTAACTAAGGAACGGTGTTGGGTCCAGTCACACTAGAGTCAGTCCAGTCGAACACGGAGAAATAAATTCACCAAACGGCCAGAGTTGGCCAAAGTTGAATGAGCTGAAAAGTGGACCATAGTTGGTCAAAGCTAAGCCCAGAAGTGGACCAGAGTTGGTCAAGCTTGAGAACATGAGTGTTGTGGATGGTGTTGTGTGGAAATGAGACTCGTTCTCACAAGCCACGGTTTTCGTCACAGGTAAGTAGGTAAGTTAAGTCCAACCGTTAAGCTTGGACTCGCACCTGCACCCATGCCATGCCATATAGGACCGTTGGTTACGGTTGATTGAGGATTGATGTCTTGCGAGTACATTCCATGTACTCACCTGGCTTTTCATGTGGCCAGATCCTCCTACCCCCGTCGCCGAGTACCCCTTATACGAGAACTAGATCCGGTATCCAGGCAGAGCCCTGTGGAGTTAGGCCCTCTTCGTCGCACGCTTCCGCCAATCCGCTGACGCCCTCTGATGAAGTCATGTTCGATAAATAATGTACAAACTGTTGTGTGCGCTAGGGCGCAGCCTTGTAATGAGACCCTTGTAATCCATCGTCGGTTCCCCGACCCTTAATAAAGTGGTTATGTTCTGTTATCAAGTTGTCATATATTCAGTGCTCCTGGGACTGATATATGGGTGACTCGATCTCCGGATCGGGGGTGCCACACGTAGTCCCTAACAACAACACCGCATTGCTTCACAAATTTTTGTCTAACATCAATTGGAGCAATGGGTTCGCCGTCTGCAGCGACTTCTTCGATCCTATACCGGAGATGGTCCTCCAACTTTTTGGTTGGGCCTCGTTTCGTCCTCACAGAGGATTTGCTCGATCCGGATGGCTAAAAGAAGAAAGACCGTTAGTATGTGTATATAGACAACAGAGGCTAAATTAATTAATATAAATATATATGCACCTCGTCGGAGTTTGTAATAATCAATGTTGCACCGGAGCCGCCGGCTTCTGCCTTGTCGGCTTCTCCCTCATCGGAGACGCCGAGTTCGGCCTCTTTCCAGACGTTGGAGAAGCCGTCTCCTCGGTTGAGAGACTCACCCCCCTCACCGGAGTCGTTCAGAAAGTGACTTGCGTCATCCTCGCCGCGGATCATACCCTCGAGGATATTTTCCTCATTTTCGTCTCTGCCGTGTGGTTCCATAGTTTCTGCAAAATATGAAAGTTATTTTCGGAGCCGTCTCTGCCGTGTAGTTCAGAAAACTTGTAGGAATAGAACGGTACTAGAAGGAAAGGCGCGCGTTGCTGCGCCCGTTGTTTCTAAGCGTCGTCATGGTGATATATATGACGAATAATTCAGCAATTCATCTTGTATGAAACGGAACAAAATTGAATTGTAGTAATAATATGACACCTATGAAATAGGAATCATTAACTAACTACACATTTCGATATCATTGTACTTCACATGAACATCACTTGAGCAAAATTGTACACAGCTCGAATTACACGGTGCACCGATTAAAAACATCAGAGTATACAATTCTATCAATTCCATCAATTCATACAAATATTCTATCAATTCCATCAGTTCATACAAAACTGTATCAAATCCACTTATATCGTAAATAAATAAATAAATAAATAACTGTATCAAATCAATTCTATCATACAAATAAATATGAAGCCTAAAATTATTGGATTTTGGATAAATATTTATTTATACAAATATGAAGCTTAAAATCATAAATAAATATGAAGCCTAAAAGTAACTAACTAAAACTAAAACTAACTAACTAAATTACTAACTAACTAAAATTACTAACTAATTTAAATTACTAACTAAAACTAACTAACTAAATTACTAACTAAACTAACTAACTAAATTACTAACCCTAAAAGCAGCAGCAAATTCAACAATTTAAATTACTAACTAATTTAAACTACTAACTAATTTAAATTACTAACGAAAACTAAAACAATCATCAAATAACATTGCTTTGCTAAATTTTCAAACTTTGCTAGAAAATTTAACTTTGCTAATTTGCTACATTTTCAATTTTTCTAAAATAACAACCTAAATTTTCAAGATAACCTAAATTTGCAAGACCTAAAATAACAACCTAAATTTTGAACAAACATTAATAAAATAACTTTGCAAAATTTTCTAACTCTTCTAAATTTGCTACATTTTCAAATTTGCTAAAATTTCTAAATTTACTACACTAATTAATAATTTGCTACACAAATTAATAACTTTCAAATTAATAACTTGCTACACTAATTCCTAACTAAGCTACACAAAATTGCTAAGTTTACTAAAATGAAAAAAAAACCTGCGGTGGTGGTGGAGGCCGGAGTAGGCCGAGGCGGTGGTGGTGGAGGCCGGAGTAGGGCGCGCGGTGGTGGTGGCCGAGCGGTGGTGGTGGCGGCCGGAGTAGGCCGGGCGCGCGGTGGAGGCGCGGCCGGGGGAGGAGGCGCGGCCGGAGGAGCGGGCGGCGGAGGGCGGCGACGCGTGGAGGCCGGCGGTGGCGGGCACGTGGAGGCCGGCAGCGGATTTGGGCAGCCTGACGGCGTCGGATCGGTTCCTAGCGCGCTGGTCCTTAGTCGAAAATGAGAGGAGTTGGGGGAAGAAGAAGAGGCCGGCCAGATTTAAAGTAAGGACCTTTAGGTCCGGTTGGTGCCACCAACCGGGACCAAAGGGTCTTTAGGTCCGGTTGGTGCCACCAACCGGGACCAAAGGCCTACCCTTTCATCCCGGTTGGTGGCACCAGCCGGACCTAAAGGTCATTTTTGGCGGCACGAAAAGGCGCGCGCCAAAATACCCTTTGGTCCCGGTTCGTGGCATGAACCGGGACCAATGCCCTGAAAATTTAAAATTTTAAGTTCTTAATGTTGTTCCGCCTTTTTTCTTATTAAGGTGTTTGAATATGAATTTCATATGGTTTGAATTTAAAAGACTTTCAACATGAAAAGTGTTTAAATTTGAATAAATAATTTTTGGAATTTGAACTTAATTAAGTCATTAATTAAATTTATAAATTCAATATCTTTTCATTTGTTTATCAGAAAAATGCAATTAAAATATCAAATTGTTGATAAAAATGTAATCTATCTATTTATGGAAAATTCATTTTTTAGATTATAGGGGAATTCATTTAATTACAAAATTTGGAATTTGAACTCCATTAAGTCATTAATTAAACATATAAATTCAATATATTTTCATCTGTTTATCAGAAAAATGCAATTAAAATATCAAATTGTTGATAAAAATGTAATCTATCTATTTATGGAAAATTCATTTTTTTAGATTATAGGGGAATTCATTTAATTACAAAATTTGGAATTTGAACTCCATTAAGTCATTAATTATACTTATAAATTCAATATCTTTTCATCTGTTTATCAGAAAAATGCAATTAAAATATCAAATTGTTGATAAAAATGTAATCTATCTATTTATGGACAATTCATTTTGGAAAATTCATTTTTAGATTATAGGGGAATTCATTTAATTACAAAATTTGGAAAGCTCCTCCGCCTGACGGTAGGTTAGTACGGTGGAAGCCACGGAAGAGTGATGAGGTTGCAGATATGAGTTTAGATGTGATATATATAGTGAGAAATTGCGGGAAGACGAAGGCGGAAAGCGGTGGAAGAAGCACACGGATCGTGTGTTTCCTTCGAGCGCGTGTGAGCCGTTGGATCAGAGTTGTGTTTCTTTCGGGTGCTTGTGAGCTGTTGGATCGTGTGCACACGGATCGTGTGTTTCTTTCAAGCGCTTGTGAGCTGTTGGATCAGGGCCTTTAGTACTGGTTCGTGTTACCAACCGGGACTAAAGAAGCACACGGATCGTGTGTTTCCTTCGAGCGCTTTTGAGCCGTTGGATCAGGGTTGTGTTTCTTTCGAGTGCTTGTGAGCTGTTGGATCGTGTACACACGGATCGTGTGTTTCTTTCAAGCGCTTGTGAGCTGTTGGATCAGGGCCTTTAGTACCGGTTCGTGTTACCAACCGGGACTAAAGAAGCACACGGATCGTGTGTTTCTTTCAAGCGCTTGTGAGCCGTTGGATCAGGGGTGTGTTTCTTTTGAGGGCTTGTGAGTTGTTCGATCTGCACTCCCACCTCATCCACAGGTACACCTTCTAATCGCCTATAAATAGCGACGTCCCTGCAGCGAACGGCACACAACGAGCGTATATTGCCACCGAACCCAATGGTTGGATTTAGCCTACCTGCTGGCATGTTCCCTGGCATTATTGTGTTTGTCCTTGTTCGTCGGCCAGCCATTGGAGCCACCTCCTATAGGTTGGTGAATAAGGACAACACAACGACGCTGTTGGAAACACAAGCCCTCAGGTAGGTTGAATCCAACCACTGGATTAGGGTGACACAATGATGAATTGCCGAGGAGGTGGGAGTGGTGGTGGTGGAAGTGGTAGCCATGCCCCTCGGTCGGATCCAAGCAGCTGCAAGGCTCTTTGATGATCTACAACATTCCCAACACTTTTTGGGACGGTCGTTAGATCATCAAAGAAGTCTTGCGGCTGCTTGGATCGAAGGTCGATTTGCTCCTCACGACGACGCGAGACGGATGCGCAAGCTTCCGGATGGGCAAAACCAGTGTTGGATCAGCCACATGACCCTATATGCAAATCATTCGGATTCCCGTCATACAGCCCAACGGTGCATTTGATATGCAGGCACTCACGAGCCACCGTTGGGCTGTATGACGGGGAAACCGTGTGCATTTGATAAAAGGTTTAATACATTAATTATTACACATCACCAACAACATCCCTATCTAGTGTTCACTTGTTTCTTCGTGTGTGTCCCTTTCTTCTGATTGCGCCGTAGCCATGGACAATCTTCATCATTTAACACGATGCTTGGATCAGTTTTCACTTTGAAGGGCGGAATTTCATTAAAAGCAAGTTGATACTTTAGGTCGCAAGTTTTTAAAAGCAAGTAGTAACCTAAACTACGATCACAGGCAAGAGAACTGCAATGGCGATCATAGACTCTGAAACTAACTTCGACCGGTTCCTGAGCCGCGGGGTGCTGAGCCGCCGGCACTGCGCATCCAAAGACAAGGAACCCTCACAGGGTCATAGCTCACATGAGAAGGAACCCTCTGAAGAAACGACCACCTACTATCATACTGCCTATCCAATAGATACATGTAGCGACGGACATGCTCATCCTCCTCCCTGATACGGCGACGTACCTCCTCCTCGGGGGCCGGCTCCCTTTGCACCGAGCGTGGCCCACGCGACGGCCACCACAGAAAATCCGGGTCGACGACGTCACCCGGATTCCTCACCAAGCTGCGTGTCCCGGAAGGTAGCACCTCCCAGTGCCAGCCCGGTGGAGCCCAGTCCCGCACATCGCCCCTCTGGTCCAACATGGACATCGTCCCTGAGAACACCTAAGTCAAAAACGCCTAAGTCAAAATTTTGTTACAATGGAATAGTGATGATATGAGTTTAGATGTGATATGACAATGGCGGGCAAGCCTACATATATATAGTGAGAAATTGCGTGAAGACGAAGGCGGGAAGCGGTGGAAGAAGCACACGAATCGTGTGTTTCCTTCGAGCGCTTGTGAGCCGTTGGATCAGAGTTGTGTTTCTTTCGAGTGCTTGTGAGCTGTTGGATCGTGTGCACACGGATCGTGTGTTTCCTGCGAGCGGTTGTGAGCCGTTGGATCAGAGTGTGTTTCTTTCGAGCCCTTGTGAGCTGTTGGATCTCAAGAAGAAGATAAGGCACACATATCAACGCTCCTTTTTTCCCGGTTCCAGCTACCAACCGGGACTAAAGATGAAGATTTCCCCTGATCTTTTAGCTATAAATACCAACCGGGACTAAAGACCGAATACAAATTACATAAAAGGTTTAATGCATTTGGGAACACTCGATCATACAGATATTAATTGTGTAATGCATTTGACAACACTCATACATAAAAAGTTTTTGAGAACACTCATGCATTTGAAATGATCTCTATGATCGCTTCTTCGGCCGTAACCATGGAGTTTCTTCATTATGTAACGGGATGCTTGGGTCAGTTTTCACTGTGAAGGGCGGAATTTCATCAAATTATTATAGTCTACTGACATGTCTGTCTTGTCCTCGACTCCCACGATGTTTCTTTTTCCTGAAAGAACTATGTGACGCTTTGGCTCATCGTGTGATGTATTTGTTTCCATATCTTTTCTTTTTTTCGATCTGGAGCTCATGTCCTTCACATAGAAAACCTGAGCCACATCATTGGCTAGGACGAATGGTTCATCTCTGTACGCAAGATTCTTGAGATCCACTGTTGTCATTCCGTACAGCTGGTCTACCTTTACCCCTTCTCCATTCATGTTGACCCAACTGCATCGAAACAAAGGGACCTTAAAAGTAGGTCCATAGTCAAGTTCCCATATCTCCTCTATGTAACCATAGTATGTGTCCTTTTGTCCATTCTCGTCTGTTGCATCAAAGCGAACACCACTATTTTGGTTGGTACTCTTTTTATCTTGGGCGATCATGTAAAATGTATTCCCATTTATCTCGTACCCTTGGAAAGTCAATACAGTCAAAGATGGTGACGCGGACAATAAGTAGAGTCGATCTCCAACATCGGTGTCATTCATGAGATGTAATCGCAACCAACTGCTGAAAGTCTCCATGTGTTTTTGTTTAATCCAGGAGTCAGGCTTCCCTGGGTTTTTGGAGCGTACAATATTCTTGTGTACCTCGATATACGGAGCCACGAAGGTGGAACTTTGTAGAACTGTGTAGTGTGCTTGAGTGAAAGAATGCCCGTCCCTACATATCATTGCTTTCTTTCCTAGTGTGCCTTTTCCACTAAGTCTCCCCTCATGCCGCGATTCAGGAAGACCAATCGACTTAATGTCGGGAATAAAGTCAACACAAAACTCAATGACCTCCTCTGTTCCATAGCCTTTGGAGATGCTTCCTTCTGTCCTAGCACGGTTATGAACATATTTCGTCAAGACTCCCATGAACCTCTCGAGGGGAACATATTGTGTAGAAATACAGGACCGAGAATTGCAATCTCGTCGACTAGGTGAACTAGGAGATGCGTCATAATATTGAAAAATGATGGGGGGAACACCAACTCAAAACTAACAAGACATTGGGCCACATCCTTCTGTAACCTTGTCAGACTTTCTTGATCGATTACCTTCTGAGATATTGCATTGAGAAATGCACATAGCTTCACAATGGGTACTCGAACATTTTCCGATAGAAGCCCCCTCAATGCAATCGGAAGCAACTGCGTCATAATCACGTGGCAATCATGAGACTTCAGGTTTTGAAATTTTTTATCTGCCATATTTATTATTCCCTTTATATTTGACGAGAAGCCAGTCGGGACCTTGATACTGCTCAGGCATTCAAAAAATATTTCCTTCTCTTCTTTCGTAAGAGCGTAGCTGCTTAAGTAATGACGCCCTTTATCCGTATGCTTGTTGTTTGGGTCTTTCATACGCTGCTGGTCCTCCCTTGCTTCCGGTGTATCTTTTGTCTTCCCATACACGCCGAGGAAGCCTAGCAGGTTCACGCAAATATTCTTTGTCACGTGCATCACGTCGATTGAAGACCGGACCTCTAGGACTTTCCAATAGGGTAGCTCCCAAAATATAGATTTCTTCTTCCACATGGGCGCGTGTCTGGTAGCGGCGTCTTTCGGAACAGATTGACCGCCAGGACCCTTTCCAAAGATTACTTCTATGTCCTTGACCATACCAAATATAGCATCACCATCAGGGAGGTTAGGCTTCTTTCGGTGATCTGCCTCACCATTGAAATGCTTTCCTTTCTTTCTTACGGGATGACTGCCTGGAAGAAATTGACGACACCCCAGGTACACGACCTTCTTACATTTTTCCAAATATGTACCTTTAGTCTTATCTAAACAGTGCGTGTATGCGTTGTATCCCTTGTTTGACTGTCCTGAAATGTTACTAAGAGCAGGCCAATCATTGATGGTTACAAACAGCAACGCTCGTAGGTCAAATTCCATCCGTTTGTGCTCATTCCACACACGTACAGCCGGTATGGCCCACAACTGCAAAAGTTCATCAACTAATGGCCTTAGGTACACATCAATGTCGTTGCCGGGTTGCTTCGGGCCTTGGATGAGAACGGGCATCATAATGAACTTCCGCTTCATGCATAACCAAGGAGGAAGGTTGTAGATACATAGATTCACGGGCCAGGTGCTGTGACTGCAGCTCTGCTCCCCAAAAGGATTCATACCGTCTGTACTTAGACCAAACCATAAGTTTCTTGCGTGACCTGCAAAGTCCGAGAACTCTCTCTCGATTTTTCTCCACCGCGACCCATCGGCGGGGTGTCTCAACTTCCCGTCTTTCTTACGCTCTTCTTTGTGCCATCGTAACAACCTGGCATGCTCTTTGTTTCTGAACAGACGTTTCAACCGTGGTATTATAGGAGCATACCACATAACCTTAGCAGGAATCCTCTTCCTGGGGGCTCGTCATCGCCCTCAACATCACCAGGGTCATCTTGTCTGATCTTGTACCGCAGTGTAGTGCATACCGGACATGCATCCAAATTCTCGTACTCCTCACCGCGGTAAAGGATGCAGTCATTGATGCATGCATGTATCTTCTGCACATCTAATCCTAGAGGGCAGATAGCCTTCTTTGCTTCGTACGTAGTCTCGGGCAATTCGTTATCCTTTGGAAGCTTCGGCTTAATTATTTTCAATAACTTCTCAAATCCCTTGTCAGATAAACCAGTCTCTGCCTTCCATTTCAGCAATTCCAGTGTGGTACCGAGCTTTGTGCTGCCATCTTCGCAATATGGGTACTACAACTTTTTGTGATCCTCTAGCATGGCCTCCAACTTCAGCTTCTCCTTTTCTGTATCGCATTCTCGTTTTGCATCAGAAATGACCCGACCAAGACCATCATCGGGCTCATCTGACGCCCGTTGTTCTTCACCTCCTTCTTCTTCATTGTCTTCCATCGCAGTATCACCATATTCTTCAGGGAACATAGGATAGTTCTCATCATCCTTTTCTTTTTCATTGTCTTCCATCATAACCCCTCTTTCTCCGTGCTTGGTCCAACAATTATAGCTGGGCATGAAACCTCTCCGAAGCAGGTGGCCTTGAAGGGTTCTCGAGGAAGAGTGCTCCTTAACGTTCTGACAGTCCACACATGGACAAGGCATAAAACCATCATATTTGTTTGCCTCAGCCACATGGATAAATTTATGCAGGCCTGTAATAAAATCAGAACTGCATCGGTCGCCGTACATCCATCACTGCCGTTCATCCATCTGCATATCATATAATTAAGTTTATCAAATACAATTAGAATAACATATTGAATACTGAAATGACCACCATACATCGACACATGCAATATTTATGTATCAATTATAGATGAAAAGGATAAAGTTGCTAACCTCGGTCGAGGATATCATTTTGTGTGAACTTAAGTGTGGCTCGGGCATTTCATCGAACACATCTTGTGCGTGGCAAAGGAAAAAAAAAACTAGCACCCACTTCCCACCAATCCAAGCAAAAAAAATAACAGAGGAGAGAAGAAGGGGGGGGTTACGTATATAGGCAGGGGAGGGGCATTAGTCCCGGTTCGTGCCACGAACCGGGACCAAAGCTTGGGCATTAGTCCCGGTTCGTGGCACGAACCGGGACCAAAGCCTCCGCGATAGCTTTGGTCCCGGTTCGTGCCACGAACCGGGACGAATGTCCCCAACCGAACCGGGACCAATGCTCCATGGGCTCCTGGCAACTCGAACTGGGACCGATGCCAGGCATTGGTCCCGGTTTGTATGGGAACCGGGACTAATGCCTTTTTCTGGCTTTCCCAAAGACCATTTTTCTACTAGTGGCAATAGTAACAATGGAGGCAATGGCGCGGAAAATACTTTGATGGCATAGTTGATGGATGAATATGGACCAGGGTTCCAAGCTTCGCTAGTAGTAACTCTCTAATAAAAAGAACATGTGTTGGGTAAACAAATTACAGTCGGGCAATTGACAAAATTGTGGGCGCATAACAATGCTATCATGACAAGGTACTGAAATATTTAATTAGGCATTACGTCAAAATACATAGACCGTTATCCAACTGTATCTATGACTAATAATCCACCCCGGTATCGCTATCCAGCCTGTCACCCAGAAGTATTAAGTTGCAAGCAACAGACAATTGCAATAAGCATGATGCATAATGTAAGCAATGAAACAACACAAGGAAGTAAACACCGCAGTTTTACCCCTAGTAAAAACATCACATCTTTAGTCTAAATCGTTTTTGTCAACCCGAGCTCGGACAAAAAGAGGCATGAACCTACTATCTAGCATAAATACTCCCTCTTGGAGATACACAAGTAATCACGTGATCAAGGCAACCACAAGGATCGGAGAGCATGCAAGATCTTAAATAAAACATAGATATAAGTGATGAATAAACTTAATCATAATTCCACAATTCATCGGATCCCAACAAACACAACATCGATTACATCAGATGAATCTCAATCATGTAAGGCAGCTCATGAGACTATTATATTGATCAACATGATAGAGGGAGAGTACCAACTAGCTACTGCTAGAACCCGTAGTACATGGGGGAACTACTCATGGAGCATCATGGAGGCGGCGTAGTCGAAGGAGATGGCTCCGGGGGCAATTCCTAATCCCGGCAGGGTGTCGGAACAGGAACTTCTGTCCCCCGGATTAGGGTTTTTGGTGGCGGCGGAGCTCAGATACGTTTTTGGAGAAAACCTTTGATGTTCTCGCGTTTTTTGGTCAGAAGCAAATATATAGGCGAAGAGGCGACGCGAGGCGGTGGACGAGGCGACGAGGTGGGACGCGCGGCCTAGGGTGGGCCGCGCCTGGAGGCCTCCTGGGGGCTGTGTGCCCCTCACGGACTTGTCCTTCTGGCTCCTGGGGTTTTCTGACGAAGTAGAATTTCTGTAATTTTTTTGGATTTTCCTGAGCACTTTGGATTTTGGACCATTTCTGCAATGCACAGACATAATAAACAGAAATTGGCACTAGACATCTTGTCAATAGGTTAGTCCAATAAAATATGCCAAAATGGTATGAAAGCATAGTAAACACATGTGGCATTTGATATAAAACAATCATGTAACATCAAAAATTATACATATGTCGGAAACGTATCAATAACCATCTTTTTTATCTAATCGGACGGCACAAACGACTGCCTTAAATCTAGAAAAAATATACTAAGACACAAAAGCATCTAAATACAAGCATGCCACACTGTCCCCCACCTCCTCTCGCCAACATTGGCAGTGGTGGCGCGTCCACCCATGTTGTCATCCGGGTTCATCGCCGATGACAGCTAGCTGGAGGCCCGGAACTACACCACCACATACACCTATTTCTTCCTCGGGCCGTACAAATTTGATCCCAGGCACTGGCATGCGGGCTTCTTGCACTACGGTGGCGACCGTTGAGGCTACATGATCACGGTCCTTTGTAGGATGGCTTATGTCGGACATGCGCCAGAGATGTTCACCATCTGCTTTTTTTATTTCAAGATCAACTCCTCGAGCAAGAAGTTCACCGCTTCTCAGCAGCGGTGGCACTTGAAACCATCAACTTCGTTGTGTGGGGAGGTTCTATTTGCCGCTTTCAGCGGCGCGGTTGGCTGGCGCCGCCTTAGGCATCCAGTTAATGTGTCAGCCCATTTTAGGCCAGCTCTTTCCTTTTCTCTGGTTTCTTATTTGTTTAATTTTAATTTCTTTATTTTTCATTTTTCTGTTTATAAATCTGAAAATTAAAAAAACATTTTTAAAATCCGATAAAAATTAAATCTGGACATTTTGTTAAAATTGAATATTTTTAAAATCTGAACATTTTTAAATCCGTTTTTTCTTCAAATTTGAACATTTTTTAGTTTAAACATTTTCAAAATTTAAACATTTTCAAAATCTGAACGTTTTATAAATTTTCATATGAAAAAATAAAAATAAAAAATGAAAGAAACAAAAAATAAATAGGAAACTAAAATAAAACAGAAAAGAAAATAAAAAAGAAACAGAAAAAATTCTATAAATGGGCCGGCCTTTACAGCGACGGGGTGTGCGGTACAAGCCTCACAACTTTTACATTAATATATAAACTGTTACAGTCCTTTGGATGCACATGGTTGTTGTTTATTTGGGTACCAGAAAAGGTCATAAGTTTGGAACAGCCATCGCCCCAATGTACGCAAGTATCCGATGAAACTCCTTATTTTACTGATCAACGGCCTGCCTCGTGATTGTCCTGCATATACTCCGTATATAACGACGCTGCGCCGCTCTCGTCTTGGATCTTTATTCTGGGAGCCGCACTACAAGTACAGGATGGAGTAGGTCGTCGTAAACACCCGTTCCCCTCTCGTCTCCCCATCTCATCTCCTCTCGACCTCCCCTCTACAAGATCACTACAAAAGCTGACCGCTCCACCGGCCGACCACCGCATGCCCACCCAAACACCCCTGAAACTCTGACTGGAAGGCTTGATCTGTGAGCCAGAGCTGCCACTAGATTGATCATGGAAGGAGCCATTCCCATTTCCTCCAACCCAAGGTACATGAACATACTCAATCCATACCGTATCTCGCATGCATTTTTTTTTTTTGCCGCATAGTCTCCCTAAGATCTGAAAGTTCACCGCTCTATGATGCGGCCGGAGTCATGGCTGGTTTGCGGACCACTGCGTGTAACATGTACTGTTCGATTGCCATCGCTAGGATCGCCGTGGTCACCGGTGGAAACAAAGGCATCGGCCGGCCGGGCTAGAGGTGTGCAAGCAGCTGGCGGGCAGCGGCATCACGGTCGTTCTGACAGCCAGGGACGACACGAGGGGAACGGCGGCTGTCGAGCAGATCAAGCAGCTAGGGCACTCAGATGCCATTTTTCATCAGTTGGACATCACTGATGCTTCCAGCATCGCTCGGCTGGCCGATTTTCTGAAGGCTCGTTTCAGGAAGCTTGACATTCTGGTAAGTCTTTACTCACCAATAGCTACCCCACCGATATACAGTTTAAGTGACATATGTAACTCTTGTTATTAGATTCATATTAAAAATTACTAACCAATGAATCTTATAAATTTTACTACTGTCTAAACAAAACTTTATATGCCTAGATTATGGAATGGAGGGAGTATTCTGAAGAATCGGACTTCAGAACTGTAGTATTTGATGGAAATTTACTCGCAACTAAACTAATATTTCTGTACTGAATGTTGGCATGACCAGGTTAATAATGCCGCGATCGGTGGGGCTGAGAATGTAATTGATCCAGTTCATGGTTTAATGGCAAGTGGTGAAACGGTAACTTTGCTATTTCGACATGTATTTCAGTATTTGACTTGTGGAAAGTTTAAATTGTTTCATTGTTTTCTTTTGACAAATACCGTCTCAATGTTCTCTCCCAAAAGGGGAAAAGGACAGAAAAATCGAATTACTGCCAAACGTATCATTATAAACTTTTGTGCAATCTAGTTTGGGGAGCATATAACCATGTGTGGTCACCTGCTGACATTCATGCCTATGCCTTTTTGGACGTTCTTTACGGGTAACATATTAGTGCATTATTACTGATGTATGGTTGGGTTGTATTTTCTGGAAAAACCTCCGACCTATGCATCAATATACACAGACAATGTTAATCAAAACTAGACATCCATCCTAACAAATCAGTTAACAAAAAAGTAAAGACGAACAAGAGAGGCCATCTAAAACAATATTAAATATGACTGAACAATGACAATACACTACCCCGAGACAAAACCTTTATATAAGGGTTCATCACTCATGTGCTAGTGCTGCTGAGCCCAACCAAAGGTCAAACTCAGGGTTTTTACCCCCGAAGCCGAGATTCGAGCCATTACCTTCAAAAAGGGCACAATGCATGGTTGAATTTGCCTAGGTGAGATCAATCGTTTCCACCCAGAGTACGACATACGTGTTGTCGAAACAGTCACTGCGGCTAACAAGTCTACCGGCTGACTACTTCTCACTAGTAGGATTCCGACGTTCAGGGAGCACAAGACCTTCACACGCCGCTAAAGAAGACTGTAACGCCCCAAGATCGGTACTATGCAGACTTAGCTATTTCCGCCAAATCCGCATAATAACGATCCTAAAGGACGCCCACCAGGCATAACGTGCACGTCGCAACACACACGTTATGCGGGTGGAATTGTGATAACATTACAACAGTTCTCGATGGAACCCACAAAAGAACATATATACAACAACGACTCACAGAGTCAAGAACCAAGATACAATACAAAGATCCAAAATAACAACGGAAGCGGGTAGCGTCCGGCTACGGACAAGAAACAAATTGGACTAAGAGTCCTGAAGATAAACGAAGGCACCATATCCCTACCCAGGCCAAGCCGGAGGGATTCCCAAGCTAACGTCGTCAGACTTCAAACCTGTTGGCTGCATTGGAATAGCAGCCCCGAAGGGGTCAGTACTAGTAGAAGTACTGGCAAGTAATACTCACAAGATATCAAAGCTGGAATTCCGGGGAAAAGGGGGTTAGCGATTGAGGCGGCGGCAAGCAGCACTAACAACTTATAGAGACACGCTACAACTTCCGTCTAAAGAGACAAGGTAAGAGAGCGCATAAGGAACCAACTATACTACTCACCAAACAAACCCGCCCTAAAACGACTCCCTCGTATCCTCAGCCCACAAGGAAGAAGTCCGGGCACTCACACGGTGGACAAGTTTTATGGTTTATTATTCAAGTGATCTATCTTACTAATCAAATTATAATTAATAGGTGTAAGTTGTCTATGATCTTTTTAGCCAGCGCATTTCACCAAGTCGTCCATAACCGCGGACACGGCTTTTCGAAAAGATTTAACCCTGCAGGGATGCACCAATGAACCCACACGCATCGAAACTCTCGCTTAGAGGTGTACCGGTGGAGGTTTCGACGCAATACTTCCCTTCTCTACAAACAAGTCCAGGTAGCCACCTAGCTAGGACTGATCCACCTTGAGAGTCCGGCCGAAGCTTCGAGGTGGGCCTAACCGTTTGCGACTACGGCTAGGTGACACAAACTACCATGAGTTGGTCACTTCGCATCATACCGCAAGCCCTACCGTAAGTAACCACGTATCCATCTTACCATATCATCCGCGCTTGTAACCGTAGAAACACCCGAACTACTTGTGGCATCCTGGACAAGTTTGAGGATCCGGTAATAGATTGCGGGGAGGCCCATAGAACTCCCACATGTGGTTAGTGCGCTCAGTCTTGGATCAGCGGAAAAGAACTCGGGTCCTAGGCGACACTAGCAGAACAAATCACCACGATTGGCCTTCCGCCGGTGCCTTATCTTTATTATATTATTCCCATCGCAACAGAAAGTAAAGATTAGCATTTTAGTTGAGCCTAGCTACCATGTTATCAACAAGACTAGACAAAAAGATAACAGGACTGAAGCAAAGCACCTAAGCATGCACTAGGACTCGCAAGGCTAACAAGATAAACAAACAACAGGTTAATAGGATGTGGATGTGTGGCTATATCATGGCTGCCAGGTAAACATGCAGATAGGATCGAGACACAAGCATCGTGACATAAGACTAGCAAGGAACAAAAGATAGGACGAGTAAAAGACAGAAAACAAGCAAAGATAGCAAGGGAGTATCACTTGCCTGCATTCCGATAGAGGTAGCAAAACCTGTCGTTGCTCACATCAACTCAACGTCCTATTCCCGAAGAAGCATCAAACACTGGAAAGCGGAAAAGATGCATTTTACTACTACGGCAAAAGAGGCAGCATGTTGATGACATGATGCATGACAAATTAAAGGTGATCCAATTTTATTCCCTAACACATGGCAAAGCATTTTAAATGGGATCGGTGCACAATATAGATGCACCGGACAAATCCCATAATTAAATTGATTTAATTCGACTAAATGGATAAAGGTGCGATGTTAATTAATGATGCATGATTTTATAAGATACGGATATATATGGCATATAGGGGGTTTAGGGTTGGGGTCACACATCGGAAACGAGGAACTTCGGATTCGGAACCGTCGTCTTCGGGTCGTAGTCGAAGTAGTCGTCGTAGTCGAAGTAGTCGAAGTAGTGGTTCATCCGGAGTCGAAGTAGTCGAGGTAGTCGACGTCGTGGAAGTAGTCGTACTCGGGTCGTCGTCGTGGCGGACCTTGGCGTTCCGGGCTTCGGGGTCGTCGAGGTCCGGGGCGTCGGGGATCGGACACCGGTCTTCACGACGGGGATCGGGGATCGGGAAACGGGGAACTTCAACGAAGACGGGCAAAGGGCACCGGGAACGGAGACGGAGACATCGGGAAACGATCACGGAGGCATCCACGGGGAGCACTTCACGACGGGGAACGCGTCGGGGAAAACGGGGAACGCCGGGAAACTTCCCGTCGGGAAACGGGCATCGGGAAACCAAACGGGAACGGAAGACGGGAAATTGCATCGGGAAACTTCGGGGAACCAGCTCCGGGAACAGGGACACACAGGAGCACGAGAACACGACCACATGGAGACGTCGGGGACACGCCGGACAGAGCAGCACAAACTCCACACCGGTGACGGACACGGAACGCCGGGCGTCTTGTAGGCAATTCGTCGAACAGGTGGCGGGCGCCGGGGAAGGACTTGGCATCAGATAGGAATGGGTGCGGATGACGGCCACGGGAGGAGGAGGAACCGGACAGATGGAGACGACGTGCGGCTGGAGAGAGGACCAGCATGAGGCGGAGGGGTCGCGCAGCAGCGGCCGGGGGCAAGAGCACGACCACACGGGGCCGACGAGGAGGAGCGGCTGGTGACGACCAGTTGCGTGGTGAAGGAGGACGACCGTGGCAAGGGCGAGGCAGGGCCGCGGCATGGCCTGCCAGCGCGATGGCGACGCAGTTCGGGCGAGGCGACGGGGAGGCGGTTGGAGAGGGAGACGACCGGGGCGAGGCCGGCTCGGGCGAGGTCGAGGAGAGGCCGGCAGCGAGCTGGCCACGGGCGCGCGGGGCTGACGCGGATCGATGGGCGGCGCGGAGAAGGTGAGGAGCAGGGGGCGAGGAGGAAGGGGAACGGCGGGGAGAGAGGAGCAAGGGGAGCAGGGGCGTGCCGGAGGCTCGGCCGGAGCTTGGCCTAAGCGGCCATGGTGCGGGAGGTCGGACCACAGCGGCAGGGGAGGAGGACTCGAGCTGGAGGAGAGCTCGGGGTGGAGGGGATCGAGCGGGAGGCGAGGATGGAGAGGCTGCGGGGCCCGAGAGAGGAGAGGAAGGAGGTGGCCGGAGAGGAGCAAGGGAGAGGGAAGAAGGGGAGAGGACAAGGCGGCGGGGAAGGGAGCGAGCACGGGGAGGTGGCCACGGCCATGGGAGGCGCGCGGGTGCTGGGGAGAGAATAGAAGGAAAGAAAAGGAAGAAAAGAAAAGAAAGGAAAAGAGGGAGAGAGAGAAAAGTGGGGAGAGGGATTTTTGGCACCAGAAAAAGGAGGTGGAAGGGCAGATTTGCGAAACGACGAAAAGAGAGGAGGGTGGCTGCAAAAGGCAGGGGGTGGGAACTGAAAAAGACAGGAGGAAACCCTAGGGTTTGGGGTTAGGTGGGCTTGGGCCGGTTTGGGCTGCTCTCTCGCAATTCCCAAAACATTTTATTTTGCAAATTTAATTTGGCAATTAATTTTAAAAACGGAGACGACTGTCTCGGTAAAACTTTTCTGACAATTTTAGAAAAATAAAAAATAGGGTTTAATAAAAAAAAATTTTTTGTTGCCAAAAATATGCGATGCGATGATGCTGATGTCATGATGGTGCAAAAAAAAAAAAAACAGGCAATTTCTAATTTGGGGAAAAACCCCGGGCATTACAACCGACACCACTAACAAGGGATCTCGCCCCGAGATCCACGCTACCGTCAGGGGGAAGAAGAGCATGGTAAGCTATCGAATTCTTCGGGCGCCATGTTGTTCTTCTCGACACCACTAACAAGAGGTTCTTGCTCACGTCGATGACGATGTTCTTCCGTTGAGATCCTTCCGTAGATCGAACCTATTAGGATAAAAGGATAGATATCGTCCAACCCACGAAGATGCTATAACCGGAAGATAGATAAGATAGAAGATTTAAATCACACAAAGGTAAGAGGGGGAATAGCAGAGGGATAAGGAATAAACAAGAGTCCTATTGAGATCTTTGCAATTAATTTTTAGTAAAATAGTTTGGACACTCTACAAACAACGACCGTTAGCTAGGTTATCCTACAGGCTGACTGGACCCGCGGGGTATCGAAGAACCAGAGCTCTGATACCACTTTGTAACGCCCCAAGATCGGTACTATGCAGACTTAGCTATTTCCGCCAAATCCGCATAATAACGATCCTAAAGGACGCCCACCAGGCATAACGTGCACGTCGCAACACACACGTTATGCGGGTGGAATTGTGATAACATTACAACAGTTCTCGATGGAACCCACAAAAGAACATATATACAACAACGACTCATAGAGTCAAGAGCAAAGATACAATACAAAGATCCAAAATAACAACGGAAGCGGGTAGCGTCCGGCTACGGACAAGAAACAAATTGGACTAAGAGTCCTGAAGATAAACGAAGGCACCATATCCCTGCCCAGGCCAAGCCGGAGGGATTCCCAAGCTAACGTCGTCACACTTCAAACCTGTTGGCTGCATTGGAATAGCAGCCCCGAAGGGGTCAGTACTAGTAGAAGTACTGGCAAGTAATACTCACAAGATATCAAAGCTGGAATTCCGGGGAAAAGGGGGTTAGCGATTGAGGCGGCGGCAAGCAGCACTAACAACTTATAGAGACACGCTACAACTTCCGTCTAAAGAGACAAGGTAAGAGAGCGCATAAGGAACCAACTATACTACTCACCAAACAAACCCGCCCTAAAACGACTCCCTCGTATCCTCAGCCCACAAGGAAGAAGTCCGGGCACTCACACGGTGGACAAGTTTTATGGTTATTATTCAAGTGATCTATCTTACTAATCAAATTATAATTAATAGGTGTAAGTTGTCTATGATCTTTTTAGCCAGCGCATTTCACCAAGTCGTCCATAACCGCGGACACGGCTTTTCGAAAAGATTTAACCCTGCAGGGATGCACCAATGAACCCACACGCATCGAAACTCTCGCTTAGAGGTGTACCGGTGGAGGTTTCGACGCAATACTTCCCTTCTCTACAAACAAGTCCAGGTAGCCACCTAGCTAGGACTGATCCACCTTGAGAGTCCGGCCGAAGCTTCGAGGTGGGCCTAACCGTTTGCGACTACGGCTAGGTGACACAAACTACCATGAGTTGGTCACTTCGCATCATACCGCAAGCCCTACCGTAAGTAACCACGTATCCATCTTACCATATCATCCGCGCTTGTAACCGTAGAAACACCCGAACTACTTGTGGCATCCTGGACAAGTTTGAGGATCCGGTAATAGATTGCGGGGAGGCCCATAGAACTCCCACATGTGGTTAGTGCGCTCAGTCTTGGATCAGCGGAAAAGAACTCGGGTCCTAGGCGACACTAGCAGAACAAATCACCACGATTGGCCTTCCGCCGGTGCCTTATCTTTATTATATTATTCCCATCGCAACAGAAGGTAAAGATTAGCATTTTAGTTGAGCCTAGCTACCATGTTATCAACAAGACTAGACAAAAAGATAACAGGACTGAAGCAAAGCACCTAAGCATGCACTAGGACTCGCAAGGCTAACAAGGTTAACAAACAACAGGTTAATAGGATGTGGAGGTGTGGCTATATCATGGCTGCCAGGTAAACATGCAGATAGGATCGAGACACAAGCATCGTGACATAAGGCTAGCAAGGAACAAAAGATAGGACGAGTAAGAGACAGAAAACAAGCAAAGATAGCAAGGGAGTATCACTTGCCTGCATTCCGGTAGAGGTAGCAAAACATGTCGTTGCTCACATCAACTCAGCGTCCTATTCCCGAAGAAGCATCAAACACTGGACAACGGAAAAGATGCATTTTACTACTACGGCAAAAGAAGCAGCATGTTGATGACATGATGCATGACAAATTAAAGGTGATCCAATTTTATTCCCTAACACATGGCAAAGCATTTTAAATGGGATCGGTGCACAATATAGATGCACCGGACAAATCCCATAATTAAATTGATTTAATTCGACTAAATGGATAAAGGTGCGATGTTAATTAATGATGCATGATTTTATAAGATACGGATATATATGGCATATAGGGGTTTAGGGTTGGGGTCACACATCGGAAACGAGGAACTTCGGATTCGGAACCGTCGTCTTCGGGTCGTAGTCGAAGTAGTCGTCGTAGTCGAAGTAGTCGTTCATCCGGAGTCGAAGTAGTCGAGGTAGTCGACGTCGTGGAAGTAGTCGTACTCGGGTCGTCGTGGTGGCGGACCTTGTCGTTCCGGCTTCGGGGTCGTCGGGGTCCGGGGCGTCGGGGATCGGACACCGGTCTTCACGACGGGATCGGGGATCGGGAACGGGGAACTTCAACGAAGACGGGCAAAGGGCACCGGGAACGGAGACGGAGACATCGGGAAACGATCACGGAGGCATCCACGGGGAACACTTCACGACGGGGAACGCGTCGGGGAAAACGGGGAACGACCGGGAAACTTCCCGTCGGGAAACGGGCATCGGGAAACCAAACGGGAACGGAAGACGGGAAATTGCATCGGGAAACTTCGGGGAACCAGCTCCGGGAACGGGGACACACAGGAGCATGGGAACACGACCACATGGAGACGTCGGGGACACGCCGGACAGAGCAGCACAAACTCCACACCGGAGACGGACACGGAACGCCGGCGTCTTGTAGGCAATTCGTCGAACAGGTGGCGGACGCCGGGGAAGGACTTGGCATCAGATAGGAATGGGTGCGGATGACGGCCACGGGAGGAGGAGGAACCGGACAGATGGAGACGACATGCGGCTGGAGAGAGGACCAGCATGAGGCGGAGGGGTCGCGCAGCAGCGGCCGGGGGCAAGAGCACGACCACACGGGGCCGACGAGGAGGAGCGGCTGGTGACGACCAGTTGCGTGGTGAAGGAGGACGACCGTGGCAAGGGCGAGGCAGGGCCGCGGCATGGCCTGCCAGCGCGATGGCGACGCAGTTCGGGCGAGGCGACGGGGAGGCGGTTGGAGAGGGAGACGACCGGGGCGAGGCCGGCTCGGGCGAGGTCGAGGAGAGGCCGGCAGCGAGCTGGCCACGGGCGCGCGGGGCTGACGCGGATCGATGGGCGGCGCGGAGAAGGTGAGGAGCAGGGGGCGAGGAGGAAGGGGAACGGCGGGGAGAGAGGAGCAAGGGGAGCAGGGGCGTGCCGGAGGCTCGGCCGGAGCTTGGCCTAAGCGGCCATGGTGCGGGAGGTCGGACCACAGCGGCAGGGGAGGAGGACTCGAGCTGGAGGAGAGCTCGGGGTGGAGGGGATCGAGCGGGAGGCGAGGATGGAGAGGCTGCGGGGCCCGAGAGAGGAGAGGAAGGAGGTGGCCGGAGAGGAGCAAGGGAGAGGGAAGAAGGGGAGAGGACAAGGCGGCGGGGAAGGGAGCGAGCACGGGGAGGTGGCCACGGCCATGGGAGGCGCGCGGGTGCTGGGGAGAGAATAGAAGGAAAGAAAAGGAAGAAAAGAAAAGAAAAGAAAAGAGGAGGAGAGAGAGAAAGGGGGAAAAGGGGATTTTGCACCAGAAAAAGGAGGTGGAAGGGCAGATTTGCGAAACGACGAAAAGAGAGGAGGGTGGCTGCAAAACACAGGGGGTGGGAACAGAAAAAGACAGGAGGAAACCCTAGGGTTTGGGGTTAGGTGGGCTTGGGCCGGTTTGGGCTGCTCTCTCGCAATTCCCAAAACATTTTATTTTGCAAATTTAATTTGGCAATTAATTTTTAAAACGGAGACGACTGTCTCGGTAAAACTTTTCTGACAATTTTAGAAAAATAAAAAATAGGGTTTAATAAAAAAAAAATTTTTGTTGCCAAAAATATGTGATGCGATGATGCTGATGTCATGATGGTGCAAAAAAAAAAAAAAAAAACAGGCAATTTCTAATTTGGGGAAAAACCCCGGGCATTACAAAGACGCCATAAGAAAGTTGACACTATTGCCATCGTACTTACCATCGTCGTCACACCTCCTCCGATCCTTGTCGATGGGGGAGCAACGACGTCGAATATATTGTTAAACAGAGCCGACCATCGATGCAACCATCGTAGATCTACAAACCACATCTTTGGTTAGTGCAGACCCCTAAGTCCTTGGTTAGTTCTTGTGTATTTTAGGGCATTGAAGAGGATTACCCCGCATTCCGAAAAATTCCAAATATTTTGTTTACCAAGATTAAACAAACACGAACCATTTTTCATTCCTTTCTGGGCATACGTGCAACAATTCGATGGCATGGATTTGTCCCAGAGATTTCACTGGATGTGGATCAACTCGCGGGAGACGTACGAAACTGCAAAGCAGGGCGTGCAGACCAACTACTACGGCACAAAGCGGGTAACAGAAGCTCTCTTGCCCCTGCTCCAATCCTCATCCGATGGAAGAATCGTCAATGTTTCGTCAGACTTCGGATTGCTACACGTAAGTATTACCATTAGACTACAAACTACAGTCAGATCCTCCAACAAAAGAAGAGAGAGATCCTAATTCCTTTGGGGCTGCAGCTTTTCAAGAACGAGGAGCTGAAGCAGGAGCTGAACGACATCGATAGCCTAACAGAGGAGAGGATTGACGAGCTGCTGGACATGTTCCTGAAGGACTTCGAGGCCGGCGCGGTGGAGGCACGTGGGTGGCCGACCTAGTTCTCGGCGTACAAAGTGGCCAAGGCCGCCATGAACGCCTACTCAAGAATGCTAGCGAAGATGCACCCAGAGCTTCGTGTCAATTGCGCTCACCCGGGCTATGTGAGGACCGACCTCACCAAGAACTCCGGGATCCTGACGCCTGAGGCGGGCGCGCGCAACATTACCAACGTAGCGCTGCTGCCGGAAGACGGGCCGACCGGGGCCTTCTTCCACGAGGGCCCGCAGGCGTCGTTCGTTTGAAGACATGTACGAAATACATGTGTGTTTTTTTATTATCTTTGTCGTCGGTGTTTATTTCACATTTTTTATCAGGTACTCTACGTTTCATAAATCAGCGAGGACAAATCGTTTGCCAAAATTTTTTTCTTCTGTGTAACCCGTGTTGGGACATTTTCTTTGACTTTGAACAAGGCAAATCAAGAGTTATGCATAAGGTTGCATTAATGTGACGTCGGCGTTTTTTTCTTCGATTAAAGGAGCATAGCTTCCAATTTAATTTCATAATGAAACCAATAAAGCAAAACTGTGTCTTGTTTGAGTTTTCTCCTCACACGCCAACACACCACAACTTGACGCAACCGGTCTCACGAAACATACCCACAGAGCTAGAGTTTTTCCATCTACAACTTTTTCACCGCCAAAACCTGTATCAAATGGACAACTCGATTTGGGCTACTATCATTAGAGCTAAATACGCCCCTAATGGCGATATCTTTGCAAGCTCGAACCAAGGGGGTTCGCAGTTTTGGAAGAGCCTTCACAAAGTAAAATTCATCTTCAAGGCAGGGGCCAAACACAAGATCCGAAGTGGGCTTCGGACGTGGTTTTGGTGGGATTGGTGGCAAGGAGACGGGCCCCTCTGCCACAGACTCCCCTAGCTGTTTAGTATTTGTGACAACCAATCGATATCGGTTGCCACCCCAGTTCTGGAGGGCTGCCGCTTCCGCAGAAGTCTTAGTGCCGCAGGGGGTTACTCAATGGCAAGAGCTGAATACCATTCTCTCGGCAACTTCTCTCCAAGATGCTCACGACGAAATTACTTGGGCTCTAGATCCTTCGGGCAGATACACGGTCAATTCGATGTATGCGTTCCTGTCGCAAGGGGCGACCCCTCCCTACTATAGGGATATGTGGGAGGCGAAAATTCCGCTTAAAATCAAGGTGTTCACTACAAGAAATATGTTGATTTATGACCTTCTGATAATGACCGATGATAAATTAGTCATAAATCTATGACCATTTCGGTTTTATTGGTCATAAGGCATTTGGGAGGGTCTGAAGCCTAAATGCTAACGACCTTTTTTTTGAAAAAAGTCATAATTTTTTTGATATGAGATGGTCATAACCTAATAGGCATTGCGTATGACCTTTTTGGCGACCAATTCAAATTGTCATAACGCATATGACCATATTATTTGGTCGTTAGGGTGATCCTTTTGAATTACTTCGCAGCCACCTCAGCAGGTGGGACCCAGTAACTGGTGGGACCCTTTAACAGGTGGCCTCAAGTGTTGACCAATTGACCTTCTGACTAGTGGGGCCCACCTCAGCCCACCTGACATGTGGGGCCATAACCTAATCTGACCTGCGGGCCCACCTCGTCCAACCTTTTTTTTTGCAATTTTGTTGGCCTATTTATCTCAGCCCGGCCCAGCTATTTATTCACCCACCTCGTCGACCTTTTTTTTTGCAATATTCATTTATTGGCCAATTTATCTCAGCCCGGCCCACCTATTTATTCAGGCTAGCTCAGTATTTTACCCAGCCCAGCTATTTATCTCCGTCGGGGCAAAAACACGCGAACACGCTAGACGTGGGACTCGAACCCGCGAGCTGCCGCTGTGTTTACAGCGCACAAACCACTGCGCCACATGACTTACCTGCTAATTATACAGACTTTAGTTTATCTATACACATCTGTGTTGCGGTACTAAAAGAAAGGAGCACAGCCCCTTGACTTAGCAGAAAAATCTGTTTCCTTTCGTTGCCACAGGGGAGGCGACCGACGACCGGAGACCGGCGGCCGGGGCGGTGGTTACCAGCGGCGGGGGCAGGGGCGAGCGGTGGATACCGGCGGAGGAGGGGGCAGTGGAGGTGGCGACCGACAGCCGGGACGGTGGTTACCGGCGGCCGGGGCGAGGGCGGGGGGTTTGGGGGAGACGGTGGATACCGGCGGAGGAGGAGCAGTGGAGGTGGCGACCGGAGGCGGGGTTGGAGTCCACAACGACTTTGGCCGATGGACATCGGCACCGGCGGGCAACAGCGGCGCGGGCCGGCCATCACCTCCCCCGAGCTTGAAGCTGGACGCGGAGAGAATGGAGCTGGAAGCGGGGAGAATCGATCCGATCCACGTGCGGCTGGGGCAGCTGTAAGTATTTTTCGAATCACTGCTGAATTAGTGTGTTTGATGTTAGTGTATTTTTCGAATCACTGCTGAATCGCTGCTGAATTAGTGTATTTTTCGAATCACTGGAGAATCGATCCGATCCTCGTGGTTTACTTTTTGATCGGAAGTGGCCACCATACTGAGGGAGGTCAAGGAGATGAGTAGAGGTTTCGCTAGCTTTCATTTACTTTTTGTTCATAGAACAGCTAATGTTGCTGCTCACCTGTGTGCAAGAAGTGCGTCCGCTGCTAGGCAAAGGTGCATTTGGGTGAACATGACCCCAAGCTTCCTTTCTAATTGCCTACAGCATGATTGTAACCCTACAATTCCTATTATTTAAAATGCTCCTGATTCAAAAAAAAAAGAAGAGAGGAACTAGTGAATTATGGGCAAACTGCTTATGTAATTTGGTGCTAGCTGAGTCAATAGACATATAAGCAATGAACTCAACCTTATAGCTATTGTTCTTTAACCTGCTGTTTACTAGTTCAGTTTCGTCAGTCCTTCGATTCATTCTAATTTGCAGCACTTTTTGGTCACTGGCAGATCAGGGACAGAAGCTGGATTAGAGAAGCTAGAAGACTTTCGTCTGAACATAGCAAAGGAGTTGCAGATTTCATGCAGTTCGTCCGTGAAAGTGTTGACGAGTATGATGAAGTTCTGTGTCCGTGCCGCAGTTGTCTGAACCGTGAACGAAGATCTCTACAAAGGGTGGAGCATCATTTGTATATGTACGGGATGGCAACCACATATGATAAGTGGGTCCATCATGGAGAGCTTGATGCAGAAGCACACCATGTTGAGTCTGATGCACAATAACACTATGCTGAACCTAATGAACAAGCACACCATGCTCAGCCTGATGCACAAGGACACTATGCTGAACCTGATGAACCAGCACACCATGCGGAGCCTGATGTACAAGCACGCCGATTTGGTGATTTGGAGGAGGAGGATCAATATGAGGATGACAGAATACCTGATCTGATGGAGGATTTGTACAATGCCGAAGACCATGCTGAAGACCAGGGTAGTGGAGAGGAGTCTATCTTTGCCAAGGTGCTAGAGGAGGCGAAGCAGGCACTTCATGAGGGGTCAAAATTTTCACGGTTTTCTTTCACCGTGAAATTGCTGCACATCAAGTCCTACTACCGGTTCTGCAATGTTGGTTTCAATGCAATCCTGCAGCTTTTGACCACAGAATTCCCGAACACCACAATTCCTAAATCATATGATGAAGCATTGAGTATAATACGGAAGCTGGGGCTTGGTTATGACTCGATCCACGTCTGCCCAAACAATTGTGTGCTGTTTCGGAAGGAGTATAAAGACTATGACAAGTGCCCTATATGTGATGCCTCTCGGTGGAAGGATGCAGATGGGAAGAAGAGGATCCCGGAGAAGGTTTTGAGACACTTTCCATTAATTCCGAGGCTGAAGAGAATGTTTCTCTCAAAAAAATGGCAGAGGAGGTACGGTGGCACAAGCTCAAGCGGCAACCCATGGAAAATGAACTCAGTCATCCAGCTGATGGTGAAGCATGGAAGGATTTTGATAGGAAACACAAAGACTTTGCCGTAGATCCCAGAAACATAAGACTTGGCATCGTCACAGATGGTTTTAATCCGTTCAGTAACATGGGCAACTCCTATAGCATGTGGCCGGTGTTTGTGATGCCTTATAACCTCCCACCATGGGCATGTATGGATAAATCCAACTTCAGGATGGTGTTACTGATCCCGGGTCCAAAGTCTTCGGGCAAGGATTTTGATGTCTTCTTGGAGCCCCTCGTAGAAGAATTGATGGAGCTATGGAAGGGTGTACATGCGCATGATGCCCTGAGTCCGGTTAAGTTCAATCTACGTGCAGCAATTATATTGTGCATCCATGATTTTCCGGCGCTGCACACACTCTCGGGGAGGATCACAACAGGTTACCAGGCTTGTGTGCGTTGTGACAAAGATCCTTGTTCACTAAAGATAAGGAACAAGATATGCTTTATTGGGCACCGTCGTTTCCTTCCTCCAGATCATCGTTGGCGAAGAAGCAAAGCTTTTAATGGAGAGACTGAAACCCGTGAGAAGCCAGCAGAGTTCACTAAACAAGAGCTAGAGCAACAGCTTGAGAAGGTGAAAGATGTCCGGCCAGGAAAGCTTCAAAAGAAAAGAAAGCGTGAGGACGGTCAATGTTGGAGCCGAAGGTCTTGCTTGTGGGACCTTCCATACTGGGCAGATTTGAAGTTAAGGCACAATCTCGATGTAATGCACATCGAGAAAAATATTTTTGACAATCTGCTTGGAACGTTTATGAACATTGAAGGCAAGACAAAGGATACAGTAAACTCCAGACTTGATTTGGAAGACATGGGCATAAGAGAAGAGCTACATCTACAGCGTGATGAAGATGAAGGTTCTTATGAAATGCCCCAAGCATGGTATACGATGACTAAAGAACAGAAGATTGCATTCTGTGATTTCATAAGGTCTGTGAGATTTCCAGATGGCTACGCCGCGAACCTAGCAAGTTGTGTGTCTCCTGATGGATGCAAGCTTCAGGGACTGAAAACCCATGACTGCCACATTCTCCTCCAAAGAATTTTACCCGCAGGTCTCCGAGGAATTATGGATAAAGAAATATATGAGGCTGTTGCTGAGCTCGGAAATTTCTTTCGAGAATTATGCTACAAAACACTTAAACTGGATGTTCTGCAAAGACTTCAAGCTGAAATCCCGATTATCCTTTGCAAGCTTGAGAGGATTTTCCCTCCGGCGTTCTTCGATGTGATGGTCCATTTGGCCATCCATCTACCAGAAGAGGCGATCCTTAGAGGGCCGGTCCAATATGGTTGGATGTTCCCCGTTGAAAGAAGACTGCTGACAACTAAGTGCTTTGTGAGAAACATGGCTAGACCTGAAGGATCCATTACCGAAGCATATGTTGTGGACGAGTGCTTGACGTTCTGCTCTAGGTATTTCGATGATGTGGATACAAGATTTAATCGGAAGGGCAGAAATAGGGCGCGAGACGATTCGCAAAGTGGTGACTTGTCAGGTTTCAACCATGGTGTGAACTTTCTTGGAGGCTCAGAATATTTGGAGGTTGGGGATGAATATGATAAGATGGTTTGGTACGTGCTCAGTAGCTGCGTCGAGGTTCAACCATATATCGAGTATGTATTTTCTTGTGCGTTTGTATGTTTCTTTTCAGTTGGAGGGAACCTATTTGCTTGGCCTAGTGTTCTAATCCTCTATTTTGTTGGCATTGCAGGCTGTGCAAAGAAGAGTTGAGGCAGCAAGGTAGCCATATCAATGTTGATAAATGGCTTGTGAAGGGATTTGCTAAATGGTTTATGAACCATGTGAGATCTTTAGCCTTTGAATCAATTGTTGCTTGTCTTTATTTTCTCTTTGGTTTGTGTGTTATTAATCCTAGATGTGTTTGTGCAGGTTGGAAAACTGCATGGGGAGAAGAAGGTCAGTGATGATCTGTTTGCCTTGGCCTGCCTTCCAGACAAGCGAGTGAGAGTGTTCTCAGCGTGTATTGTTGATGGCGTCCGGTACCACACCGTTGACCGCGAGAAGAACAGAAAGACCCAAAATAGTGGAATCCTTACCGAGGGAACACATGATGGGGATGACATTGAGTTCTATGGTCAGCTCAGAAGCATAATAAGGTTGCAGTACAACTCCAGTGGAGGTGTTCATCGCTCGGTCGTCCTGTTTTCTTGTGATTGGTTTGATTTAGGTGGAAAGAAGAAGACAGGAGTCCGGGATGATGGATATTTCAAAAGTATTAACACCGGAAGGTTCTGGTACAAGAATGATCCATTCATTCTAACAACACAGGCAACAAAAGTATTTTATGTGCCAGACACCCTTTTTCGTGGAAACTGGCGTGTTGTGCAAAAATTCCAGCATAGGCATCTATGGAGCGTGACTGAAAATCAAATGGAAGAGGGTGCCGGTGTTCGTGATCTGGCATACCAAGATGATGAGTCAACAGAAGTTCCGGTGCAAGCTAAAGAATGCAATGTGCAAACCAGACTGCGAAGGGACCGGGAACGTGTGTTAGTTGATGCTGCAGTTGTGGAAAGAATTAAGAAGACAAGGAAGGAGGTGGTCGATGTGCATGAAAGCGGGGATGAAGATGAGATGATGCTGCAATACCACAGTGGCGATGAGGATGAGAGGGTTGGTTTGTTTAATAGTTGCTAATGAATTTGTTGTGCCCACTATCATGTCTCAAAGCAGTAGCTTGGTTGTTTGTTTGTGTTGTCGTGCTTCCCAATGCATTTCAACCAATCAAACTTACGATTACTTCATTTATTTGCTGAGTAGAACCGCCTTTGACTGACTACGAGAAGATTAGGGCTGAAAACATGATGAGGAACAACCGCAGATTGCAGGCACTTGGCATCAATGCATTAGTGTCCATGGTTAGGAAGAGAAACAATGTTCATGAAGGCAGCGCAGTTACTTGTGATGATGCATCATCTGCGATAACTCAAGGCTCAGGAGTATAGTCCTAAAGATGACGAAGTGAACCAGCAAGATGGAAGTGATGACTCTGTAGTGAAGCAAGTAAAGGTGGGTGGGTGTGTGTGTGTTGGGGGGGATACTTTGTGTGCTGTCTGTTTCATGTTTGCCTTAAATTCTATGCAAACAATTTTCCTACTCATATAATCTAATGCCATTGTCTTCTCTGTTTATACGAGGAACTGAAGGTCTCTAGAAGGAAGACGTGTGCTGTTAGGAAGAAAAGCAGCAAAAGGACGAGCTCACCTGCCTCAACACCATCATCTGCCATGGCTCTAGGAACAAGGGCGATGGCTCCAAATCCAGCAGGAACAAAAAGGATGCTACAAGGTCTTGAACCTGAAGATGCTACCACTCGAGTCACTAGACAGAAGAAGGCGTTGGCTCTAGCCAACACGGAAGAAAGCCCGCTGCTCAAGGATGGAGGAAGCCAGCCACACAAGGATGGAGGAAGCTGGCCGCACAAGGATGGAGGAAGGGCAATGCACATGGATGAAGGAAGCCCAATGCACATGGATGAAGGAAGCCCAATGCACATGGTTGAAAGAAGCTCAATGCACATGGGTGAAGGAAGCGAAAGGCACATGGAAGGAGGAGAAATGCGCAAGGATTCAAGCCACATGGTCACAAATGTTGCTGGCTTTTCTGAACAACAAGAGCAGGATACTCTTCATGGAGGCAAGTTACTCCTGTGCTACTTTAATGTTTCCATGGGCAGACCATGCCATCTTACTACTGTGTTCCTATAATCACTGCCATGCATGTATATATGACATTCTGCCATGTTTGCATGTGTCCTTTTACAGATGAAACCGCTTTGGTCCACCACAAAAGGAAGGGCACAGGTCTTGAACGGTTAACCAAGGGATTGGGCACCAAGATCACCATTGAAATTCCTGAAGGTCTGGACCGCCCAGAGAAGCCTATGCAGGCTGCTCTGCTTGCATCAGAGTGTGGGTATATTGCAAGAAGCGTTATGCCAGTTCTTCCTCACTTCAAGGAGTACAAAAAAGACCCTAAACTTCTGGAGAACTTCATCGGCAAACTTGCTGTAAGCTCATTTCCTTGTACTTGAATGTGATCATTTCGCTCTGGATACCAGACAACACATGATTAGCTGATCTTTTCTTTATTGCCTTGTTTTCTGTCTTGGTAGGCCAATTTCGAGATGGATACTACTGTAGACAATGTTAAGAAGTCGTGCACATCTATCTTGAAGAAAATATCGAAGAACAGACGTCACTTGATCAAGAAGGAGTTCTTTGACCCCGTCCCTACAAACCAAGTCAGCATCAAATCCCCGGTGAAAGGCTTGCCAGACAGTGAATGGCAAAGACTGGTAGCGCTGTGGTCTACCCCAAGACACAAAGTATGTGCTCTAAGTCTTGTTGTGCTTGCTGTGATGTATCTGTTGCTGTTCTTGCTGATATTTACTAGTGTTTTTCTGTGTACTTGCTCATTTATTAGTATGCATCATCATGTACCTGCTGTCCTAATTAGCCAACCCCTTTTCCAATTGTAGGAAACTTGCAAAAGTGCCATTAAGAACTGTGAGAATGTCAAGTTCCAGCAGAGGACTGGTTCTCGATGCTACGCTGCCCATATCTACGCCACTGTAAGAATGCTCATGTTTTTCAATAGGTTTAAGCAACTTTTGTCTCGAATGCTTATAGTCTGATTGTTGTCTCGATGAAAAACGTTTCAGAGGGAAGAGCGTAAAGGTGAAGCCTTGTCTGCGGTTGAGATGTTTAAGTCCACTCACTACAGCCAAAAAAAAAGGATTCTCCCAGGAAGTTAAGCAGGCTATAGTAAGTCACTTAGTGCCACGTGAAAACTGATATATGCTCTCAGTTTTATTGATTTTGCAAGGGCATGTCATCTTGACTAGCTCACTGGATACTTGATGTTTGATGATCTAGATGGATTGTTTGATTGTGGGTGTTGTTATTTGGTAGTATAATAGATTTTTAATACGTTTAGGTGTTGTCCATCTGTGGTAGCATTAGTGCATCCTTCATATACTGTTTATACTTCTAATTACTTGATGTAATGAATTTCCATACAAGTTCTTGTGCTCTTGGTGATCATTTGGTCACTTACATGATCAGGAATTATTTAGATGTGCTATGCTTGCAGATTTGAGTGATTTATTGTCCAGCAACACTTGCAACCAGATCTGCTTGTTGAACTTCTTTTTGTGATACATGCCCGCATCTTTATTTATGATACTTGTCAACATTTTTTGTGATAAGTTAGTTGAATTATGAATGACGTGTAATTCAACAATTGCAGACTGACATGGAAAAAATATTGGCTACTCCGGCACCGGAAGGAGAAGAACCAAAGACTGATGTCGCTGCTGTTGCGGAAGTGCTTACCAAAACATGCCCCTCAAGCACATTCCTGAGGAATGTTGGTCTGGAATCAAGCTCAGCCAAGAAGTTCAGCAAATCAAATCCTGCTATGACTGCGCATGTCACTGCACATGAGGAGAGGCTTGAGAGGGAGCAAATTCAAAATGAAGAAATGAGAGCAGAGCTGGCTGAAATGAAGAGGAAGAATGAAGAAGCCGAAGCTGCGCAAGCTGTACGTGACAAGGAGCATCAAGTGCTGCTCAAGAGGACACAGGAAACAGAAGAAAAGATGACGCACCTGTTGGCATTGTTTGGAGCTAAGGTTCAGTGATGTGTGTGTGAACCTGATGGCTGGTAAGTTTTGACCTGATGGCATGATGTGTTTGGGATGCTGAACCTGATGTGACCATGATGTTTATGTGATATTGGATGGGTGAAGTTTTTTGGTGGTCAACCTGATGTGACCATGATGTTTATGTGATGGTGAACCTGTAATGTTATTTGAATCTCGAATATGTTCTGAACCTGGAATATGATGCGAGTTGTCTGATAATGTGTTCTGTGATGATTTAAATTTCTGAAATATGTTCTGTCATTCAGATTTACTGAAATTTGAATGAAATTTTGAATTACCTGGAATTTGAAATGTGCAACTGGGCTTGGCCTATATGGATTCGGCTAAATGCATTTTCCAGAAATAATTGGGCTGAGGCCCAAGTACCATTGGACTCTATTCTGTAATAAAAAAAATTCGAAAAATGCCCCAAAATAGGCCAAGACCAGGAAAAAAAGTGGACTATAAAAAGGCTAAAGCCCAGGGTATAATTGGATCATAAAAAGGCTCAGGCCCACAAACTAAATTGGCAAAAATGTTGACTTCGGCCTGTTAATCCTACCAGAAATTATAGGAAAAAAAATCAAATGGGCCTATTATTGGGCTAGCCCATATAGAGGAGCACTATGGATTGGGCTGATTCTGGATTATGACCTTCTCATTTGGTCATAATTTTTCCACGTAGGATTGGCCACGTCGGATCTGACGTGTCCATGACAGAGAGCGCATGACCAAAAAATTGGTCATAAATGTTATGACCCTCTAATTTGGTCATAGACGGTTATGACCATTTCACTAAGAAGGTCATGATCGATCGTTTTAGTCGCTCGGTATGTGACCATCGATTTTTGGTCACGGAGGAGTCATGGATGGAACTTTGTGACTTTTTAGTGACTAAAATGGAGAGTCACCGGTCAGCATATTTCTTGTAGTGGTTCTCGTGGCAACTTGCCCTTGATAAGCTACCCTCTGGAATGCAAATTGCCACTTGTTTCGGTCCATCTGACGGACGTTGTGCCCTTTGTGGGGCGATGGAGAATGCCGCCCACATCTTCTTTAACTGCTCCGTGGCCAAGTTCTCTTGGAGCATGCTCCGCCTGTTGAGAATATAAGCAATTTTCCAATTAAATTAATCCAAGAATAAATCATGAGCATGACGTGAACAATACTAAGAACATACTGATACTTAATCATTTTCTCATGTACTAGGCATATTGCAGAAGCATCTACGCAAATCACTAGTACTGTAGACATGGAAATAATCAGGAGCGGGATAAACGAGTTAGCGTGTGTTTGGTTCCTGGTTTGCTAGGGATGAGATGGATCCATCCTCGTTTTGTGGGTGGGATGGTTCACGTATGAGTGTTTGGTTGTTTTGGGTGGATGATTCCATTTCTCTATTTGGTTTGTGGTGTTGGGAGGGTGGATGATACATGGAAGTGGGTTGTGATAACCTTCTCATCTATTTGGTGAGATTACCATCATTTTTGCAGCAAGACAATTGTTTGAAGTTAAAAACTAATAGCAAGATATAGAAATCATCACAACATTTCTATTTACAATGAACAAATAAAGCATCATGCAACCCATAAATATTAACCATACACCCAGAAATATTTGCTTCACATAAAATTGCTGGAAAGCAATACATGTCACAATTTTACGGTTGTGTTGAACCATACTTAAGGCATACAAGTTCACTGTCTTGGCTACAGGCAACAACATACAAGCCTTAGACATTAGGCCACAATTTTATACTTCTTTGTGGCTATCAAAAGAGGTCACATCAGCAACACAAGTCCTCAACCAGTGAAGGTGGTGCTAACATACCTAGCAACCCAAACCACCTTGTTGTCGAAGTCCAGCGAGTGGAAAGCCCGTGCAATGCGAACATTCTCAACCAGATGTGCATAGTAGTGAGAAAGACATGTCGGTTCAAAACCAGGAATGCCTTTCATGCTATCCCAAAGACCTTCAGGAAGCTCGTCATTAGTCTTACCAGCCAGCACTATAGCATTAGCAATTGTTTCACCAACAGACTTGAATGTTTCCATCATTCTATCTTTGCTTTCTTGTGCACCTGTTTTGGCTCTCTTTGCTTTCGGAGCCGAGGGCAAGGGCCCATTTGGTGAGGGAGTAGCAGCAGCTTGTATAGTTTCCTCCACGTCATCTTCAATCTCTGTCACTTCTTCAGCAAGAGGTTCATTTGATCCCTTGGCATACTGTCCTGTAGCCAAGCTATTACCAAATATTGCAGCCATCTCAGAGTAGTGTACTATAGGCTTGTTCAAATATTGAGCATCTACTTGGTGCGTCTATGCAATCAATATAGAAGATGTTAAAAGACAAGATAGGCAAACAATATATAACAATATGCAAATATACAACAATATGCAGTGAGAATACCTTAATGTACTCAACATAGTGGTCGTGATGAAGCTGAATAATAAATTTTTCTTCATCCCAAAGTGCACCACTGATTCCGTGCTTAAGCTTGGTTATCCTTTGCCACTTATACCTTAAGATATGGATCCCACCGTGGGTTCCCTTCTATTTTTGATGGGGTCGCCAATGAAGGCCGCCTAATAAAGTCTTCTCGTAACTCACCAATGGCGTGAAGCACAATATGAAAATATCGACTAACGGTTTCACTGGACCTATCATAATTGGTGCCCACTAACCTATTTCTAAGGTTATGCCCAACGGTGTTCAAGAACATGGCTACTTGCTGCTCCACACACATATGTATAGTGTCAACAAGCAAGCCACGAGTTCTAAAGAGGTTACAAAATCTGAAGAAATCTGCTTTCCCAAGCCTAAGCATGTTCACACAACTTGTGTCATTCTTCCAAATTTTATTGTCAAGATATTCAATTCTCATCCTATCCCTCTCCTCTATTGGCCCATATGTTATACTAAGACGTTCTTTCCTCTTCCTTTTCCTAGAATTAACAATCAACATTATCATTGATATGGCCATGTATGCCGCAGCCGCAAAAACTAACATCTTCTGCCGCCTGTTCATCTACAATGCAACAACAAAATAAAAGTTTGAACTTCACAGTGGCATTCCTAAATAAGATATGTGAGCATCAACACAACTAGGTAAAATGCAACCATACATGTAACATGACAATCAAGCAATGAGGGTAAGGGTCAGATCTAAGGAGATTCTCACCATCAGATTTGATAGGGCAGAGAGGAGAAACTGTTGAAGTGGATGCAGTGGTCGTCACTTCCTTCCCCTACCTCGAGCTCGCCCCCAATCTTCCCCTCTTCCTCCAATCTCCGGTTCACCCCATGCCCTCCATGGCTACCGGCGCAGCGCAACGCAACCAGCAGGAGGAGGGCGGCAAGGCGTGCAGCAAGAGGGCGAGGATGCGAGCCGGGTCCGCCGTCCTCCGGTGAGATCTTCCCGCCGCCCGCCGCCGCCAGTTGAGAGAGGAACGAGAGGAGGGTTTCGGGAGGGGTGAGAGGAGGGTTTCGGGAGGGGAGAATGAGATACAGGGAGGTGAGGAGAGTGGTGCGTGAGGAGGTGGGCCGAACGGTGCGGCCGATTTTCCCGAGTCGATCCATCGCGAATCTCTAGCGAATATTCGTGCATGTGGGGTGGTTCCGTTCAGGTCATGTGCAAGCAAACATGTCCAAATCATGACCCATCCGAATCCACTCAGGCTGGCGTCGGCAACCAAACACACGGTTATATCCTCCAATAAGCCAGTTGGGCGTAGCAGCAGTGGAGGCAGCAGCCTCGTCGGCAGCCCTCTTGTCAGCGGCGGCCTTCTCAGCAGCAAGTCTGTCGGCGTCGGTGGACATGGTGATGAAGGGGATGACACGAACATAGACAAAGTAGTGGATGCAGATGAACGGAGGCGAGGATTCGCATAGGAGACGCTCCCCAAAAACCTAATCACCCCTCTCCCGTATAGGATCTGGAGAGGCGGGGTTTCGGAGGCCTACTCTCCCGTCGGCCGTGTACAAGGTGGACGAGATGGGGTCACCGGCGGTAGCAGTAGCGAAAGGAACGACAAGAGCGAGGAGGTAGAGCTGATGCATTCTGTATTTTTGGAGAGGAGCGACCTCTCTGATATATACACAGAGGCAGGCCAAAGGGCCAACGGAAACACACACAATGAAAGCTGAAAACGTCCGCACTTAAAAGCACTTAAGGCAAAACGTTTCAGCTTATATTCGTTTTCCATCAATTCCATTAAGGCAAAACGTTTCAGTTGCCGCTTTATTCCCGCGTGACGAAAAGAATACATCGGCTTGGCGAGATTCCCTCAACCCGCAGCGCGCACACGCGCGCATCGTGACGAGGCGTGGCGAGGCGGGCGGCGGAGGAGGAGGAGCGCGCGTGTGGAACGCCTCTCTTCTCTTCACACCAACTCATACTAGTGGGAGAGGAGATCACCTTATAAATTGGTGCAACTCTCTCCCAACTAGCCGTGTGGAACTAAAATCCCACCACTTGCCATGACAACATGGGCCTTAGAGGATTTTCCTGAAATTGTTAGATGGGCCTATAGCCCATCCCCAATATTACAACATATTTCAACAATCCCCAACCAGATCCTGAAGACCCATAATGTTGTCCTCTGTTCCAAGCACTGTTTTGATATACCATTATTTTCAGTGGAGACCCGTTAAGGTTGAACGTCCACCTAGAACAAATAGCTACACTTCTCCACAACTGAACAATGGACTATGCCTTGAATCGTCAGTTTAACATAAAGTAGTTTCACCAAATGTCTTACCGGTACTAGGCTGCCGAAGGCTGACCCCTCGGGTGGAGCATATTAGTCACACTCCAGGCCTATTCATGAACTTACTAGAGATAACCCCAATCTCATAGACTGTGACCAGCAGTCAGGCTCATATAGGTGTGTTAGAAACAGTCATCCTGCCATACAGATATCGAGAGTATTGCATCTTCAACAGAGTGGGTTAGAAAAATTACTCTTCTCAGTTAACCACTAGCTTGTTTTCCCAAGTCCTACTTCACGGGATCTCCGATCACATAGGTTGGATTACTGCCATGGCAACTCATGTGGGTCTCATATCCATCTCCCTCGATGCATTTTCTATCACAACACGTGATAGCCCTTTAGTAAAGGGATCTGCCAGATTCTTAGCCGACTGGATATAATCCAATGCTATTACTCTGGAGTTTCTTAAATGTCTGACAGCTTTTAATCTCATTCTTATGTGTTTGTTGGACTGCATGTTGACCTTTGAACTCTTTACCTTGATAATAACTGTCTGATTATTGCAGTTCATAAGGATAGCCTGTACTGGCTTTTCAACAATTGGCAAGTTCATCAGAAGATCTCGAAGCCATCCTGCTTCGACACCAGATGTGTCTAATGCTGTTAATTCTGCTTCCATTATCGATCTCGTTAAGATCGTTTGCTTGCAAGACTTTCAGGAAACAGCACCACCTCCAAGGGTACACATATCCCGTTGTGGATTTCATCTCATCAGCATCAGAGATCCAATTCACATCACAATACCCTTCAAGCACTGACGGGTATCCAGAATAGTGAAGTCCATAGTTCATAGTACCTTTCAGATAGCGCATAATTCTTTCAACAGCACGCCAATGCACATCACCCAGATTGGAAACAAACCGGCTCAGTTTGCACAGAGCAAACATGATGTCAGGCCTTGTAGCGCTTGCTAGGTACATGAGTGAACCAATTACTTAAGAGTATCTCAGCTGATCCTTAGCCGTGCCTTCAAATTTTCGAATCTGCACACTAGGATCATATGGTGTTGGAGAAGTTTTGCAGTCCGAATATCCAAAATGACTCAAAACCTTCTCAACATAGTGGGATTGCAGAAGTGTAATCCCACCTTCATTATCTCTCTATAGCTTGATGTTCAAGATAACATCAGCCACACCAAGGTCCTTCATCTCAAAGTTCTGAGATAGAAACGACTTAACCTACTCAATGACTTTGAGGTTGGTCCCAAATATCAGTATGTGATGATCGGTGATGGTAGCATTGGGTTGTGCCCCAAGCGAAGGCGTGGATGTAGTAAGTATTAGTTTTGCCTCGTTAACGAACCAAGGTTTATTGAACCAGTAGGACATTGAAATCAACAAAAAAGTGAATGTTAAAGATCTTTGGCGCTTAATCTTCAACAGACGTGGACCTGCACATACTCAACCAATTACTATGCCCCAAATGGCGGAAAGGTTGTCAATCTTTCCGGTCTCACGGAAAACAAAGCGGTTAATTGTATAGTGAAATAGATGAAAATATGAAAGTGGACTAGAGGAGTAATGATGATGAAAAGTGATGAATAAAGGTTGCAATCAATGTAAAAAAATGGACCGGGGGCTATGGGTTCACTAGTGGAGTCTCTCAAGTAAATAAAACACTCATATGATGGGTAAACAAATTACAGCTAGGCAATTGACAAGATTATAACACAAACTTAATCTAGCTATGACATAGAGAAAATGATAATGTTTATGTAGGCATCACGACATGAAAATAGATGAAATATGAAAACAAAGTGGTTAATTGTATAGTGAAATAGATGAAATATGAAAATGGATCAGTGGAGTAATGATGATGAAAAGTGATGAATAAAGGTTGCAATCATGTAAAAAGATGGACCGGGGGCCATGGGTTCACTGGTGGAGTCTCTCAAGTAAATAGAACAATCATATGATGGGTAAAGAAATTACAGCTGGGCAATTGACAAGATTATAACACAAACTTAATCTAGCTATGACAAAGAGAACATGATAATATTTAAGTAGGCATCACGACAATGAACAAAGACCGTTGAGTCCAACTGCACCTTTGTCTAAAAAGTCCACTGTAGGATCGCTATCCAGCCTATCCCCCAACGATATTTAGTTGCAAGCAACAGACATTTGCATTAAGTAAAGCGCATGAAGTAAGCAATACTAAGCTCAAAAGAGACATTAACACCGCTGTTTTACCCTTAGTAGCAACAGCACACCCTCGCCCTTAGACGTTTCTGTCACACGTGCCCAGGAACAAAAGGGGGCATGAACCCACTATATAGCATAAATACTTCCTTTTGGAGATACACCGGGTGAAATAGAGGGGGAAAAAAGAAAAAGAAAAGAAAAACCTTGCTCGATATAAGCTATAACGAACCCCCTCCTTACTTCCTCATGAGCTTAAAAACAGAGGCACCAAAACGAGAATATTTTGAAGGTTTTAAAGGTAGCACATGACAAATTTACTTGGAATGGCAGGAAATACCATGCATAGATAGATATGGTGGACTCAGCTGGCAAGATAGTTTGGCTTTGGGATTTGGATGCACGAGTGGACATCACACTCAGTACAGAGTTTTTTGGCTTAGCAAAAATGGTATTTGAAGCAAACATCCAACATTAACCGGTAACAAAGTAACATAAGACATCAGTCAATCATAACCATAAACACTCCACACTGTCTCCCTTGTTGACCAAACAGTTCTTTTGATGGAAAGATTAGCTTTATGAATTAACAACTACGAAACACCACACAATTTCAAGCTTTTAACTGTATTTCTTTACTAATCAATTTCCACTCAAATAACCAGCAAGTTTAAGCATTCATCTTAATATCTCAAAACAATTGAGAAGCATCAAGTATCCACACAATGATCTACAAGACTATGCAGGCTTTCATTTCATTCCAATATCACATGTAGGGATGGCACCCGCCGGGTTCGGGGCCGGGTTTGGACCCCCCATACCCGCACCCAACCCTCCTCCCCGCCCCCGCCACCCGCCCCCATACCCGCCGTCGGGTCTAGACCTTCACCAGACCCGCCACCCGGCCGGGTTCGGGGGACACGACGGGTACCCACGAACGTGCACCGCGGAGGCAGGATCTGCGTGGCGGCGGGATCCGTGTGGCGGCGCTGCGCTGCAGGAGCTCGAGGTCGGTGCACGGCGAGGTGGAGAGGAGCTCGAGGTCGTGGTGCGGCAAACTGGAGAGGAGCTCAGGGGCACGGCGGGGAGCTCGGGTCCTGGCGGCGAGGTGGAGAGGAGCTCGGGGTCGGGGCACGGCAAGGAAGTTGGGGGCGAGATGGAGAGGAGCTCGGGGGCGAGGTCGAGAGGAGCTCGGGGTCGGGGGCGCAGCTAGGTGGAGTCGTGGAGACTGGAGAGGACCTCGGCATGGCGACTGGGGGCGTGGGGCAGGCAGCGGTCGCGCAGCGCACAGGGGGCGGCGGCGCCGGGGGCGGTCGCGCAGGTGGCGGCGGCGCAGCGCGCATGACGCAGGCGGCGGCGTCGGGGCTAGGTAGGGGAGGAAAAGAAGGCAGGGGAGGAGAAGATAAGCGTGGCTTCGGGCGTAGGCTTGGTGCGTGTGATGGTGTGTGTTGTGTGCCTGTGTGGTGCGTGTGTGCGTGGTGTGTGTTGTGTGGTGTGATGTGAGGCAATGACATGTGGGGTCACATGTCTTAGTCGGGTCTGCGGGTTTGCGGGTCCGGGTTTGCCACCCCCACACCCGCCTCCGCTAGACCCACCGGGTCTGGATCTTTACCGCTAAGCAGCCCCGCGGGTGGAGTTCGCCACCAAACCCTCCCCATTCAGTGCGGGTACCCGTCGGGTTCGTGGGTATCGGGTACCCATTGTCATCCCTAATCACATGGATAGCATTTTGTCACTTTGACAATTCAAGCAATTTATCAATAACAACTCTCCAAAAAGTATAAGTGAAGAACAAGAGAGTTTAACATCAACAAGTAGCAGCTCTAAACAAGATAAAAGCTAAAAGCGAGAGCTTATTAGCAAAGAAACAATAGCTAAGAATACTCAACAAGACATAAGCGAAGCAAAGGAGTATTCAAATGAAAAAGCGGAGCGTGCCTCTCTCCCACACAAATAAAGCTAGGATCCAACAAGGATATGACCAGCAAATAAACAAGACAAAAATGAAAGCAAAAAGATGCTCCAAGCATATCACATAATATGTAAAGTGATAAAAACGTTGTTCAACGAAGACGACCTTATGATAGTCGATGAAGAGGAGGGGATGCGTTGGGCATCCCCAAGCTTAGACGCTTGATGGTTCTTGATATTCAGAGGGGCTGCCATGGGGGCATCCCCAAGCTTGAGCTCTGATCCATCTTCAATTTCTTCATTATCCTCTCCTTTGGAACTTTAAAACTCCCTTCACACAAAACTTCTCATAAACTGATTAGAGGGTTAGTGCTCATAAATTAAAATGCACATGTGTTCAACTCAAAACAAATTGCAAACAATTTTATTGGGCATTAGCTACTGTTTACTAAGCCTCAATATGACACTCCACCTCTAGAGTATCACATTTGACGATAGTAAAAGAGACGAATACAAAATAAAAGCAGAATCTGTCAAAAACTGAACAGTCTGTAAAGATCGAATTTTTCAAGGCACTTCTTTAGCTCAAATCAGAAAACTCAAAACTAACGAAAGATAGATAAAATTATCAGGCTTGCTTTCTAAAAATATCAGAAAAATATAAAATTCAGGGATCATTCGAGATTTTCTGCAACAGGCGCATAGAATCTGTTTCTGGACAGTAAAACAATACCTCGCACTTTGAATGCATTAGAGGCTAAACTTGGCACAAAAAACCAAAACAAAAAATACAATGAAGTTGCTACAGAGACAACAACTCCATGACTAAGGAAAACTGAAAGGAAAAGGATAATGGGTTGCGCCTCCCAAAAGCGCTTTTTTAACGCCTTTTAGCTAGGCGCAATGATTTCAATGATGCCCTAATAAAAGTAAGAGTTGACAAAAGAGAGCATCAAGAAACAAATACCAAACATATTTAAGCCTAACCCACTTCCTATGCATAGGCATCTTGTACGAAAATAATTCATTGGAGCATAAAGCTAGTAGCATAGGAAGACAAAGCAAGTGCAACTTCAAAACTTGCAACAAAAAGAGAGGTGTCTTAGTAACATGAGAACTCCAACAACCATATTTTCCTCTCAAATAATAATTTTCAGTAGCATTATTAACAAATTTGATGATATAGCTATCACATAAAACATGCTTTTTATTATCATAAATATCAATTGGAGGCATAGATAAAGGAGTATCATTAAATTCATCACAAATAAAATTAGGAAAAGCATTTGACAGTTTATTTTTTTCTTTCTTGAGCCATGGAAGTTGTTGCATATCATACAAAGTAAGAGTTAAAGAGTTACTTTCATTAGAAGGTAGGTCCTCCTTTTGTTCCTCACTCTCCTCCTCTTTTTCACCTAATGGGATCTTAGTTTCAGCAATTTCCTCCTCCATAGGTTCCTGCAAAGCATCGGTCTCTCCATTTGGATGAGAGACTTTCTTAACATATTCAGTAATATAATAATTATAATTGTAATTCTCAAAGTAATATTTTAGTATTGTAAAATTCTCAGTTTGATAACGAGCATTATCAATGTTCTCCAGCAAAGAAGCAATTTCATAGGCACCCTTAAAAGCAACAAATTCTTCAATCTGTTCAACATCAAAGAAATCAAAATTTCCCTGGCATAAGAAGCTAAGGTTTCATTTTCATTGTCCGGACATTGGAAGGGGAGGTGTGGAGTGCGCCTCCCACAAGAACATTTTATATCATAGAGGAAACTTATATTTTCAGCATACAAGTTCACTTTTTTCAGAAATTCCCAAAGTTGTTTCCCTTTTTGCGACAAGCGGTGTTCCTTATAGTATTTTTGTTGATCTTCTGCAAAGCCACAAGAAGATCTAGTTTCAAAGAAAGTAGCCATTAAGAACAACCAAAGAACTAAGCATACTAATAAAACAGGATAAAATACTACACTAATTTTTTGGGGTTTTAAAATTTTGCAACAAGAAAAATAAACTAAACGAGAAATGAAGCAAGCAAGACAAAAACAAAGTAAAGTGATTGAGAGTATGAGACTCCCCTTGCTGTAGCTCCAAAGTCCCCGGCAACGGCGCCAGAAAAATGCTTGATGATCGGTGATGGTAGCGTTGGGTTGTGCCCCAAGCGAAGGCGTGGATGTACTAAGTAGCAGTTTTTCCTCGTTAACGAACCGAGGTTTATCGAACCAGTAGGACTTTGAAATAAAAAACAAAGTGAATGTTGAAGATCTCTGGCGCTTAATCTTCAACAAACGTGGACCTGCACACACTCAACCAATTACTTTGCCCCCAACGACAGAAAGGTTGTCAATCTTTTCGGTCTCGCAGAAAACAAAGCAGTTAAATGTATAGTGAAATAGATGAATATATGAAAGTGGACTAGAGGAGTAATGATGATGAAAAGTGATGAATAAAGGTTGCAATCAATGTAAAAAGATGGACCGGGGGCCATTGGTTCACTAGTGGAGTCTCTTAAGTAAATAAAACACTCATATGATGGGTAAACAAATTACAGCTAGGCAATTGACAAGATTATAACACAAACTTAATCAAGCTATGACATAAAGAACATGATAATATTTATGTAGGCATCACGACAATTAACAAAAACCGTTGAGTCCGACTGCACCTTTGTCTAAAAAGTCCACCGTGGAATCGCTATCCAGCCTATCACTCAACGGTATTAAGTTGCAAGCAACAGACATTTGCATTAAGTAAAGCGCATGAAGTAAGCAATACTAATATCAAAAGAGACATTAACAACACAGTTTTACCCTTATTAGCAACAGCACACCCTCACCCTTAGACGTTTCTGTCACTCGTGCCCAGGAACAAAAGGGGTCATGAACCCACTATCTAGCATAAATACTCCCTCTTGGAGATACACACAATCACTTGGCCAAAGTAACTACGCACATCGGAGAGCATGCATATAAGAATCATGCACAATCTGATCATAACTTCATAATCCATCAGATCCCAGCAAACACATCACATAGCATTACAATTATCGATCTTGATCATGTTAGGCAGCTCACAAGATCATAATACATGAAGCACAAGGGAGAGAGACTAACATCTAGCTACTCCCATGGACCTGTAGTCCAGGTTGGGACTACTCACAAATCATCCCGGAGGAAGGCATGACGATGAAGAGCCCTCCGGGATCGATATCCCCTCCGGCAGGGTGCTGGGATTAGCTTTAGAATCACCCCCGAACTAGGGTTTATGGTGGTGGCACCTCAGGGTGACTTCTCTGGAAAATAATGGCCGCCTCGACGTTTTTGGGATTAATCTGATTTTATAGGCGTCGGAGGGGGGCGAGGGGACCCACCAGGAGCAGGGGCGAGTCCCACCCGCCGCCCTAGGGCAGGCCGCAGCTGGGGGTTGTCCCTGCCCTATGGGTGGCCCCCAAGGCTGCCCTCCGGACTGAAACTCCGTCTTGGCGAATAAAAAATCCTCGTAAATTTTCAGCGCATTCCGAGAATATTTCCTGTGGTAAGTTTCTGAAACAACAAAACAGCAAAAACAAGAAACTGGCACTAGGAATCTTGTCAATAGGTTAGTCCGACAAAATGTATAAAAATGATGTAATAAGATAGTGTAAACATGTGACAACATCACAAATCTAGCATGGATCAATCAAAAATTATAGATACGTTTGACACGTATCAGTATGTCATCAACATACAAGCACAATATAACTCCTTCGCCCCCACCATGGCGATAGTATACGCATTTGTCAGCTTCATTAACAACAAAGCCAACAGATGTTAAAGTTGTATTGAACTTCTCATGCCATTGCTTAGGTGCTTGTTTCAGGCCATATAAAGATTTCAGTAACTTACACACATTTCCTTCCTGGCCATCTATTACAAAGCCATCTGACTGTTGCATATAGATTTCCTTGTCTAGCTCTCCGTTTAGGAAAGCCGTCTTAACATCCATCTGGTGGACGAGAAGACCATGCGAGGCCGCCAAAGAGAGTAATACTCATATGGTGGTCATTCTGGCCACAGGTGAATAAGTATCAAAGAAATCTTCCTCTTCTTTCTGGGCATAACCCTTGGCCACAAGCCTAGCCTTGTACTTTTCAATCGTACCATCGAGCCTAAGTTTATTTTTGAACACCCACTTGCATCCCAATGGTTTACAGCCATAGTGACGTTCGGTGATTTCCCATGTCCCGTTAGCCATGATGGAATCCATCTTGTTACGAACCGCTTCTTTCCAGTAGTCAGCATCAGGAGATGCGTAAGCTTCTGAAATAGAAGTGGGAGTATCATCCACAAGGTACACAAGTAAATAATCACCAAAATACTTTGCAGTCCTCTGCCTCTTGCCCCTACCAAGGTTTTCCTTGTCATCCTTCTCAGGATTTTCATCATGTGTTTGTTCATAATATTCCATAGGAATAGCAGGCTCAGGAATTTCCTCAGATTCATGTCTAGAACTGCTTTGCATATCTCTTATAGGAAAAATATCCTCAAAGAATGTAGCATCTTTAGACTCCATAATTGTACCGACCTTCACGTCAGGTACCTCAGATTTCACTACCAGAAATTTATAGCCTACGCTATTCTTAGCGTAGCCCAAATTAACGCAGTCCACGGTCTTTGGTCCAAGCTTACGCTTTTTGGGGATCGGCACGTTGACTTTCGCCAAGCAGCCCCAAGTACGTAAGTATGAGAGTGTCGTTCTTCTCTTCTCCCATTGCTCATAGGGAGTGATCTCACTATCCTTTATCGGAACTTTATTCAGGACATGACATGAAGTCAATATAGCCTCCCCCCACCATGCCTTGGATAAACCCGATGTACCTAACATGGCGTTAACTAAATCTGTTAGAGTACGGTTTTTCCGTTCGGCAACCCCATTTGACTGGGGTGAATAGGGAGGCATCCTCTCATGAATAACACCATGTTCCGCACAGAAAGAATCAAACTCATTAGAGAAGTACTCTCCACCATGATCTGGCCGAACTCGTTTAATTTTCTTTTCAAGTTGATTCTCAACTTCTGCCTTATAGATTTTAAAGTAGTGTAGAGCCTCATCTTTAGTGCTTAACAGATATACATAGCAATATCTAGTGGAATCATCTATCAACGTCATGAAGTATCTCTTTCCAGCTTTAGTCAACACACCATTCATCTCACAGAGATCTGAATGTATGAGTTCTAACGGTGCCAAGTGTCTCTCCTCCGCAGCTTTATGGGGCTTGCGAGGTTGCTTTGCTTGCACACACGAATGTCACTTAGAACCTTTGGCTAAAGTGAAACTCGGAATTAAATTCAACTTTGCTAACCGTGTCATACAACCGAAATTAATGTGACAAAGACATGAATGCCAAACTTCTGTTTCATTAACACTCATATGAATATTGTTCACGACTTTATTACAAAAATCAGCGAGGAAAAGTGGAACAAACCTCCGCATTCATAACCTTTTCCAACAAATAGTCCATATTTCGTAACAACTACTTTATTAGACTCGAAGACCAACTTAAACCCTTCTCTACAGAGAAGGGAACCACTAACGAGATTCTTCTTGATGGCGGGGACATGCCGCACGTTCTTCAGCTGCACGATCCTTCCCGAAGTAAACTTTAGGTCGACCGTGCCAACACCAAGAACAAAAGCACTCGCGCCATTCCCCATCAATACGGACCCGTTTCCTGTGACCTGATAAGAAGAAAACAGTGAGATGTCAGAACATACATGAATATTTGCACATGTGTCAATCCACCAATCGGTAGACTAACAAACTGAAAATACAGTAAACAAATTACCATACCCAGATGCCCCATTCTCACTGTTGCGGACGATCATGTTGACAGACTGGCCTGGCTTCTTGAACTTGTTCGGGCACTTGTGAGCCCAATGTTCCTTAGAACCACAAGTGAAACAGGAACCTTTCTTCTTATCCTTCTTATCCTTGTTGAAGTTCTTCTTACCCTTCTTCTTGAAGTCGGTATTTTGTTGGACACCGGTCTTCCCCTTGGGCTTGTGAGGGTTGAGGTTCTTCTGTACCATGTTGGCGGCAGAAGTCCCTTCGGTCCCCTTTCCCTGGGAGTCCTTTGCTCTCGAATTCTGCATGACACTCAGATGGCTGATGACATCCTCAACTGATAATTCACGCCTCTGATGCTTCAGAGAAGTAGCAAAATTCCTCCAGGAATTAGGAAGCTTAGCGATTAAGAAGCTCAAGCTCCTTGGCGATGCACTGTATCTCATGAGCCTGTTCCAGTACAGAACGGTTTTCGACCATCTTGTAATCATGGATCTGCTCGATGGTATACATCTCACTTCCAGCATCGGTTGCGCCGAATTTAGATTCGAACACCTCCCACAAGTCCTTGGCAACCCGCATATGTAAATATGCATCAACCAACTTATCTCCGATCACGCTCAGAACGGCTCCAACAAAGTCGACGGTGGCCTCCCTGAACGCCTTCTCCTGTCCAGGAGCAATCGTTCCCGTGGGAGGAGTAACACCGGCGACCCAGAACACGTTCATTGCCGTGAGCCATAAGGTGGTTTTGGTCTGACAACGCTTAAAGTACGTCCCCGTAAACGGGGCCGGTTTCAGTGTAGCAGCAAAGCCTTGGATCGAAAATTGCCTACATAAATTAGGTTTTTGGATTGTTGAGAATATAAACAATTTTCCGATTAAATTAATCCAAAAATAAATCATGAGCATGCCGTGAACAATACTAAGCACATACTGATACTTAATCATTTTCTCATCTACTAGGCATATTGTAGAAGCATCTACGCAAATCACTAGTACTGTAGATATAGCGCCCCGACCCCAGAGCTATACAGTGAAACGTTGTGCAACCGGTCATGCTACACAATCAAGGGTTACTGGGGTTACCAATCCTAGGCCAAAACTCATTGGCAGGCGTGCTCGGAATACATCATCGGCACATAACACCTCGATCATGCCATAAGCTCAGACATCGTTTTCACGTATAACAAAGAGACCAAGACTGCGGAACAACTGGCACATCACAGACTCTACGACACAAAGATATTATAGTTCAACTCATATAATTGAGAAACATAGCAAATGACACATCAGAGGTCACTGACCCATCATTACAACAAGCGGAAGCAAATTTAAAGTTGTCTAAACAACAAGATCCAAATTATGGCCTAAGAGGCCTACAGATAAACGTCCCGTGCCAGCCTGTTCCATGACGTCCCAAGCTGCCACCTGGGAACCCCAGACTACTCGTCGAAGTCAACGTAGAACCCACCTTCCAGTTCGGTGGCCTCCTCCTCTGAAACAAATAATAATCAACAAAGCAAGGCTGAGTACGACGTACTCGCAAGAATTAGTAGGGCGATATAGGCCCGATGCTGACGGAGGCTTCAAAGATATATAAGTGGTTGTTTTGCATAAAGCTAGTTTTTTCCTTCCGAAGACTAGGACTCATGGCATCGTCTAATCAGAAGGTTTTCATAAGGGGATAAGAGGGTAACACTTTTCTCTTCGGTTCACGGGAACCTACTGTATTCAGCAACTCCCCTTATCTCCACCAAGGCACTCCCTCGAATCGCCCTCGAGGAAATGAACCTTTTAACACACGTTGATTATGCAACCTCTAGCTGCCATTTAATTAAAGGTTCAGGTTATCTATGATCTCATAATCTATTCCCAAGTTGTCCATAACCGCGGACACGGCTTTTCGAAAAGATTAAACCCTGCAGGGGTGTACTGTTTTTACCATTGGTACTGTCCGACCCCTTGCCTGATCATTTAGCTCTCTCCCGGGGAAAGCCAGCAGGGCAGGCGCGGTTAAACCTTTACAAAGCATGAGACTATCCAAGGGTCATCGTGACGACAGGACAAGTTCAGCGCCTATTTCAACACCCTGCCCCATCGCCACTCCTATCACCTCCATCATCATCACCATCATCATCATCTCCGTCCACACACCCGCAAATGGAAAGCGCAAACTAGAGGACCGTTGGATATGCCCGCACTAATTATTCGGTTAGTAAGGAGCCCATACTCCCACCTTTGGAAGCACACTCGGTCTTGGTTCAAGAGATAAGAACTCACACCTAGGGGCCAGAACGAGACAAAACACCATCCCCGATGGAAACTCATCCCAACCTTCTTAGCAATTAATTATCAACACAAGTCTCCACCACTGTCCGAACATTCCATTCACTTCACAATTATGGAAATAATCAACAGACAACTTAAGCATTCGACTGAGCATGGATAAGCATATCTAAGCATAACATACAACAGATATGATTGATCTCCGGCCAACACATCAACCTATGGTTCATAGGAGTGAAAACAGGTAATGGTTCAGGGAGCATGCAATGATAGGATACTCTATATACTGACCAAAACTTGTTGCTAGAATCGAATGCAATATTTTGGTGGATAAAATACTTGGGTAATATGAGATATGCCAAGAAGGTTAGGTTAGCTCTTGCCTTGCTGGTAGTACTGGTCGCGATGGTTGTCAAGGTATTGTGGTGGAACCTCGACTCCTGAATCTACCGAAACACAAACAATACAGGAAAGGAAATAAATAACACGAATACAAGGTGCAATGCACAATCATGATGAGATGGTCAAATTATGCGTTGAAATCATATTGGGCATGTCCCACAAGTTAAATGGAACCCCTAAAATAAATATTGCAATTAACGGGTTAAAACTCCATATTTAACTTAGTGAATTAAGTGATTTAACCAAAATGTCCAGTACTGAAATATGGGTCCTAAATGCATGAAAATGACATTATTTGATAGGCATTGTTCCACTGATTATTTGGATATTTTATTTGCAATTTTCCGATTAACGATGAGGAATTGGTGATTTAAACGGTTATGCAATTTAAATCAATTTAACCAATTCGAAATTAACATCCAAGGAAAATTTATTTGCATGCTGTGATATTAACATAGATAGATAGCATTTGCTTTGCTGGTCATTTTGGTATATCATTTGCAATTTTGAATTAATATCCACCAAGTTATGATATTTTCAATATGGGATTTAAATCTGCCATTTTAGTAATTTATGTAAACAGCACTAAAATTTAATTCTCCATTTCTCTCAAATGGCATAAAGTGGTAGTCCATTGTCCACTGAACATTTTGAGCTATTGAACACAATTTTTGGACAAGTAAAACTAAAGTTATGCAATTTCTAAATTCCCTTTATTTTCTGCCATTTCTGTTTTTATTAAATCCAGGCAATTTATTTTGGTCAATTAATTCTACCAAGGGTACTAGCAGGTAGACATTTTATCCCTGAGCAAAATGACATATTATTTGCATTTTTTGGACTTGTGGTTCAAAAGTTATTCAAATTCAAAGTTCAATTGAATTTTCTGTCTTTTATTCAATTTCCAGAAATTGGGCCGAAATCGTTTTGCACCACGGTGTGGGCTAGCCCTTGTCGCTGACGGCTGGGTCCCGGGCCACGTAAGCGCCTACGTGGGCGCAGGCCCACGGTCAGGTTTGACCGGAGGAGGGGCGCCACGACCGGCGCGACGCCGCGGTGACCGGCGGCACGGCACCGCACGGGGACGACGGCAGAGGGGCCTAGGGGCCGAGCTAAGGGTTGCAAACGACGCCTAGCACTACGGGGAGCCTAGGACGGGCGGCGCCGCCATTTATCGGTCGCCGGAACGACGGCTGCATCCTCGACATGCGGCGGCCGGCGACGGCGAACGTGGTCACGGCGATCTAGTGAGTGAGGGGAGGAGGGAGTATGTCTCCGAGGACCGCGTGCTCACCCTCGTTGCGTGGGTGCGCTCGGCAGCGGCGGAGGAGGGCTGGAACGGCGGTGGTTCGTGGAGGATGGCGACGGCAGTGCCGGTGAAGACGAAGACGACGGCGTCGATCCACGGCCCCCGGGTTCGATTCCTCCTAGCCGAAGGACGAGGACGACGAGGCGAAGGCGGTGGCGTGCTCAGCCGGCTCTGGGGCACCTCCTGTCGACGGCGATGCGGCGGCGGCGGCGGTTTAGCTCACGGCCATGGCCCAGCTCGATCTAGGGTTTGCTGCACGGGGGGAAAAAGGGGGAGGAGAGAGAGCAGGCGCCGCGGGGAGTGCTCTTAAGCTCCAGGAGTGGGGGCCAGGCGCGAGGAGGGCGCGGTGGAGGCCGTGGTGGGGCGGCCATGGCGCCAGGGTTCTCCCTGTCGCCACAGTGACGGTGCTGACAGTGGGGACCCACTGTCAGTGTTTTATTTTTTTCAGTTTTCAGAAAATCCAGCAGGCTTTGAGTATTTAATTGAGGCCCTTAGCTATTTTTAAAAATTCTGGAAAAATTCACAGAGCCATAATATATTATTTTAAACCTGTGGTAAAATTTGCAGCCCATTTGGAATTTATCTCATGTGGTAGCATTTCAGAAATTGCCCTCTTGCATTTTAGGGCCTTATTCCAATATTTGCATTTGCCATTGCATTTAAATTTGGCAACAATTATATTGGTGGTTGTAGGAACTTCCTGGACAAATATGAGAATTTAATTTGAGAGTTTGTTCACCATTCACATCAACACCTTGGGGTTGTTAATTGTTGCTTCTTATTATTTTATGTTCTTATTATTTCATGTGAAGCAAATAGGAATGAGGGATGCCATGATGCAAATGAGATGCAAAAAGTGAAAATTTTACTCATATTTTCCGGTACCAAAAGTGGGGCTGTTACAACTCTATCCCCCTTACAGGAATCTCGTCCCGAGATTCTAGGCTTGAGTGAAGAAGGCGGGGTATTCCTGACGAAGACTAGTTTCCCGTTCCCAGGTTGCTTCGTCTTCTGAATGGTTAGACCACTGGATTTTGAGGAACTTGATGGATTTATTACGAGTCTTTCTTTCCGCCTCATCCAAGATGCGGACAGGATGCTCGCGGTAAGTCAGATCCTCCTGAATATCCAACTCTTCATGATTGACCCCACGAATAGGATCTTTGAAGCAACGACGGAGTTGGGAAACATGGAACACATCATGCACATCCGGGAAATTTTCTGGGAGCTCGAGCTGATAGGAGAGATCACCTCGCTTACCCAGGACAGTGAAAGGACCAACAAAACGAGGTGCCAATTTTCCCTTGATTCCGAAACGACGAACGCCTCGGAGGGGAGAGACTCAAAGATAGGCTTTGTCACCAATTTCATAGTGAACCTCCTGATGATGTTTATCATAATAGCTCTTCTGTCTAGATTGAGCAATCTTCAGATTTGCTTGTGACACGGACCTTTTCTTCTGCCTCATTGATCACGTCAGGACCGAAGAGTGACCTCTCTCCGGTTTCAGACCAATTGAGAGGAGTTCGGCATTTTCTCCCATAAAGGACCTCAAAGGGAGCCATTTGCAAACTGGCTTGGTAGCTATTGTTGTAGGAGAACTCTGCGAGGGGAAGGTATTTTTCCAACCCTTGCCGAAGGAGATAACACAAGCCCGAAGCATATCCTCGAGAACTTGGTTCACCCTTTCAGTTTGGCCATCGGTTTGAGGGTGATAGGCGGTGCTGAAGTTGAGGCGGGTTCCCATAGCAGATTGGAAGCTCTGCCAGAATCTGGATACGAATAGGCTCCCACGGTCTGAGATGATCCTCAGTGGAACACCGTGGAGGGGAACAATGCGGGCAACATATAACTCGGCCAACTGTTTCGCCGTTATGTCCTCGCGTACGGGAAGGAAATGAGCTACCTTGGATAGATGATCGATGACTACCCAGATGGCGGTATTACCCTTTTGCGATCTTGGAAAGCCAGTAATGAAATCCATTCCAACTTCATCCCATTTCCACTCAGGGATGGCTATGGGGCGAAGGGTACCCGCTGGCTTTTGATGTTCAGCTTTTAACCGGCGACAGACGTCGCATTCTGCAACATACTCGGCGATCTCGCGCTTCATGCAAGACCACCAGAATTGAGGGCGAAGATCTTGGTACATCTTGGTGCTGCCCGGATGAATAGAGATGGGTGACTCGTGAGCTTCGGAGAGGATCAACTCTTTTGTGTTCCCATTCTTGGGCACCACCAGACGGGTACCAAAGTAGATGACACCATTGTCATCAGCCGAGAAACATTTGGCTTTCCCATTGGCTATCTTCTCCTTGATCTCGAGGATTTCAGCATCCTGCTGTTGGGCTGCCTTGATCTCGTCCTCAAGAGTGGACTGGATTTCTAAGTTGGCCAAATATCCGGAGGGAACAATCTCCAGATTCAGACGTGCGAATTCTTCATGAAGAGCAGGTTGAGCTCGCTCAACCATTAGGGTAGTGCAATAAGACTTGCGGCTCAGGGCATCGGCCACGACATTGGCCTTGCCAGGCTGATAGTTGAGGGTCACATCATAGTCCTTGATTAACTCCAACCATCTTCTCTGTCGAAGGTTCAGATCCGGTTGAGTGAAAAGGTACTTCAGACTTTGATGATCAGAGAAGATCTCGCAACGGTTACCCAACAGGTAGGGCCTCCATTGCTTTAGAGCATGAACCACAGCAGCAAGCTCTAAATCATGAGTTGGATAGTTTTGCTCATGTGGTTTGAGTTGACGGGAAGCATAGGCGACGACATGGCCTTCTTGCATCAAAACACAACCCAAGCCTTGGAGGGATGCATCACAATAGACGACAAAGTCTTTATCGGTGTCTGGAAGGACAAGTACAGGAGTGGTCGTGAGTTTGACTTTTAGGGTTTGGAAGCTCTCTTCAGCCTTGTCCGTCCAGACAAACTTCTTGTCTTTCTTGAGAAGGTCGGTCAAAGCTTTGGCTATCTTGGAGAAACCTTCGATGAATCGGCGGTAGTAACCCGCTAACCCAAGGAAGTTGCGGATGTCTTTGACAGACTTTGGGGTAGGCCAATCCAGAATCGACTAAATCTTGTCAGGTATAACGGACACTCCGTAAGCTGACACCACATGACCTATCAAGACGAGTTCCTTTAGCCAAAACTCACACTTAGAGAACTTAGCGTAGAGGCGATGTTCGCGGAGCTTGGTCAGAACTAGGCGAAGATGCTCATCATGCTCTTCGTCGGTTTTGGAGTAAACGAGGATATCATCAATGTAGATGATGACGAACTTGTCGAGGTACTCATGGAAGATTGAGTTCATAAGCCTCATGAAGGTGGCCGGAGCATTGGTGAGGCCAAATGACATGACGGTATACTCATACAACCCATAACGGGTAGTGAAAGCCGTTTTAGGAATATCCTCCTTCCTGATTTTGATCTGATGATAGCCTGACCGCAGATCCATCTTAGAGAAAACAGTTGCGCCCGCTAGCTGATCGAAGAGATCGTTCATCCGGGGAATAGGATACATATTTTTGATGGTTACCGCATTCAGAGGGCGATAATCAACAACCAGACGAGGAACATTGGTATCCCTCTTGACAAAGATGACAGGGCAACCCCAGGGGGAACTACTAGGCCGAATGAATTCTTTTTCCAACAATTCATCTAGTTGCTTCTTCAGTTCAGTCAACTCTTCTGTCGGCATTTGGTACGGCCTTTTGGAAATCGGGGCAGTCCCGGGAACCAGTTCAATAACAAACTCCACAGTTCGATCTGGCGGCATGCCAGGCAATTCTTCAGGAAAGACGTCGGGAAAGTCACACACCACACCTATCTCATGCATTTCAGGCGGGTTGATACCTTCCATAAAGTAGAGACTGATCTCTGGAGAGAGAGGAGCGGTAGCGGTTGGGATTTTGGAGTGAGGGGACAGGTAAGTCACTGGTCCGAAGGTTGGGTGGACCACTGTGACAGACTTGGCAGCACAATTTAAGTTAGCCTGGTATTTGACTAGCCAGTCCATACCCAGAATAACATCTATACCAACTGACTTCAGGGCTATCAACTGGAAGGGAAAATGACATCTGCCTAAGCATATCTGGACTTCCAGAGTAATCCAGTCAGTTAGCCAACTAGATCCCGGTGTTTTAACCTTTAGAGGGGAGTTCATGTTCAAGAACGCTATTTGGTGGCTAACGGCGAAAGCTATGGATATGAATGAATGCGATGCACCAGAATCAAACAAGACCGTAGCTGGATATCCATTAATTTGGAGCTCACCCATGAGAACACCGGGGTCCTCTTCAGCGGCTTCAGCAGAGACGTGGGTTAGACGACCACGGCTAACAGTCGCAGCCTTGGCAGCGGGTGTGGAAGGTGCTGATGCAGGCGTAGAGCCCCTGGCCTTCTGAGGACACTCACTGGAGTAGTGACCCGGCTGACCACAGGCGTAGCAAGTGAGTCCCGGCGGTGCAGGCGGACGAGGACGGAACCCACTTCCAGCCGCACCCACGGTCGAAGTAGTTGGGCGAGGCGGAGGTGGCTTGTGTCCTGTAGGCTTGGGCATGAAAGGAGCACGGGGCACCGAGCTGAACGGCACGAATACCCTGCGCTTCTTGGCTTTGGAAGAAGAGGAGCCCTGGTTGTCCACTGGAGCTGACTTCCTGGAAGACTCTAGCTCCTTCCTGCCTTGCTCCAGAGTGAGAGCCTGGTTGTACAGCTCCTGGAAGGACGGGAACTTGAAGGGCAACAGCTCATAACGAAGCTGCGGATTCAGTCCCTTGCAGAACAGGTATTGCCGGTCCTCATCATTGGTCACATCCCGAGGGGCGTAGCGAGACAGGTGATTGAACTCCCGCCCATAAGCTTGGAGATCCATCCGTCCCTGGTTCAGATTCAGGAACTCCCTTCTCTTCAAGTCCATGACTGGCTTGGGGATGTAAGCCGCACGGAAGGCAGTGCGGAATTCCTCCCAGGTGAACACATGATCAGCAGCAGTCATTGCCACATGGCTTTCCCACCAAGAGCCAGCGGCTCCCATCAGAAGGTAGGTTGCAAAATTCACTTGTTCCGCAGCCGGAACATGTAGCGCGGTAAACTTGCGCTCAAGGGCACGCAGCCAATCATCAGCATCCAACGGCTCCTTGGCAAAAGCGAAGGTGGGAGGCTGGGACTTCAGGAAGTCATTGAGATTGTTACATTCGGTATTTCTCCGAGCCCCCTGCTGCACTAACTGCGCGAGAAGATTCTCATTGCGCAGACGGCCCTCTTCGATGATCATCAGTACCTCCGCCATAGTGGGTGGCGGCGGTAGCTCAGGGTTGCTTTGCTCACCACGACGGGTAGGAGCCATTCTGGAGATATGAACAAGGACACAGTTAGTCTCCATCCCCGAATAAGCGACCACTGACGGCAACAATTTAGCAGGAGTGAGCAAGGAAGAACATGTATCATCGCATCAACATGGCAGGAAAATAATTGAACTTAGCAGACATTAGCCAGTCGGAATAAAACCCATTAAGTGATTCAAGTACAAGCTCACAAGCTTTTAGTACGCATTACACAAATGGGAAAAACAGATGATACAAGTCATTAGGTTCGATACAACAAATCTAACTCGAAAGGAAACCACTACAGATAGTGGGTATCTTGCTCATCACGCAGGAAGGCAAAGATACGATACAAGGTACCCGCAGATACCGGTCTCCTAGAAGTACTGAGCACTTTCCAGGAGACGCACAGAGCGAGTGCGGAAACGGCGTGCACTTGCTGGCTGGTCAACATACGGCGGCGTGTGGACGTCGCCCCCGGCCGCTCGAGCAGGTCCTCGTGGTGGAATGGTGCCACCCACTCTTGGGCTGCTCATGTAGTTGGGCAGCTCCATCGGTAGCGGCGAAAGGAGATCTGGGGAAACTATCCCGGCATGGACATAAGGCTCCAAAGCCCTCAGGGTGCTCCGGTGACTATCACGGGCAGCCACCGTGTATAGGTACCACTGACGGGCACGAAGGTCCAACGCCCTGACCATCTCGATAAGAGCTCAGTGACTGGGGTCTGGCTCGGTCGCTGGGTTGGAGTACCTAGCAACATAGCAGCCCTCCAGACTGTCCTCAGCAGCAGGAAAGTGGTAAAAATCAAACATCGGGTTGTCTAAGTAGTCACAGTTCCCGCGATACACGGAGAGGCCGTTGAACACAGCCTCTTGAACAGCCTGCTCCACGGTCATGCCCACACCGACACTCTGGTGCTGGACTCCGTCTCCATCCGGAGTCAGGACACGGTCCTCACAGAAGAATTGCCCCTGTCCATACGGCATGTGCTCCTCATACACGAAGTACTCAGGGTACCAAGGGCAACCCTGGCTGGCTAAGGCCGCAGCAAACAAGGCGGGAAACCCGCGGACACCCTCACAGCGAGTCAGACGGACAACAAGCCCCGAACGCGTCATCTGTAGCAATAACAGAACAGTTCAACAGTTAGGAACGGAAATGATACTCATGAATTAATCTAGACGGTAAGAACCCAACCCCGATGAACCTTAAACTTTGACCCAACTTTAAGACAAATAGAGGTAAGGTGAGCGAATTGGGTAAGAAGTAAAAACAATCCTAAGAAGGTTTTCACAACTCATTTTTAGGTTATAAATAATTTTCAACTAGACTCGACATCGACCAATAGAACGGGTTTCCTACAGGCAGTACTGCTCTGATACCAATTTGTAGCGCCCCGACCCCAGATCTATACAGTGAAACGTTGTGCAACCGGTCATGCTACACAATCAAGGGTTACTGGGGTTACCAATCCCAGGCCAAAACTCATTGGCAGGCGTGCTCGGAATACATCATCGGCACACAAAACCTCGATCATGCCATAAGCTCAGACATCGTTTCACGTATAACAAGAGACCAAGACTGTGGAACAACTGGCACATCACAGACTCTACGACACAAAGATATTATAGTTCAACTCATATAATTGAGAAACATAGCAAACGACACATCAGAGGTCACTGACCCATCATTACAACAAGCGGAAGCAAATTAAAGTTGTCTAAACAACAAGATCCAAATTATGGCCTAAGAGGCCTACAGATAAATGTCCCGTGCCAGCCTGTTCCATGACGTCCCAAGCTGCCACCTGGGAACCCCAGACTACTCGTCGAAGTCAACGTAGAACCCACCTTCCAGTTCGGTGGTGTCCTCCTCTGAAACAAACAAATAATCAACAAAGCAAGGCTGAGTACGACGTACTCGCAAGAATTAGTAGGGCGATATAGGCCCGATGCTGACGGAGGCTTCAAAGATATATAAGTGGTTGTTTTGCATAAAGCTAGTTTTTTCCTTCCGAAGACTAGGACTCATGGCATCGTCTAATCAGAAGGTTTTCATAAGAGGATAAGAGGGTAACACTTTTCTCTTCGGTTCACGGGGAACCTACTGTATTCAGCAACTCCCCTTATCTCCACCAAGGCACTCCCTCGAATCTCCCTCGAGGAAATGAACCTTTTAACACACGTTGATTATGCAACCTCTAGCTGCCATTTAATTAAAGGTTCAGGTTATCTATGATCTCATAATCTATTCCCAAGTTGTCCATAACCGCGGACACGGCTTTTCGAAAATATTAAACCCTGCAGGGGTGTACTGTTTTTACCATTGGTACCGTCCGACCCCTTGCCTGATCATTTAGCTCTCTTCCGGGGAAAGCCGGCAGGGCAGGCGCGGTTAAACCTTTACAAAGCATGAGACTATCCAAGGGTCATCGTGACGACATGACAAGTCAGCGCCTATTTCAACACCCTGCCCCATCGCCACTCCTATCACCTCCATCATCATCACCATCATCATCATCTCCGTCCACACACCCGCAAATAGAAAGCGCAAACTAGAGGACCCTTGGATATGCCCGCACTAATTATTCGGTTAGTAAGGAGCCCATACTCCCACCTTTGGAAGCATGCTCAGTCTTGGTTCAAGAGATAAGAACTCACACCTAGGGGCCAGAACGAGACAAAACACCATCCCCGATGGCAACTCATCCCAGCCTTCTTAGCAATTAATTATCAACACAAGTCTCCACCACTGTCCGAACATTCCATTCACTTCACAATTATGGAAATAATCAACGAACAACTTAAGCATTCGACTGAGCATGGCTAAGCATATCTAAGCATAACATACAACAGATATGATTGATCTCCGACCAACACATCAACTATGGTTCATAGGAGTGAAACAGGTAATGGTTCAGGGAGCATGCAATGATAGGATACTCTATATACTGACCAAAACTTGTTGCTAGAATCGAATGCAATATTTTGGTGGATAAAATACTTGGGTAATATGAGATATGCAAAGAAGGTTAGGTTAGCTCTTGCCTTGCTGGTAGTACTGGTCGCGATGGTTGTCAAGGTATTGTGGTGGAACCTCGACTCCTGAATCTACCGAAACACAAACAATACAGGAAAGGAAATAAATAACACGAATACAAGGTGCAATGCACAATCATGATGAGATGGTCAAATTATGCGTTGAAATCATATTGGGCATGTCCCACAAGTTAAATGGAACCCCTAAAATAAATATGCAATTAACGGGTTAAAACTCCATATTTAACTTAGTGAATTAAGTGATTTAACCAAAATGTCCAGTACTGAAATATGGGTCCTAAATGCATGAAAATTACATTATTTGATAGGCATTGTTCCACTGATCATTTGGATATTTTATTTGCAATTTTCTGATTAACGATGAGGAATTGGTGATTTAAACGGTTATGCAAATTAAATCAATTTAACCAATTCGAAATTAACCATCCAAGGAAAATTATTTGCATGCTCTGATATTAACATAGATAGATAGCATTTGCTTTGCTGGTCATTTTGGTATATCATTTGCAATTTTGAATTAATATCCACCAAGTTATGATATTTTCAATATGGGATTTAAATCTGCCATTTTAGTAATTTTGGTAAACAGCACTAAAATTTAATTCTCCAACTCTCTCAAATGGCATAAAGTGGTAGCCATTGTCACTGATCATTTTGAGCTATTGAACACAATTTTTGGACAAGTAAAACTAAAGTTATGCAATTTCAAATTCCATTATTTCTGCCATTTCTGTTTTTATTAAATCTAGGCAATTATTTTGGTCAATTAAATTAACCAATGGTACTAACAGATAGACATTTTATTGCTGAGCATTTTGACATATTATTTGCAATTTTTGGACTTGTGGTTCAAAAGTATCGAATTTCAAAGTTCATATTCATTTCTGCCATTTAAACAAATTCCAGGAAATGCCCGGACGTTTTGTACCGGGCCGCATCTAGCCACGGTGGCTGACCGGCGGGGCAGCAGCCACGCTGGCAGGCCACATCGGCCAGCGGCCCACCGCAGGTTTGACCCGGCGCGGGACGCCACGACCGGCGCGACACGGCGGTGCCGGCGGCGAGGGCGTGGACGCATCCGTCGATGCCCTACGTTCGGAGGCTAGCAAACGTGCACATTCGACGTGCCTAACTACGGCGAACCAGGAGGAGGCGGCGCCGCCGGTTCTAGGTCACCGGAGTGACCACGACGACGACGGACGGCGGACGGCCGACGGCGGCCACGGTGGATCTAACGCCCTAAGGGGAGAGGAGGAAGGAGGAGAAGTCCAGAAGGATGGCGTGCTCACCCTGAGCACATCGATGCTCGTCGGAGGCAGAGGAGGGCTTACGACGACGGAAACGTGCTCGGCGGCCGGCGGTCGGAGGCGGAGAAGATGAAGAAGAACGCGATGATCCCGAGCTCCCCGGTCCGATTGCTGGGGCGAGTAGGAAGATGAGAAGGAGGCCGAGCTTTTGCCCCAGCTCGATCTGCTCGGGAGGCCCGTGTCGTCGGCGGTGAGCGGCGGCGTCTCGGTCAGTGCACGGCCATGCGCGGCTCGATTTAGGGTTTCGGCAACGGGGGAAAAGGAGGAGCGAGAGCAGGCGCCCGCGGGGGAGTGCTCTTAAGCTCCAGGAGGGCCAGGCTCGAGGAGGGGCGCGGTGGGAGGCCGTGGTGGGGCGGCCATGGCGCCAGGGTTCTCCCTGTCGCCACAGTGACGGTGCTGACAGTGGGGACCCACTGTCAGTGTTTTTTTTTAGTTTTCAGAAAATCTAGCAGGCTTTGAGTATTTAATTGAGGCTCTTAACTATTTTTAAAAATTCTGGAAAAATTCACAGAGCCATAATATATTATTTTAAACCTGTGGTAAAATTTGCAGACCATTTGGAATTTATCTCATGTGGTAGCATTTCAGAAATTGCCCTCTTGCATTTTAGGGCCTTGTTCCAATATTTGCATTTGCCATTGCATTTAAATTTGGCAACAATTAATATTGGTGGTTGTAGAACTTCCTGGACAAATATGAGAATTTAATTGAGGTTTGTTCACCATTCACATCACCACCTTGGGTTTGCTCAATTGTTGCCTCCTTATTATTTCATGTGAAGCAATTTGAATGAGGATGCCATGATGCAAATGAGATGCAAAAAGTGAAAATTTTACTCTATTTTCAGGGTCCAAAAGTGGGGCTGTTAACAACCATGCACTTCGACGGTGCCTTCGCGGCCCGGAGTGCAGGTGCTGGTGCTGTCCTGACCTCACCAACAGGCGACAAGATTTACTACGCCGTCCAGTTGTGCTTCAAGGACAGCGACAAGGTCTCCAACAAACATTGCTTGACTACGAAGGCCTCCTCGCTGGGCTCAGAGCTTGCCATTGCCCTCGGCATCAAGCGCATCCTCATCAAGGCGACTCTCAGCTCCTCGTCAACTTCTCCAACTAGAGCACACGCCTAAGGACACCTACATGGTAGCCTACCTTGAAGAGGTACGCAAACTCGAGAAGCACTTCAGGGGCATGGAGCTCAAGCATATCCCGCGAGGGGAAAACCAAGAAGCAGATGAAATCGCCAGGCGAGCGGCCAAGAAGGGAAGCCCAGAAGCCTGGAGTGTTCGAGGAGAGACTAGCCAGGGCCTCGGTCAAGCAACCAGCGGTCAACATGAGCATCAATGAGGAGCTCCCACCAGCCCCATCAAGTGGAGCACCAAACTGCGGGCTGGCTAGGTGATCGCCTGCTGATGACAATGGTACGCCAAGACACTGGTTGGATCGACGAGATCAAGAGCTACTTGCAAGGTCGAGTCCTCCCCGAAGATGATGCAGAGGCAGAGAGGGTTGCTCGCCAGGCCAAGTCCTACTGCCTACACGACGGAGACCTGTACGTAAGCGCCCCAATGGGGTGCGTTGCGGTGCGTCCCTGCCGAGGAAGGCCGCCAGCTCATCAACGACATCCACAGCGGAGAGTGCGGCCACCATTCATCCTCACGCACCCTTGCACGCAAGGTCTTCTGGAGTGGCTTCTACTGGCCTTCAGTGCTTCAAGATGCAGCCGCAATCGTCCAGTCCGGCGACGCCTGCCAATTCCATGCCAAGCAAATTCACCAGCCGCTATCTGGCCGTTTCGAGTCTGGGGGCTGGACCTTCTGGGACCTTTCCCACGAGCGCTCGGGGGCTACTGCTACCTCTACGTCACCATCGACAAGTTCACCAAGTGGCCGGAGGTGGAACCCGTGCGCACCATGCCGACGAAATCAGCGGTGAAGTTCATCAGGGGCCTGGTCTACCGCTTTTGGCTGTACCCAACCGCATCATCACCGACAACGGCTCGCAAATTCATCAGCGGCACCTTCAAGTCCTACTACGGCCAGCCTCGGCGCCCAAATCTGCTACGCCTCGGTGGCTCACCCACGAAGCAATGGGCAGGCTGAGCGAAGCCAACGCCGAGGTGCTCAAGGGCCTCAAGACGAGAAGCTTCAACCGCTCAAGGCCAGCGGCAAGCACTGGATCGATGAGCTCCCCTCGGTGCTCTGGTCCATCCGCACCACGCCAACGAAACCACTGGCGAGACGCGTTCTCCCTTGTCTATGGCGCTGAAGCTGTTCTCCCCAGCGAGATCACCCACGGCTCTCCACGAGTCTTGGCCTTCAAGGAGGCTGAGCTGGACGAACTCCGCAACGACGACCTGCTGTTGCTCGAGGGGCTCGGCCGCAATGCGGCCCTGAGAGCGGCAAGGTACCAGCAAGACCACCATCGCTACCACAGCCGCCACATCTGCCCGCGCACTCTCGAAGAAGGAGACCTTGTCCTGAGGAGAATCCTCTCCAGGGCAGGCCTCCACAAGCTCTCGCCAATGTGGAAGGACCCTATAGGGTCGTGCAACATCGCCAGGCCTGGCTCCGTGCGGCTCGAGATGGAGGACGGCATTCCTGTCGCCAACCCCTGGAACATCCAGCACCTACGCAAGTTCTACCCCTGATCGTCCTCGACGAGCAACTTGTTGCATCAAGGGAGAGTTCGCGCCATCATCCTCCCGAGGAAAAATTCGGGCTCCCCTCTCTAATATACGTTGCCGCGGGCCGTTCAAGAAGACTCCAAAGCCACCACGCCTCGGCAGATGACTTCTTCAAGCACCATGCCTTGGCGAGGTGGATGCCCATGCCCAATCATGGCGGACCGCAGGCTCTACGAAGCCACCCCCGCATAGGGGCCCCCTCTGAGCTCTCTCTACATGCGTCGCCTCAGGCCGCGAGAGTCTCAGCCACTCAATGTGGAACCCCATGCCTAGTCATGGCGGGATTTTGTACTTCTGCCCACGCCAGTGTAATGAACCCTTGTTTTAGGTCACTTGAACCTTTGCGCTTCGCGCCAGCATATGTTGTTGCTTCGGTAAGCAGTTATGTTATGGTTCTCATCCTTGCTCGTATGATCCCTCCTGTGTATCTCGCGAGCGGGGGCTGAGCATGGTGCCTGTGCCTCGGGAGCATCCCAGCAGCGCCTCAAACCCAAGGGATCCGAGCTCTGAACTCACGGGTCAGCTCTCATGCATGTCAACTCCCAAGGAGCTCTGAACTCATGGGCCGGCTCCCGTGCACGTCAACTCACCAAGGACCTTGGTGCCTGTTCTCCTCGCAAGACACCACATGAAGGAACCTACGAGCACGCATGAGTTATCTAGCTATGTATTGCTTGTGGGTATGCCTATCTATCCAACGCAGGAAAGCAGGTTCAAAACAAGCCTCAGGTAATCTCGGAAGGAAAATGCCTCAGCAGGGAACCAACCACCCTCTCCAAGGCAAAAACGCCTCGTCAGGAACTAACACCCTCCCAAGGCAAAAACACCTCGCGAAGCTAAGTCCAAAACACTTGGTTGAAATTTCCTTTCGCGGGTTTTGTCCCTCGAGCCTATTTTCTCTCTCCTATGCCTCAATGGGCTGCTTGCGCGTTAAAGGGGAGCCCCGAGCATCGCGTTCTCGGGAGCTCTTACTTCTCGAGGCCTCACGCACCCCCCGGCCTTGTAGAGCCCTGACTCTCACATCCGAAGCTGGTGGTGTAGCGCTAAGAGAGGGTCCTAAGACGTAGAGCGAAAAAGACATGAAGGGAAAGATAAAAGTCTCCGAGGGATATTCACAAGCGCATTCAAATAAATCTTAAACAATTCTTTACAAGGTTTGCAAACANTGAATTTGATTCAAGGTGACTAAAGAGCGACGGTGAAATTTCTTGAAGTTGAAAGCATTATCACGCAGATCAGTGGTCAGTATGTGATGATGTTGAACGTGAAGAAGGGACTACAGTTGCAGGTGGAGTCACGTGGAGTCTGGGAGTAGCAGCGAAGCTCATGGAAGACAACCAAGTCCGGAGTACATGGAGATTTGACGCATTGACAAATTCAAGGTGGTGGAGAATATTCGCCAAGGTGGAGTTTGTTGTGTTTGTGTCGAATATTATGTATGAGTTGGGTTCCGATTGGACTTCGAGTTGTATTAGGTGTGGATAGGTACGTGTAGTGTTGGAGTCGAACTCTTGTACCCTGAGCCTCCTATATAATGGGGGTGCACCACACGTTGTAACCCATGACGACTTGATAGCAACAGGCATGCAGGGGGAGCCGGCGGTTTGTGCCGGCGCCTAGGGCGGCCAGGTGTTGCAGTAACAGATGGGGAGGAGCGCCCGTAGTCATGCCCCGCAGAGTAGGCGAGTTCGCCGAACTGCATTAACAAATCTCGGTGTCATCATTGTGCTGTGATTGCTTGGTTCTCGGTAGATCGACAGGTGCGCCTACGATTGTAACAAACCCCGTGCACCTGGCTAAAAGGGCGGAGTATTTTCTAAGCAAAGCATGCCCTAGTTTGCACGGATTGTGCCAGTTCTCACCCATGGTGAGCAACATGAGACGAGTGCTCGATCTATTTCATAGGGAACTTTTCGTTCCATGACCATTGTTCAATACCAAATATAGCATAGCAATACATACTTGGCATGTTACTGCCAATGTTTTCTGGAGCCTCGATCTGCTATGAACTAGGGAAGTAGGTTAGCTTTACCGTTACTATTTAACTTCTATTGGACCATGTTCTAAAAAATTCCCCTGCTGATTAGGTGAATTCTTATAAATTCCATTGCTAGTATTTTTTGTGTATATTCATGATTTAAGTTTAAAAAAATGAATACATTCGTGATTAACTAGATTGCATTCGATATTTCTCCATAGCACTTGCCCTCAAATATTCTATCCGCGCAACACTTCGTCCCGGTCTGGCTCGTGTCCAATCCAGTTGACCAAGTTTCAGTCAGACCACATCTGACTAGTTATGTCCAATTAAGTGTGTGACATGTAAGTTCACGACCACTCGGACACGAATAGAGTAATTCCTCCGAGCTCCCACAATGGCTCCAAGTCTGACTCGCTTAGATAAACACTTGGCGTCAAGTGGATAGTCGGTAGTGGCTTCTAGCAAAATGTCTTGCCTCCTGTCCAAGATACAGAAAAAGATAAGGACGAAAAGTATGAGAAGAAGTTGAAAGGATCGTATGGACACCTATAGAGGGGGGTGAATAGGTGCCACATCAAATTTTAATTCTTTTTCAATTTAGACTTGACATGAAAGGTAAATTCTCTAGATATGCAACTACGGTGAATTTACCTATATGGCAAACAAGCAACTAACACTAGGCAATTAACACGATACAAGTAAAGACTACTAAGGGATAGAGATAACCGAAAGTAGAAGCATGCGGAGGCAAGGATGTATTCCCGAGTTCCTCCTTATTAAGAGAGTACGTCTCGTTGGAGGGGTGTGAGCTCGCCACAAAGGCCTACTCAACGCCACAAAGGCCTCACCCTATTCTCCGATGAATCTCGCCACAAAGGCTCGGTTCACCTTCCACAATCGGAGTCCTTCAAGGTGGAATCCGGAGCCTTTACAAAGTTCTTGGGGCACACAACCACAACTTAATCGGGGGCTCCCAAATCAACAAATCTGTCACAATCACAACAAGTAGTAAGCAAGACGAATCTAGAGATTACAAGCAAACCCTAGAAATGAAATCCCTCAAGTGAATGAGGGGGAATGAAGAACGGCTTGGTGAAGATGTAGATCCGGGCCTTCTCTTTCAATTCTCCAAAGATCAACGAGTTTGGATGGAGGGATTGGGAGATCTACTTGACTTGGGCTTTGAGCATTAATGGAGGAGTGAGAGAGTGAAATCCTTGAAGTCTTCTTGGAGAAGAAGACACTTTAAATAGGAGGGGAGAGAATCCAACCGTTATGCAGTGCACCGACAGATCCGGTAGTACCGGCCCGAGGGCGGTACTACCGGGCCACCGGTAGTGACAAGCCCACATAGCAGTAAAACCCGGCAGTGACAGAGTACCGGAAATCCGGTACTACCGGCCTACTGCCGGACCTCAAACAAAGAGGTTTTGCGGTACTTGCCCGGTAGTAGGGCGGTACTACCGGCCTACTGCCGGATAACCTCCAGACCTCAAACAGAGGCAAACTCCGGTAGTGAAGCGGTAGTAGCGCGGTAGTACCGGACGACGCGGTACTACCGGGCAACTACCGGCTTACTTCCGCACCTCTAACAGAGGAGAACTGTGGTAGGAGGCCGGAACAGGGGCAACACAACCGGTCACCCGGTACTACCGGGCTTTCCAGGCAGAGCACAAACAGGCTGATTTCAGCCCTACAAACTCTAGGAAAGTCAACACCTCGCGATTATCCTTTTTTTATATGGTTCCTTCTTTTCCTGTGCAACAAACTAATATACCTGAAAGTTTAGACACAAGAACATTAAATCGTAAATTGCATTGTCATCGATCACCAAAACAAATAGGGACAATGAATGCTCTTTCAATCTCCCCCTTTTTGGTGTTAGATGACAACACAAGATTTGCACAAAGAGAGTTTACAAAAAATAAGTAGAGCTCCCCCTAGATGTGAGCCCTACCAAGATTGAGAGAGGGGGCTCCCCTTATATTTTGCAACACAAAACAAAATGATAAGAGCAGATATGACATTATAACCATATCATAAGGACATATGACATTATAACACTAGATAGAGGGCATGTCTTACACCATGCAAAGCGAAGTTCAACAATAGACATAAACGGGGAACACAACACAATAGATAAGAACCAAATGAGAAGAAGCAAATGTTTGTGTTCCCACCCATTGAGAATCCCCGAAACTAGACTATACTATCTCAAACTCTTCTCCCCCTTTGGCATCAAGACACCAAATAGGATAAGAGCGAGACTAATGCCCCAAGAGAGGGTCACTCCTCATCCATGTCGTGGTGGGGATCCTCAACTTCAACCTCATCATCTTCAACAATGATCCCATAGAACCAGTTGCTTTGCTTGGAGATCCACTCGTCCTTGTCGGTGATGTTCTCCTCAGAGCCCTCAGACACAGGGAGAGACAAGGAGCGCATGATGGCTTTCTGACGCTGAGCAGCCTTCTTCTGATACACATGAGAGTCATACAGACAGTCCTGGACATCACTCGTGAAGCAACATGCCTTGTGGAGCTTGGCATTGAGATTGTCGAGCCAAGATGGTTCGGGACCATGAGAAGCACTAGAGCTCAGATCAGTTGATTCATTGGGGAACGGTTTGGGCTTGGGTGGCGCATGATTCTTGATCTTGAGCTTCTTGGATGGATGAAGGCGAAGGTTGGGAGTGTTGAACTCGAGCTGGTAACCATCATACTTGGCAGCCCAGCAGTGACAAATAAACTTGTATATGAACGGTCCATAAACAGCAGAGCGCTTTTCGCAAATGGCTTGGAAAATTTCATGATAGAGATAGTCCATGACATCAAGACGCTCACCCTTGCCTTGGTTGCAGTAGGACTCATATAGAAGATCGATGAGATAGGAGTGAACTTCATCCCAATTGCCTACCTAGACAGCCACATTTTCTCGAAAAACACGGTGAAGGATCTCAAAGGGACGGATGAGATGAGTTGTGTTGCCAGGAATGTCGGTGGGGAAAGTGATGGGCTTGAGAACCTTTCGGTTGTTTGAATATCCACTGGCATCATGCACATGCCACCCACTAGCAATGGAGTCACCTTTGTCCTCATAACCCAAAGCCACACCAAACTCACTCCAAGTAGACTCAAATTTCCTGTCATGAGACATCCAACTAATGGTGCGAGCTTCATCAAACGCAAAATGGGCAGTGCAATAGAACTAAAGGATCAAGTCTTCATCATAGGGAAAGTGCAGCTTCATATTGTCAATTAAACCAAACTCCTCACACATAGCAAGAGTCTCATCAAAGTAGCCTTCATGCTTGGGATTTCTGAGATGCTCTAAGTTGATAACATGTTGTTCGGTGATTGTTGTCTTCTGAGCTTGATAGATATCCTCCATCACCTTCTCTTGATCCTGAGTCCAATATTTGGAGGAGCAGCCCCGTTGGCGGGGAGAGTCATACGGATTCACTTTGCGGTACTTGGTATAGTCATCGGGCTTCATCTTATCAAAGCAAAACACGGGAGGGGGGGGGGGGTTTCCTGTCAGCTACCTTGGAACGAGGTGGTGTGGATTTTTGTCTTTGCATAGCCCGTTGTCTGGCTGTCTGGGTTGCTGGGGGCACAAGCTCTTCTTCCTCAAACTCGTCTTCAAGAGATCGGTTCTTCCTACGACGGGGAGCACCCCCCACCACGAGCACTACCTCTGAAGTGAAAATAGGTAAAGCGGGAACGGGGATAAGTGCACACAATCAACAAGAAAGCGAATGGTCAGTGCATGCCAAAGTGAGAGAGAGACAAACATGTGCTTAAATCAAAGGTTCATTAGAAGAGATGCGGTTGCAACCCTAATGATGAGCAAACTATGATTTGAGGCAAACATTGTCTACAATCTCACAGGGGAATGCAAAGAGTACTACTCCTAGCCACTACCATCAAGCTCCTCTGAAAGATTTAGCCTAAAATCGTGCATCTAAGCTTTTCCCAAGAACACATCTAGGAATCCCAAGAGAGACCTAAAATGGTGAGAAAAGGGGCAAATACCGGATACCATTGGAGGAGATCGAGATGGAGAGGGCCCCCACGGAGCAGATCTGGCCGGGGAGGACGCCGTAGGTGGTGCCGCCGGTGCCCTAGGTCGGTGCCTTCGCAGGGAAGGGGGGAGGAAGAGAGAGAGAGAGAGAGAGATCCGCACGGGTGGGGAAGAAGAAGGGTTTGACTTACCCCTTCCCGCGCGGGTCTCTATATCTCAAAACCCGAGAGAACCGGTAGTACCAGCCGGGAGCCGGTAGAACCGGGGATCCCGTAGTACCGACCTTTGCCCGGTAGTATGCTCCCGGTAGTTTTTCAGCAAAAATAGAGCTGCCAAAAAAACGTCGGGGGGGGGGGGGGGGGGGGGGCGGTAGTACAGGCCAATTTCCGGTAGTGCCGGGTCCAAGCGGTTGACCCGAATGCTTTCAAGTGAATGAATGCAAGGGAGATGGTGAGTTTTGGGAGATACGATCTAGGCTTAGGATAGAGAAAACGAACTGTCATAAGATGGTACTACACTCACACTTGCAAGATGCAAAAGATAAAAGCCAATTGTGAGTATTTTTTCCATAAGGCGCACATATTGACACACATAGGTCTAGAAGAACCAAATAAAAGCCAACTCCTCACATGAGGAGGTTAGCGGCCGGAGCCACCATGTATGAGTTCATGGCATGACACCCGAAGATATATCTTGGGTCCATAACCAATACTCATCATTAAAGCTCACAATTCATGAATTGAAAATAGAGACAAATGAATTTTACTTTAGGCATACTGGGGGGAAGGAGAGCCCAATTAATTAGGACAACACTCCCCCTAAATCCATGCCTACACTTAAACCAAATAGAAGTTGAACCTATAGGTGTGTATGCAAGATGGTCAAGTCAAGCTCCTTGAATCCACGATATTTAGCTCATTCCTCAAATAAGTGAATCTTGCTTCATCAAGTGTCTTCGTGAATATATCGGCAAGTGATAACCCCCAAGAGCAGGGGATCACTGTAGCACCTCTCAATGTGGAAGTAGGGTATCGATCCGTAGGAGCAAGAAGGAAAAGTTATCTATTCCCTACAACTAACGTGTCACAAGTTTTAGTTGATTATGCACTAAACAAGTTTAAATAACAAGATGGTTGATTTAATGGATGGAAGTTTTAATGTAACAAAACAAGAATGTAAAAGTGTCCCAATCCTTTTCAATGCAAGAGGACAAGACAAAGGTTTTCTCTTATAGGAACAATGGACATGAGTTCACTCAATCCTCTCTCCCATCTATGGTGATTATCATGTTATAGATAAAAAGTACACACAATTGTCATGCTTTAATGGTAAACTTCTATGACGGCTACATGTCCTAAAACACATAGTTGAAAGAAATAATCATTTGTGTTGCTAGGTCACCCTCGTAAGGCTAGCGTGGTTTGTTGTCACTCCCACATCATACTTCTTCCTTTTTACCCCCAGATAAAGGATGTTGGGTTGTATTGTGTCACTCAATACATATGTCGTTGTCACCTCGGCCATCCCGTACCTACATACATCATACTTCTTAATGGGCAATATTCTAAACACTAGTGCAATGATTCATATTTCGTGTGCATGACCACATCTCTCTCATCTACCCACACTTGGTGGTGTCAATCACCTCATGACAAGGATAAACAAGGCATTATGCATAAATCAAACCATCACATGCATCATAGAATATCTCCAAAGTATGACAAGTCATAAAAGATCCAACACCATGGTGTTACTCAACTTGGGATACAAAGCATGTTCAAGTAAAAGTCATTGTATAATAGCATCATCAAGAGGGTCAACTAGGGTACCTCTTGTCCCAGGACATGGAACAAGCCTATGTCAAAATGACAAGACAAACAAACATAAAATATGAAAACTGACCAGAGGAATAATAATAAATAAAAACAAGTAAATGAGGTTGAAAACAATGTAAAAAGATGGACCGGGGGCCATGGGTTCACTAGTGGAGTCTCTCAAGTAAATAAAATATCCATGTGATGGGTGAACGAATTACAGCTAGGCAATTGACAAGATCATGACACAAACCCAATTTAGCTATGACAAAAAGGACATGATAATATTTATGGAGGCATCACGACAAGGAACAAAGACCGTTGAGTCCAACTACGTCTTTGTCTAAAAAGTCCACAGTGGGATCGCTATCCAGCCTGTCACCCAACGGTATTAAGTTGCAAGCAACAGACAATTGCATTAAGTAAAGTGCATGAAGTAAGCAATACTAATATCAAAAGAGACATTAACACCGATGTTTTACCCTTAGTAGCAACAGCACACCCTCGCCCTTAGACGTTTCTGTCACTTCTGACCAGGAACAAAAGGGGGCATGAACCCACTATCTAGCATAAATACCCTCTCTTGGAGATACACACAATCACTTGGCCAAAGTAACTACGCACATCGGAGAGAATGCAAGAACATAAATTACTCATATAAGAATCATGCACAATCTGAACATAACTTCATAATCCATCGGATCCCAGCAAACACATCACATAGCATTACAATAATCGATCTTGATCATGTTAGGCAGCTCACAAGATCATAAGACATGAAGCACAAGAGAGAGACTACCAACTAGCTACTGCCATGGACCCATAGTCCCAGGTGAGACTACTCAAAAATCATCCCGGAGGAAGGCATGGCGATGAATAGCCCTTCGGGATCGATCTCCCCTCCGGCAGAGTGTCGGGATCAGCTTCAGATTGGACCCCGAACTAGGGTTTTCGGTGACGGCGCGTCGGGGTCGAGTTTCTGGAAAATAATGGCCGCCCTCTCGATTTTAGGTCAAAAGGGATTTTATAGGCGTTGGAGGGGGCCGAGACGATGCCCAGAGGGCAGGGGCAGGCCCCACCCGCGAGTCAAGGGGGGCCGCGGCCGCTACCCGCCCCTGGCCCCTGGGTGGCCCCCCAGGTCGCCCTTTGGTCCACGTGTGTATTCTGTCGCATTAAAAATCTCCGTTAATTTTGAGGGCAATCCGATGATATTTCCTGTTGTGACTTTTCTGAAATACAAAAACAGCAAAAACAGGAAACTGGCAATTGGCATCTTGTCAATAGGTTAGTCCAACAAAATGCATAAAAATGATATAAATGACAGTAAAAACATGTGATAATATCACAAAACTAGCATGGATCACTCAAAAATTATAGATACGTTTGAGACGTATCAGCATCCCCAAGCTTAACTCCTACTCGTCCTCGAGTAGGTAAGTGTCGGGGGAATGACCCCCGGGTATACCAAAGTCCATGACTCGACAAAAGAGCAAGAAAAGCAAACCACGAAGATCAAGCGGACAGTCGGCACGCTGCAGGCTGCCTTGAGATCGCAGGCTGCTGGCTGCCTTGAGTCTGCAGGCTGCAGGCTACAGGCTGCAGGCTGCCCAGTCCGACTGCAGCCTGCAGGCTGCAGGTTGCCCGTCCGGCTGCAGGCTGCCCTGATTAGTACTAGCTGGGCCTAATGGGCCACCCGTTTGTCCCCTGGGCATCCCCTTTATAAGGTGCACCAGGGAGCCCTTGAGAGGGAGACCCTTAGAGGAAACCCTAGATGCATATTTGGGAGGTGGAGGCTCTTCTCATCCCCACCTACCCCTTCTTCTTCCTCTAGCTAGAGAGACAAACACAGCTCAAGGAGCAACCATGTAGCCCGAGATTTATGCCATGATATACATCAGACATGCAGGACGTAGGGGTGTTACCTCCACAAGAGGGCCCCGAACCTGGGTACATCGCGTGTGTTCTTGCCGTGCTTGTGCCCAATCCCGTCGGAGCGCCATCGCCGCCTTGCCCCACAATCTTTTCCATCTCTGATGGATATGCCGTGCAAACCACTACGACATTTGGCGCCCACCGTGGGGCTAGCGGCGAGCGGATCCCGTTCTCGGCGGGACCCCTCTTCATCAACATCCTCATCGCCACCGTGCGCCAACCATCCCTCGCGGAGGAGTTCCGGCCACCAACCATGGCGCCGTGCTCGACCTCCGGACCGGGATCTGGATCTAGATCGACACCAGGATCGTCCTCTTCGCGCACGGCTCTGCTCCTCCGACCTCGAGCTCCACCCGCGTCGCCAAGCCTCCAGCGCCATCTGCGGTCGACGAGCTACGCGTCCTCTCCACGCCTCAGCTCGAGCCCCTCTGCGCTCGACGCCTCCAACCTCGAGCTCCTCCCCGTCAGCTCCTCCACGGCCGCGCGCGTGCCCGCGCACCTCTCCCCTGTCGGCGCCAGCGCTCGACCGAGCCGCTGGCCTCCCCTACTCCGCGCTACGCTAGACCTCCACCGCTTCCCGTATGTGCTCCTGCCTCCGCCCATCACCACCCGTCCTCGGTCGGCTCCCTCGCGCCTGCGCTGCTCCAGCCTCCGCCCGAGCTCCTACGCTGCAGCCCCGCGGTGTGCCGCGCGCCCGCGTCCGCGTACGCATCTTCTCGGACGAGCTCGCCCGCCTCCGGAAACCGCAGCCGCCCGATGTTGCCTTGCCCGATGAGCTCATCCTCCACGCTCGCGCTTGTGAGACGGACGCCTCTGCCTCGCCCTCGCCACGCGGGTCCGGCCCCGCATCTCTGGCCGGTTTATGCACGCCTCCGATGTTGCCCTTGTCGCGGCCGCCTGCACGCTCCCGTGCCTGTCCACATCCAAGCCGGCCTCCGCTGGCCGGCTCCGAATCCCTCAGCGGCTCGCCGCCTCCCGCCACCTCGCGCCTCGCAGGGTCCGGATGCTCCAGTGCCCGCCTACATCGACTCACCTCCAACACGTCTCCGCGGACGCCATGGCCAGCTGCGCCCTCGCCATCCGGCTGGCCATGCTCGGCTCCGGCCGCCTCCACTGCGCCGGCACGCCCCGGCTGCGCCTCGTGCTGACCACGCCCGCATACTCCGCGCGGTCGCCAGCTCCGGCTCCGTGCCCAGCTGCCTCTGTCCGCACGCTGGTCGGCTCCAGCACCCCCGCGACCACACGCCGGCTCCCGCGCTGGCCGGCTTCCAGACCTCCGCCCGCTGCGCGTCCGCCCGCGTGGCTCCACACTGCCGGCCGCGCCTGCACACTGCATCTAGCTTCGCCGCTCTGCTTGCCGCGACTGGCCGGCCGCCTCCGTTTGGCTCCCTGGACGGCTGGTCGATTGCAACAATCCTTCTATGCCTAAGAGCCACTCGGCTAGATGGAGCCGGTTCCAGCTGCATTTGGCCGCAGGCCGGCTATGAGGCAGCCGGCTATCCCTGGCCTGTTCCGCTGCCAGACTACAGCACCTCTACTTCGACTACAGGAAACAGCAAAAACTATTGCCGGACGACCAGCCGGCAAAGAGCACAAGCCGACACGGAGAAGTGCACATGAACGATCTAAAGGGCTCGGACCGAAGCGAGTCGGCATAGAAATTCACCAAAAGTTTCAAACAACATAAATTTTTATATATTGAGATCTAATGACTAATTTTGTCTCTTGGGTGACTATTTTCTGCATGAACCTGCCGAGGTCATTCCGCTGGCGCCGCATGACCTCAACAGCTTCGGGGGCTAGTTGATCCCCAAGTCGACCGGCTCCTCCAGCTGGCTACCCCTTCGATCGGCTCCATCTGCAACTAGGTTTTCGGGAGCACGCCACCGCCATCCCCCACACCGTGAAGCTCGGTGGCTCGACATCATCATCGCCATCACTCCCAACTTGGAGCTCGGAAGCGCAATTGCCGCCAAGCCAGCATCTCATTCCCGGGTCCTGCGCATACGCCGACCCGGAGGACTATCACCCCGAGTCACGGACTCGGGGGCTGCCACGCCGCCAGCCGGCATCGCATTCCCGGGTCCTGCGCATACGCCGACCCGGAGGACTATCACCCCGAGTCACGGACTCGGGGGCTGCCACGCCATCAGCCGGCATCGCATTCCTGGGTCTTGCGCACACGCCGACCCGGAGGACTATCACCCCGAGTCACGGACTCAGGGCTGCCACGCCGTCAGCCGGCATCACATTCCCGGGTCCTGCGCACACACCGACCCGGAGGACTATCACCCCGAGTCACGGACTCGGGGGCTGTCACGCCGTCAGCCGGCATTGCATTCCCGGGTCCTGCGCATACGCCGTCCCGGAGGACTATCACCCCGAGTCACGGACTCGGGGGCTGCCACGCCGTCAGCCGGCATTGCATTCCCGGGTCCTGCGCATATGCCGACCCGGAGGACTCCATCACCCCGGCCAAGAGCTCGGGGGCTGCCACGCCGTCAGCCGACATTGCATTCCCGGGTCCTGCGCATACGCCGACCCAGAGGACTCCATCACCCCGGCCAAGAGCCCGGGGGCTGCCACGCCGTCAGCCGGCATCGCATTCCCGGGTCCTGCGCACACGCCGACCCGGAGGACTATCACCCCAAATCACGGACTCGGGGGCTGCCACGCCGTCAGCCGGCATTGCATTCCCGGGTCCTGCGCATACGCCGACCCGGAGGACTATCACCCCGAGTCACGGACTCGGGGGCTGAAACGCCGTCAGCCGGCATTGCATTCCCGGGTCCTGCGCATATGCCGACCCGGAGGACTCCATCACCCCGGCCAAGAGCCCGGGGGCTGCCACGCCGTCAGCCGGCATTGCATTCCCGGGTCCTGCGCATACGCCGACCCAGAGGACTCCATCACCCCGGCCAAGAGCCCGGGGGCTGCCACGCCGTCAGCCGGCATTGCATTCCCGGGTCCTGCGCACACGCCGGCCCGGAGGACTATCACCCCGAGTCACAGACTCGGGGGCTGCCACGTCGTCAGCCGGCATTGCATTCCCGTGTCCTGCGCATACGCCGACCCGGAGGACTCCATCACCCCGGCCAAGAGCCCGGGGGCTGCCGCGCCGTCAGCCGGCATTGCATTCCTGGGTCCTGCGCATACGCCGACCCGGAGGACTCCATCACCCCGGCCAAGAGGCCGGGGGCTGCCACGCCGTCAGCCGGCATTGCATTCTCGGGTCCTGCGCATACGCCGACCCGGAGGACTCCATCACCCCGGCCAAGAGGCCGGGGGCTGCCACGCCGTCAGCCGGCATTGCATTCCCGGGTCCTGCGCATACGCCGACCCGGAGGACTCCATCACCCCGGCCAAGAGCCCGGGTGCTTCCACACCGTCAGCCGGCATTGCATTCCCGGGTCCTGTGCATACGCCGACCCGGAGGACTCCATCACCCCGGCCAAGAGCTCGGGGGCTGCCACGCCGTCAGCCGGCATTGCATTCCCGGCGTATCCCGGAGGACTCCATCACCCCGGCCAAGAGCCCGGGGGCTGCCACGCCGTCAGCCGGCATTGCATTCCCGGGTCCTGCGCATACGCCGACCCGGAGGACTCCATCACCCCGGCCAAGAGCCCGGGGGCTGCCACGCCGTCAGCCGGCATTGCATTCCCGGGTCCTACGCATACGCCGACCCGGAGGACTCCATCACCCCGGCCAAGAGCCCGGGGGCTGCCACGCCGTCAGCCGGCATTGCATTCCCGGGTCCTGCGCATACGCCGACCCGGAGACTCCGTCCGGCTGCAGACTTCATCCGGCTGCAGGCTTCAACTTCGTCCGGCTACAGACTCCGTCCGGCTGCAGACTTCGTCCAGCTGCAGACTTCAACTTCGTCCCGCTGCAGACTTCGTCCCGCTGCAGGCTTCAACTTCATCCGGATGCAGACTCCGTCCGGCTGCAGACTTCGTCCGGCTGCAGGCTTCAACTTCGTTCGGCTGCAGACTCTGTCCGGTTGCAGACTCCGTCCGGTTGCAGACTCCGTCCTGCTACAGAATCCGTCCGGCTGCAGGCTTCAACTTCGTCCGGCTGCAGGCTTCGTCCGGCTGCGGACTTCAACTCCAGCTCCTACTTCAGCAGTTCATCCGCAACAACCAAGACAAGGGGAAGATCGCGAAGTCTTCCCAGCAAGCTAGCAAGACTCCACGATCTCGGGGGCTAGTGTCGGGGAAATGACCCCCGGGTATACCAAAGTCCACGACTCGACAAAAGAGCAAGAAAAGCAAACCACGAAGATCAAGCGGACAGTCGGCACGCTGCAGGCTGCCTTGAGATTGCAGGCTGCTAGCTGCCTTGAGTCTGCAGGCTGCAGGCTGCCCAGTCCGACTGCAGCCTGCAGGATGCAGGCTGCCCCGTCCGGCTACAGGCTGCAGGCTGCAGGCTGCCCGTCCGGCTGCAGGCTGCAGGCTGCAGGCTGCCCGTCCGGCTGCAGGCTGCCCTGATTAGTACTAGCTGGGCCTAATGGGCCACCCCTTTGTCCCCTGGGCATCCCCTTTATAAGGTGCACCAGGGAGCCCTTGAGAGGGAGACCCTTAGAGGAAACCCTAGATGCATATTTGGGAGGTGGAGGCTCTTCTCATCCCCACCTATCCCTTCTTCTTCCTCTAGCTAGAGAGACAAACACAGCTCAAGGAGCAACCATGTAGCCCGAGATTTATGCCATGATATACATCAGCCATGCAGGACGTAGGGGTGTTACCTCCACAAGAGGGCCCCGAACCTGGGTACATCGCGTGTGTTCTTGCCGTGCTTGTGCCCAATCCCGCCGGAGCGCCATCGCCACCTTGCCCCACAATTTTTTCCATCTCTTATGGATATGCCGTGCAAACCACCACGACAGTAAGTGATAACAAATAATTTTTGATGAGACATGCAACCAACACATTCTTGATCAAGATAGTAATGCAAATCAAAGATGTGAATGAAGAGATACAAAACAATTGTCTCTAATTGATAGCAAGAAAGCAATGAATAAACAAGTTGAATCATCCAAGCAAAACCTTTCATAAATAGTATGTCAAAGACATGAAAACAATGTGATCAACATATTTGAATAATTCACAAGGATAATAATTACATGAAAAAAGTGTTTGAGAATCAACACAAAGGAAGATGTAAGCATTAGCAAAGAGCTTCAACTTCCGACGGCTTATCTTATAGATAAAGTCAATATAAAGATTCATGTTTAATCTCGATAATGTAATATGCTCAACGTTACCCAGGGTCAATGCTAGATGTTTGCTTTTGTGGAGATAGAAGGAAAAAGGGAAAAACTGACTCAACATTAAAAGTAAAAGAAAGGCCCTTCGCACAGGGAAGCAGGGATTAGTCATGTGCTAGAGCTTTTTGGTTTTTAAAACAGAAGTAAAATGATTTTGAGGCATGCATGCTTTCGTCAACGACTTCACAACAGAGAAACTATCTCGTCCCTCATGACAAGCAAGGTTTTTTAGACTTGTGAGAGCAGCTGGTTCTTAGAAGAGCGAGTACGCTTCTCTTTCTCCTTGGTTTCACCACTGTCCAATGTTTCGGCTGATTTCTCAGATTTGCATTGCGCGGAGGAAAATTGGTGAGTTATATTTATATTTTGCTTAAGCTGCTCTCGGGTTGATTTAAGTGAAGACGTAATCAATCAACACCGGGTGAAAGGGGGGAAATGACCTCGCTTGTCACAAGTTATATCTAGCTCTCTACTGCTCACTCATGAGCTTAAAAACAGAGGCACAAAGAAGAAGTATTTTGAATTTTTAAAGGTAGCACATGACAAATTTACTAGGAATGGTAGGAAATACCATGCATAGGTAGATATGGTGGACTCAGCTGGCAAGAAAGTTTGGCTTTGGGGATTGGATGCACGAGTGAACCATACACTCATTACGAATTTTTAGGCTTAGCAAAAAAAAAGGTATTTGAAGCAAACAACTATCAATAACCGGTAACAGAACAACATAAGACATCTACCGGTCATAACCATAAAAACTCTACACCATCTCCCTTGTTGACCAAACAATTCTTTTGATGGAAAGATTAGCACTATGAATTAACAACTGTGAAAAACCACACAATTTCAAGCTTTCAACCATATTTCTTTACTAATCGATTCCACTCAAATAACCAGCAAGTTTAAGCATTCAACTTAACATCTCAAAACAATTGATAAGCATCAAGTATCCACACCATGATCTACAAAACTATGCAGGCTTTTCATTTTATTCTATCATCACACAAATAGCATTTTGTCGCGTTGACAATTCAAGCAATTTTTCAACAACTCTCCAACAAGTATAAGTGAAGAACAAGAGAGTTTAACTTAACAACTAGCAGCTCTAAACAAGATAAAAGCTAAAAGCAAGAGCTTACTAGAAAACAAACAGTAGCTAAGAATACTCAAAAAGATATAAGCGAAGCAAAGGAGTATTCAAACGAAAAAGCGGAGCGTGTCTCTCTCCCACACAAATAAAGCTAGGATCCAACAAACATATGACCAGCAAACAAACAAACAAAACTGAAAGTAAAAAGACGCTCCAAGCATAGCACATAATATGTAAAGTGATAAAAACGAAGTTCAACGAAGACGACCTTATGATAGTCGATGAAGATGAGGGGATGCCTTGGGCATCCCCAAGCTTTGACTCTTGATAGTTCTTGATATTTAGAGGGGGGTGCCATGGGGGCATCCCCAAGCTTGAGCTCTGATCCATCCTCGATTTCTTCATATTCCTCTCCTTTGGAACTTAAAAACTCCCTTCACACAAAACTTCTCATAATTTGATTAGAGGGTTAGTGCTCATAAATTAAAATGCACATGTGTTCAACTCATGACAAATTTCAAACCAACTTCATTTAACATTAGCTACTGTTTACTAAGCCTCAATGTGGCGCTCCACCCCTAGAGTATCACATATGACGATGGTAAAGAGACAAATGCAAAATAAAAGCAGAATCTGTCAAAATCTGAACAGTCTGTAAAGATCGAATTTTTCGAGGCAATTCTGCAGCTCAAATAAAAAAACTTTAAACTAACTAAAGATAGATAAAAGCATCAGTCTTGCTTTCAAAAATTATCAGAAAAATATAAAATTCTGGAGATTTTAGGATTTTCATGCAACAGGCGCACAGAATCTGTTTTTGGACAGCAACACAATACCTCGCACTTTCAATGCATTAGAGGCTAAACTTGGCACAAAAAACCAAAAGAAAAGGATACAATGAATTTGCTACAGAGGTAATAACTTCATGAATCAAGAAAAAGAAAAAGCAAACTGAAAGTAAAAGATGGGTTGCCTCCCGACAAGCGCTTTTCTTTAACGCCTTTTAGCTAGGCGCAATGCCAAATATCAAGTTTTTTCGGGATCAAATGCATCATCATTCTTATCAAATTCATGAATTGTGAAACTTGGAAAAGGACCTCCAGCAATACTATTAGTACCAACAATTGGTGGAGCAAAAGTAGTTTTACCCACTAGGGCTCCTCCCTCAAAATCCTTGGAAATTTGAGCTTCCTTCACCATCCTCAACTCCTCTTTTCCTGCAAATGATGTATTAATTTTAGTAGTATTCTTTGGCACAAATATAAATTTAGGTACTTTGGGGGCCGAAGCCTCTCACTTTTTAAATTTAGATGGAGAAAAGGGCGCTCCCGAGGTATCAATTGCTTCCCTCAATTTATTAATTCGATTAATAGCTCTTGTAGCTTCAAGGGACTTAATACTTTTAGCAATGTCTTTTAGGCACCCATCAAGCTTGTTAATACCATCAAGAATTCCCTTATCTATTTCTCTTATCATATCCACACTTGGTACATTATCTTCTATAACTTCTATCCTTCGCATGACATGCTCTAAAGTGATTTCAGTTTTATAATCATTAGTTGGTAGAATCCCCACAAGACCCTCTATAACATTAAAAGCTTCCAAAGCATTAATTCCTAGGAAGTTTCCACCTGTGATAGTATCTAGGACATACCTATACCAACTTGTAATGCCAATATAAAAGTTTCTGAGGAGAACAATGGCCAAGGGTTTTTTAACGGATCTATGACGAGCATCATTAACTCTGTACCAAGCATCTTTCAAACTCTCCCCACCTCTTTGTTTGAAGGTGAGGACTTCGGACTCGGGTGTCTCAACGGGAGGAAAAGAACTAGCCATGAAAATAAGATAAAATAACAAGACAGGAATAAAGACTACACTAATTTTTTTGGGTTTTAAAATTTTGAAACAGGAAAATAAACTAAACGAGATATAAAGCAAGCAAGACAAAAATAAAGTAAAGAGATTGAGAGTAAGAGTGTAGCGCCCCGACCCCAGAACTATACAGTGAAGCTTTGTGTAACAGACATCGCTACCCCGTATAGTAGAGAGATCAAGACTGGTGGAACAAACTGGCACATTGCATTACTCTACGACACAAAACATATAGCAACTCATATAATGAGAAGAATACAAATATTACACCTCAAAAGGATCACAGATCCAAAAATTCATCAAGCGGAAGCGGGTAGTGTTGTCTAACAACAAGAAGCAAAGATATGGCCTAAGAGGCCTACAATAAACATCACCCAAGCCAGCTTGTTCCACGGTCCCAAGCTGCCACCTGGGAACCCCAGACTAGTAGTCGACGTCAACGAAGAACCCACCTACCTGCTCGGTGTCGTCCTCCTCTGAAATACAAAATCATAGAGGCAGCAAAGAGAGACTGAGTACGACGTACTCGCAAGTTTAGTAGGGTGATATAGGCCCAATGACTGACGGAGGCTCTAAAGCTGTTTATGTATTTCTTTTGCATAAAGCTAGTTTTCATAAACCGAAACATAAAGGACACATGGCATTCGTCTACTCAGAATACTTTTCAAAAAGGGGATAAGAGAGTAACATATCATCTTCGGTTCTCGGCAAACCTACTTGTAGCCCAACCACTCATCTCCACCAAAGGCACTCCCTCGAATCACCCTCGAGGAAATGAACCTTTATCACAATGTGATTATGCAACCTTTACCTTCCATATCAATTAGGTTAATATTCTCTATGGTCTCGTATATCCGTTCCCAAGTCGTCCATAACCGTGGACACGGCTTTTCGAAAAAATTAAACCCTGCAGGGGTGTACTAATTTACCCATTGGTACCATCCGGCTCACCTAATTGGCCCTCTTCCGGGGAAGGCCAGCAAGCGGGCGCGGTTAGACCTTTACAATGCATGAGGCTTACTCAAGGACCATCAGTGTGCGGAAGGACAGGTTCAGCGCTCCCAGCGCCCTGCCCCGCGGCCACATCCTAAACACCACCATCCTCATTCCTTTTTCCACCCACACCACACACGCGCAAATGGAAATAGCAAACTAGAGGACCCTTGACAAGCCCCTCACAAATTATTCGGTCAGTAAGGCGCCCATACACCCACCAATGGCAGCACGCTCGATCTTGAGTCTAGAGACAAGAACTCGCACCTAGGGGCTAGAGTGAGGCAAAACACCATCCCCGATGGCAACTCACCCAAGCCGTCTTAGCATTTTAATTAAGCATCACAATTATCCACCATGCCCGAATCATTCCATCAACATCAACAATTATGGAATTCAATAACGGACATAACTATTATTTCAACTAAGCATTTCTAAGCATGGCTAAGCATATAACCAACAATTATATTTGTATCCGGTCAACACCTCAACACTAGGGTTCATTGGTAGGGATACATGTGATTGGCTCGGGGAAAACATGCAATCATAGGATTCTCTATATTTTGATCAAAAGAGACATTTGAATCGCATGCAATATTATGGTGGATAAATAAGTTGATAAAACATAGGATGCTAGAATGCCAAGAAGGTTAGGTTATCTCTTGCCTTGCTGCCCGGGAGTGAAGTACTGCTCGTCGGGGTAAGTAGCGGTAATCTCGACTCCGGAATCTATCGATACCCAAAAGAATACAAAGCACAAATAAATCACAAGAAACACAAGGTGCAATGCTCAATCACATGACGACATGTCAAGTTGATGCATTGATATTATCATTTAATTTATTTAACAAATTAAATGGAGTTCTAAATAATTAGCGCAATTATTTGGACACAACTCCATATTTATCTTAGAGTCCACAATATTTATTATTTACTAAATTATTAGAGAAGTGGCTCAAATATGCATGAACATGACATGAATGGGTAGGGTTCGTCATTCCGATCATTTCGGTAATTTATTTATAATTTTCGGATCACCGATGAATAAATAGCAAATTAATTAAATGATTAAATTTAATTCATTTGATCAAATTATGAATAACATCAAATAAGAATTTGTGATCATGTTGTGATAAGTGCATAATTTGATAGCATTCGACATGTTGATCACTTTGATATTTTATTCATAATTTTTGGACGATTATTTAATAAGTTATGAATTTTTCCTAATTTGGTATTATTTAACCCATTTTAGGAATTCTTAAATAACCAAAATAATATAAATCCAAAGAAGGTTACAATGACTCCAAGTGGTAGAGTTTGTTTTTCTGAACATTTGGAAATTTGATTTGTCAAATTTGAAGCAATTCTCAAATAGTTATGAATTATTTAAATTCCATTTTATTTTCCAAATTCATAGATTTTACTGTTGGGCCGGCCCACAGGTCGGCCCAGGCCGGTTCCAGGCCGGAAGGGTGGCTGAGGCGGCCGGCCTTAGAGCCGGCCCAAACCGGGGCCAGGCCGGGCTGTGACCCGAGGGAGCCGGCCTCACGGCCGGTCCAGGCCGGGCGTTAGGCCGGTCGACCACGCGTGCTTAGCAGTCAACGCCACGACCGGCGCGAGTCACAGCGGTGACCGCGGCACGGCGGCGAGCGGAGGCGACGCCGGAGGGAGAGAGGGGAGGCGAGGAGGTGACCAAACGGTCGAGGGGCTCACCCCGGGGACGGTGATGCGGACGGAGGGGCACGGGGAAGACGGGCGGCGGCGATACCGGGCGCTCACAGCGGCGAACGGCGGCGAGGTGATCGAGCTCGAACTTGTCACAGAGGGAGTCCCAACACGATTCGCTCGTTGAGGAGGTAGAGGACGGCGTGGCAGGGCTCCAGGACATCCTGCCCGGGCGTGAGGAGACGGAGACGGTCGGTGGCGGTGGCGCGGCCCTCGGCGGCTCGGTTGGCCGTGAAGAAGACCGAGACGCAGGCTCGATTTCGTGGCGCCTTGGCTTGATTCCGTGGGGCAGGGGGTAGCCCGTGACGAGGGGAACATGGAGGCGGCGTCGTCTTGAGCTCCATCGGCAAGGATCGACGGCAACCACAGAGACGGCGGTGACAGCGTTGGCTCGATCTAGCTTTCAGAGCGAGGAAGAAAGGGGAGCAGGTGAGGAGGGGGAGAGACAAGAGCACGGAAGCAGATGAGAGCAGGTGGGGGTCCTCCTTGACCACCTCAGGGCAGCAGGTCGAGCGGGGGCAGGCGTGCGGCGTCGGCATGGCGCCAGGGATGGCGCCAGTGCCATTGCCATGGTGGAGAAAAAGAAAAGGAAACTTGAGGATACCCCCCTGGCAGATTTAATTTAAATTACAAAGAAGTCCTGCAGCAACTTTTAACAATTTAAATGGGGCCTTTATACAATTTTATAAAATGTGCAAAAATTCACATAGGCTCCATTTAGCCCATAGATTCTCCCCAAAATTTGGTGGTCCAAAATAAAATGTTTTGGACTACATTTGTTCACAACTTTTAATTTAAGGTATTTTTGCCAATTCACAAATTGTCATTAATTGGAGCGTTTAAACAATTCCAAAAAATAGTGAAAATATTCATGGAGGCTCCTAATATATCAAAGAAGCTCCCCATAATTTTATTTTGAAATTATGGAAAGTTGAACTCGGTTCCAAAAATAGAATTGGGTTAAACCAAATTGAATTCTCTATTTTATTTATTTGCTTGACAAGAAAATGCCTTAGACAATTATTTATAAAATATATCCTTGAGTTTCCTGAACAATTTGGAGACTCAAGAACAATTGCTTTTACCAAATTGAGTATTGTATTTGGTTTGGAAAATTTAGGAAGGGTTTTGCTTCCCTAGTTTTTAATTTCCAAGTGTGGCTTTATTTAGAGTTAGCAATTTAAATATGAATGCCATGATGCAATGCAAAACAAAAAGCGAAACTTTGGCCCATATTTTAGGGTACTAATCTGGGGCTGTTACAATTCTACCCCCCTTACAGGAATCTCGTCCCGAGATTCTAGAGTAGGAAGAGGGAGGAAGGAACATGATAACACACATCTTCCTCGTTGCAGAGATTTGGCTAACTAACATGACATGCCAAAAAGGCGGAAAGAACAGGAGATAACTTAAGGTGGTAGACAAAATGACTCTTGCCCAAAACCATAGGTTATTGAGAGAACAAGGAACGATTTGACCAAACAAAGGTCGAGCCGAGGGTAGGACAACCGATCACTTTGTTCAGGAAATTGGTCCAAGACCAAGACAATACTTCAAACCACCAAGAGGTGTAGACCATCGAAACTTGAAGCACCGCGAGGAGAAAGGACACCTTCCGGACTCCACGCTTTTGACACACCCATGTTTCCATAAGGTTGGAATCTCGGCTCTAACGGAACTGATGGATTGACCCAACGTCCGTGTGATTGGGCAAAACCTTGATTTCACTGAGGAAGGATAGATATGGCACTGACCCACATTCAGTTGGAGAGGTAAAACCTGATATAGAGCTATTGCCACGAGGTAGGTGGAGTAGGAGGATTGACCGATAGAGATTTAGCAAAACCGTAGTGAGGTTCTCCTTGAGATACTAGGCGTCACACTCTGGCTTCGGAAATACCCTTCATTCCATACTCAAGCGAAAGTCGTACTTGTAACGCCCCGACCCCGGAATTATACAGAGAGGCTATGTAAGCAACACAACCATCAATGTATAAAACAAAGATCGAGACTTGTGGAACAGAACTGGCACAAAGCATGACTCTACGACACAAAACATTTATATAGCAACTCATATAACGAGTAGAATACAAATATTACAAGCAAAAGGATCGCAGATCCAACAATTCAACAAGCGGAAGCGAAGTAGCGTTGTCTAATACAACAAGAAGCAAATTATGGCCTAAGAGGCCTACAGATAAACATCACCCAAGCCAGCTTGTTCCACGGCCCCAAGCTGCCACCTGGGAACCCCAGACTAGTAGTCGACGTCAACGAAGAACCCACCTAGCTGCTCGGTGTCGCCCTCCTCTGAAATACAAAATCATAGAGGCAGCAAAGAGAGACTGAGTACGATGTACTCGCAAGTTTAGTAGGGCGATATAGGCCCAATGACTGACGGAGGCTCTAAAGCTGTTTATGTAGTTCTTTTGCATAAAGCTAGTTTTAAATAAACTGAAACATAAATGACACATGGCATTCGTCTACTCAGAATACTTTTCAAAGGGGTAAGAGAGTAACATTTGTCATCATTGGTTCTCATCGAACCCTTTTTGTCACCAACCACTCTCATCTCCACCAAGGCACCCCCTCGAATCACCCTCGAGGAAGTGAACCTTTAACACACGTTGATTATGCAACCTTTAGCTGCCATATCAATTAGATTAACATTATCTATGATCTTATAGTCTATTCCCAAGTTGTCCATAACCGTGGACACGGCTTTTCGAAAAGATTAACCCTGCAGGGGTGTACTATTTTACCCATTGGTACCGTCCGGCTCACCTAGTTGGCCCTCTTCCGGGGAAGGCCGGCAAGCGGGCGCGGTTGAACCTTTACCTCACGTGAGAATATCCAAGAGTCATCGGTGGCCACAGGACAGGTTCAGCGCTCCCAGCGCCCTGCCCCATCGCCACGTCCTAAAACACAAATCCTCATCAACATCATCTTTCCACTCACACGCAAATGGAAAACCGAACTAGAGGACCCTTGGATACGCCCGCACAAGTTATTCAGTTAGTAAGGCGCCCATACACCCACCAATGGCAGCACGCTCGTCTTGGTTCAAGAGGTAAAGAACTCGCACCTAGGGGCTAGAGTGAGGCAAAACACCATCCCCGATGGCAACTCACCCCGACCATCTTAGCATTTTAATTAAGCATCTCCATTATCCACCATGCCCGAATCATTCCATCATCATCAACAATTACGGAAATAATAACGGACATAAAGCATTTACCTAAGCATTGCTAAGCATAGCTAAATCTATGAATACAACAATTCTATCTTTATCTCGGCCAACACTTCAACCCTAGGTTTCATAGGTAGGGATACATGTGATTGGCTTGGGGAAGAACATGCATTCATAGGATATTCTACTATTTACCAAAAAGACATTTGAAACGCATGCAATATTATGGTGGATAAAATAAGTTTATAAAAACATAGGATGCTAGATGCCAAGAAGGTTAGGTTATCTCTTGCCTTGCTGCCCGGGCGCGTGGTATTGATCGTCGGGGTAGTTATCGGTAACCTCGACTCCGGAATCTATCGACGCCCAAAAGAAAAGCAAAGGACACATAAATCACACAACTCAAGATGCAATGCTCAATCACATGATGACATGTCAAAAATTTATGCAAGGATTCCATTATATAACTTAAAGGCACCATTAAGTGGGGAGCCAAATAGTTAGGGGAAATTATTTGGAAGCAACCCCACATTTAGCTTAGTGACCATGTTCTTCATAGATTGATGAATTATTAGTGAAATAGCTCAAAATGCATGAACATGACATGAAAAAGTTAGGGTTTGTCATTCCGATCATTTCGGTATTTTATTTTTAAAATTTTGGAGTACCGATGATTAGCTAGCAATTTAAAAGGTTATTGGGATTTAGGTCTTGTAACCAATTCTAAGTTAGCATCAAAACCCAAGGTGTGGTCATGAGTTGATACTAGCATATGTAGATAGCATTTGAAACACTGATCAAATTAGTATACCATTGGCAAGATTTAACGATAAGGATTTAAATTACAAAGTTCACAAGTTTTTCAGCCTGGTTCGGAATTCATCCGGATTGGTCCGGAATATTCCGGATGGTCCGGAATAATCCGGGCTCATTCCGAGCCAAATCCGAGGTGACCTCAAAATCTTTCGGTTGGGGTTTCGGAATTCGTCCGGAAATGTCCGGAAATTTCCGGTCGACCCGGAATCGATCCGGAATAATCCGGGTGATTCCGGACGGCTCGAATCAGGGCAGAAAACGACGGCGGCGGCGGGAACTCGCTCGACGCGAGCAAGAAGGAGAGGGAGAGGGAAAACGGGAAGGGGCCTAGGGGATACGGGGCTCACCCTGGACTCGCGTGCGTGACCGGCTAGGCAAGGGGAGGCCGGGGGCGGCCGAATCGGGCAGGCGGAGCTCGGTCGGTGGCGGATGGTGTCGAAGATGCCGGCGTTGATCCGGCAGGTCCCGGGCCGATTCCTTGGCCAGGGAGGGAGGAGGGGATGCGGCGAAGCTTGGGGTGGCTTCGGCTTGCCCCAAGGTGGCCGGAGTCGACGGCGACGCCCGGAGGACGGCGGCGGCGGCGGCGTGCGGTGAGAGGAACGGGAGCCTCTTCTCGATCCGGAAAAAGAGGAGAGGCGAGGAGGAGAGAGGAGTGCGGGGCAGGTGAGCACGGTCACGGGCTCATTAGCCCTCCATTTGCCACGGCGGCGTGCGGCATGGGCGCGGAGGAGGTGGCGGCATGGCGCCAGTGCGTCCTGTCGTCACTGTGCTTCGTCCGGAATTTTCCGGATGGGTCCGGAAAATTCCGACTGGCCCGGAATTTATCCGGAAAATTCCGGGTCATTCCGAATGGACATAACATGGCAGAAAAACTGAAATTTGACAAGGGCTCCAAAACACTTCCAGAAAATATGCAAAAATTCTGGGAGTTTCCCCACTAGGTAAACTAGCTCAACATACATTTACTTGGGCTTTTGAGCATCATGACATGGCTTACCAATAACCAAGGATAGGAACCACTTTTGGAGTTGAAGTGGAAAACACATTGGAGGCCAACCATTTGGTTCCTTTGCAAAAGAGTAAACTTGGGGAACTTGTTGGACCACAAGGTCACTTGCCAAGACAAGGGTTACACCACAGTTTGTATTTCAAGAGATAAAGGGTGTGGGGAGTTTGGCCTCCCTCATTTCATTGTTTTCCCATTTGGTGGTTTGTTAGCACAAGCAATTAAAAAGGGATGCCATGATGCAAACATATATGCAAAAAGTGGAAAAAATTCTTCGTATTTTTCATTACCAAGCTAGGGATGTTACAAATCTACCCCCCTTACAGGAATCTCGCCCCGAGATTCTAGGCTTGAGTGAAGAAGGCGGGGTATTCCTGACGAAGACTAGTTTCTCGCTCCCATGTGGCTTCTTCCTCGGAATGGTTAGACCATTGGACCTTGAGAAACTTGATGGACTTGTTGCGGGTTTTCCTCTCCGCTTCATCCAAGATGCGGATAGGATGCTCGCGGTAGGTCAAGTCCTCTTGGATGTCCAATGCCTCATGATCGACCCCACGGATGGGATCCTTGAAGCACCGGCGGAGTTGGGAGACATGGAAAACATCATGGACATCCGGGAAATTGGAGGGCAACTCAAGTTGATAGGAGAGATCTCCTCGCTTGCCTAGGATGGTGAAAGGGCCAACAAAGCGAGGTGCCAATTTGCCCTTGATTCCAAAGCGACGAACGCCTCGGAGAGGAGAGACTCGAAGATAGGCCTTGTCACCAATTTCATAGTGGACCTCTTGATGATGCTTGTCATAATAGCTTTTCTGACGGGATTGAGCGGCTTTGAGGTTTTCCCGAATAACACGGACTTTCTCCTCGGCTTCATTGATCACATCAGGACCGAAGAGTGACCTCTCCCCGGTTTCAGACCAATTGAGAGGAGTCCGGCACTTCCTCCCATATAGGACCTCGAAGGGAGCCATTTGCAAGCTGGCTTGATAGCTATTGTTGTAGGAGAACTCGGCGAGAGGGAGGTATTTTTCCCAACTCTTGCCGAAAGAGATGACACAAGCCCGAAGCATATCCTCAAGAACTTGATTCACCCTTTCAGTTTGACCATCGGTTTGAGGGTGATAGGCGGTGCTGAAGTTGAGACGGGTCCCAAGCGCCGTTTGGAAACTTTGCCAAAATTTGGACACAAATAAGCTTCCACGGTCGGAGATGATTCGCAAAGGAACCCCGTGCAAAGGAACAATCCGGGCCATATACAAGTCGGCAAGTTGGCTCGCTCGAATATCATCACGGACCGGAAGGAAATGGGCAACCTTTGACAACCGGTCGATGATGACCCAAATAGCATTGTTGCCCTTTTGTGACCTTGGAAAACCGGTGATGAAGTCCATACCAACCTCATCCCACTTCCACTCAGGAATGGCTATGGGGCGAAGGGTACCAGCTGGCCTTTGATGCTCCGCCTTCACTCGGCGACAGACGTCGCATTCAGCAACATACTCGGCGATCTCGCGCTTCATGCAAGACCACCAGAATTGAGGGCGAAGATCTTGGTACATTTTTGTGCTACCCGGGTGGATAGAGATGGGTGACTCATGAGCTTCAGAGAGGATCAACTCCCTCATATTCCCACTCTTGGGCACCACTAGGCGGTCACCAAAGTAGACCACACCATGGTCATCAACCAAGAAACAATTGGCCTTTCCATTAGCGATCTTCTCTTTGATCTCAAGGATTTCAGGATCATTTTGTTGGGCGGCCTTGATATCATCCTCGAGAGTGGATTTGATCTCAAGGTTAGCTAGAAAACCCGAAGGAACAATTTCCAGGTTCAATTTAGCGAATTCTTCGTGGAGAGCCGGTTGCGCCTTTTCAACCATCACGGTATTGCAATAGGCTTTGCGGCTCAGAGCATCCGCCACGACATTTGCCTTGCCGGGCTGATAATTGAGAGTCACATCATAGTCCTTTATCAATTCCAGCCATCTCCTCTGCCTCAAATTCAGATCCGGCTGGGTGAATAGATATTTCAGACTTTGATGGTCGGAGTAGATCTCGCAACGGTTGCCCAAGAGGTAGGGCCTCCATTGCTTCAGAGCATGCACCACGGCGGCAAGCTCCAAATCATGAGTGGGATAATTTTGCTCGTGTGGCTTGAGTTGACGGGAAGCATAAGCGACCACATGGCCCTCTTGCATCAAGACACATCCCAAGCCTTGGAGAGATGCATCGCAATAGACGACAAAGTCCTTTGCGGTATCGGGTAGGACAAGTACCGGTGTGGTGGTGAGCTTGACCTTGAGGGTTTGGAAACTCTCTTCAGCCTTGTCTGACCACACAAATGGCTTGCCTTTCTTTAGGAGTTCAGTCAATGCCTTTGCTATTTTGGAGAAGCCCTCAATAAATCGACGGTAATAACCCGCCAATCCAAGGAAGCTTCGGATATCTTTGACGGATTTGGGAGTTGGCCAATCCAGGATTGCCTGAATCTTGTCGGGTATCACCGCTACTCCGGCAGCTGACACCACATGACCGAGAAATATGAGCTCCTTCAGCCAAAACTCACATTTAGAGAACTTGGCATATAGGCGATGATCTCGAAGCTTGGTCAAAACAAGTCGGAGATGCTCAGCATGTTCGTCTTCGGTCTTGGAGTACACAAGGATGTCATCGATGTAGATGATGACGAACTTGTCGAGGTACTCGTGGAAGATGGAGTTCATCAGCCTCATGAATGTAGCCGGAGCATTCGTGAGTCCAAAGGACATGACGGTATACTCATATAGTCCATAGCGAGTAGTGAAGGCCGTCTTCGGAATATCCTCCTTTCGGATTTTTATTTGATGGTAGCCGGACCTCAAATCCATCTTGGAGAACACCGTGGCACCAGCCAGTTGGTCGAACAAGTCGGTTATTCGAGGAATTGGATACTTGTTCTTGATGGTCACCGCATTAAGAGGGCGGTAGTCAACGACCAGACGAGGAACATTTGTATCCCTCTTCTTGACAAAGATAACCGGGCAGCCCCAAGGTGAGCTACTCGGTCGGATGAATTCTTTTTCCAGCAGCTCATCAAGTTGCTTCTTCAATTCAGCTAGCTCTTCCGTTGGCATACGGTAGGGCGTCTTGGAAACTGGGGCGGTTCCCGGAACCAGCTCAATCACAAACTCCACGCTGCGATCGGGTGGCATGCCGGGCAATTCCTCCGGAAAGACATCGGGGAAATCACACACCACAGCGACTTCAGTCATATCAGGCGGGGTGATTCCTTCCAGGAAATAAAGACTGATCTCCGGTGAAAGAGGAGTGGCTGCGGAAGGAGTTGCAGAAGTTGGGGACCAATAACGCACTTCCCCATACCTTGGGTGGAACACTGTGACAGTCTTGGCAGCACAATCCAGGTTGGCCTGATATTTCACTAGCCAATCCATGCCCAGAATAACATCGATACCCTCTGACCTCAGGGCTATCAATGAGAACGGAAAAGGGACTGACCCTACGGCTATTTGGACATCGGGAGATATCCAATTTGTACGCCAACTAGAGCCCGGTGTCTTGACCACTAACGGGGGATCCATCATCACAAACGGTATTTGATGGTTGTGTGCATATGATATGGATATGAACGAATGCGAAGCTCCAGAATCAAATAACACTGAAGCTGGATAAGTATTGATTTGAAGCGTACCCATGAGAACTCCGGCTTCAACCGATCTGAAGGGGGAGATTGCGATAGTTAACAGAAGGTAGCGTCACTTATTCCTCATGACATGGCTACACTGCCACGCTCCAGAACACGAGGTAGATTGGGAGTCCCATTGGGTCACGATTACGAAGCGGAGATTGAACCAGCATGAACTCCAAACAATGAAGCACCACTGATCCCTGATTGGGAAACCCCGCTAGGATACTGAGATTTGGCAACTTCTTCTTATTTAGGAACGACTCGGTCCGGGCTTGGTGTGCACACATGGCTTAATCAGCGACCGGGAGGTAACAACCTACCAGCTCAATAATGCACATATGCATAACCAACTTGTGATTTAACCCGAGGAGACAAAGCGAACTTCACTCGCATCCATAGCGACAAAAGTCACTGATTGCGAGAGAAAACTTGCATTTCAAGGAAAAGATGCGGTCTTGGGAGTTTCGACATGAATCTAACTCGTTGACCGAAGGTGTGCACGTGAACGAATGGACGAGGCAACACAGTCAACTCAGCTCGATGATAAGATTACCAGTCATGCTAAGAGGGCCACCAAAGTCTTTGGATTTCAAAACAATATCAATTGCTAAGAATATCCGATTACCACAACGGGATCCATCCTCAACATTCTCAAGCCCGAGTAGCTCGGAGGTAGATGGATAATGAAGGGTAAGAGCATCACTTCATCAAGTTTGTCATGAGACTAATCACGACCTCTTGATATGAAAGAGTGTGAGACTCCAAGGCGGAACGGAACAAGAACTAGACAAGCTCTTACTCCGCGAATCACAAAACTTTGACCTTTTTCCAGGAAATGGAAGAGGTACCGGAGTTTGTTTCTCCTGACATCCCGAAGGGGAATGCCTCGTCGAACCACAAGGGTAACATGCATCAGAACACCCCAACGCACGATAAAACTTGACTGTCCGTAGACAGATAAAGGACGGACGACAGATTTAGATTAAGGAACGGCTAACAACAATTGCAAGCTATTGCAGAAGCCCTTGCAGCACTCTTCCGGCAACTAGTGCCGAAAGGGTTTCAGGAACGGGTGTTACCGGAGGGATCACAATTCCTGATGGAAAAACTCGCTAAGAGCAATCATTGTCGAGGAAACCAATTACGGCTGCAACCTCGAGCTTGAAGACTAACTTCAATGTCTGCCAACCTGATGTAGGGTTTAACCATTAGCACCAGGGTTCAATGGAAGAGATCTTGGGTTAAAGATCAGCTTCATGCACTGGGACCCACAATAGCATAATGCTCACAAGGGTGGCAACCCTCATGAATCATTACACCTGAGCCCTAGCACAATCCGGGACCTTCGGTTCAAGATCTTGGCTAACGCAAAGGAATGTCTTGACGATCCACAATACTTCTTCTCTTCAGAAATTAGAATTTGCAGACAAGCAAAGTTGACCAGCAACTAAAGGTAGAACCCGACCCCGTGATCCTAAAGATTTAGAACTTTGCCGACGATCAGAAGAACCGTTAAAATCAAATAGAGGTAAGATGGCACCGAGATCAGAGTGAATTGGGTAAGGAGTAAAAAGAATCCTATGAGGGTTTTCACAACTCATTTTTAGGTTAAAAATAATTTTCCACTAGACTCGACACCGACCAATAGAAAGGGTTTCCTACAGGCAGTCCTGCTCTGATACCAACTTGTAGCGCCCCGACCCCAGAACTATACAGTGAAGCTTTGTGCAACAGACATCGCTACCCCGTATAGTAGAGAGATCAAGACTGGTGGAACAAACTGGCACATTGCATGACTCTACGACACAAAACATATAGCAACTCATATAACGAGAAGAATACAAATATTACACCTCAAAAGGATCACAGATCCAATAATTCATCAAGCGGAAGCGGGTAGTGTTGTCTAACAACAAGAAGCAAAGATATGGCCTAAGAGGCCTACAATAAACATCACCCAAGCCAGCTTGTTCCACGGTCCCAAGCTGCCACCTGGGAACCCCAGACTAGTAGTCGACGTCAACGAAGAACCCACCTACCTGCTCGGTATCGTCCTCCTCTGAAATACAAAATCATAGAGGCAGCAAAGAGATACTGAGTATGACGTACTCGCAAGTTTAGTAGGGCGATATATGCCCAATGACTGACGGAGGCTCTAAAGCTGTTTATGTATTTCTTTTGCATAAAGCTAGTTTTCATAAACCGAAACATAAAGGACACATGGCATTCGTCTACTCAGAATACTTTTCAAAAAGGGGATAAGAGAGTAACATATCATCTTCGGTTCTCGGCGAACCTACTTGTAGCCCAACCACTCATCTCCACCAAAGGCACTCCCTCGAATCACCCTCGAGGAAATGAACCTTTATCACAATGTGATTATGCAACCTTTAGCTGCCATATCAATTAGGTTAATATTCTCTATGGTCTCGTATATCCGTTCCCAAGTCATCCTTAACCGCGGACACGGCTTTTCGAAAATATTAAACCCTGCAGGGGTGTACTAATTTACCCATTGGTACCGTCCGGCTCACCTAATTGGCCCTCTTCCGGGGAAGGCCGACAAGCGGGCGCGGTTAGACCTTTACAATGCATGAGGCTTACTCAAGGACCATCAGTGTGCGGAAGGACAGGTTCAGCGCTCCCAGCGCCCTGCCCCGCGGCCACATCCTAAACACCACCATCCTCGTTCCTTTTTCCACCCACACCACACACGCGCAAATGGAAATAGCAAACTAGAGGACCCTTGACAAGCCCCTCACAAATTATTCGGTCAGTAAGGCGCGCATACACCCACCAATGGCAGCACGCTCGATCTTGAGTCTAGAGACAAGAACTCGCACCTAGGGGCTAGAGTGAGGCAAAACACCATCCCCGATGGCAACTCACCCAAGCCGTCTTAGCATTTTAATTAAGCATCACAATTATCCACCATGCCCGAATCATTCCATCAACATAACAATTATGGAATTCAATAACGGACATAACTATTATTTCAACTAAGCATTTCTAAGCATGGCTAAGCATATAACCAACAATTATATTTGTATCCGGCCAACACCTCAACACTAGGGTTCATAGGTAGGGATACATGTGATTGGCTCGGGGAAAACATGCAATCATATGATTCTCTATATTTTGATCAAAAGAGACATTTGAATCGCATGCAATATTATGGTGGATAAAATAAGTTGATAAAACATAGGATGCTAGAATGCCAAGAAGGTTAGGTTATCTCTTGCCTTGCTGACCGGGAGTGAAGTACTGCTCGTCGGGGTAAGTAGCGGTAATCTCGACTCCGGAATCTATCGATACCCAAAAGAATACAAAGCACAAATAAATCACAAGAAACACAAGGTGCAATGCTCAATCACATGATGACATGTCAAGTTGATGCATTGATATTATCATTTAATTTATTTAACAAATTAAATGGAGTTCCAAATAATTAGCGCAATTATTTGGACACAACTCCATATTTATCTTAGAGTCCACAATATTTATAATTTACTAAATTATTAGAGAAGTGGCTCAAATATGCATGAACATGACATGAATGGGTAGGGTTCGTCATTCCGATCATTTCGGTAATTTATTTATAATTTTCGGATCACCGATGAATAAATAGCAAATTAATTAAATGATTAAATTTAATTCATTTGATCAAATTATGAATAACATCAAATAATAATTTGTGATCATGGTGTGATAAGTGCATAATTTGATAGCATTTGACATGTTGATCACTTTGATATTTTATTCATAATTTTTGGACGATTATTTAATAAGTTATGAATTTTTCCTAATTTGGTATTATTTAACCCATTTTAGGAATTCTTAAATAACCAAAATAATATAAATCCAAAGAAGGTTACAATGACTCCAAGTGGTAGAGTTTGTTTTTCTGAAAATTTGGAAATTTGATTTGTCGAATTTGAAGCAATTCTCAAATAGTTATGAATTATTTAAATTCCATTTTATTTTCCAAATTCACAGATTTTACTGTTGGGCCGGCCCACAGGTCGGCCCAGGCCGGTTCCAGGCCGGAAGGTTGGCTGAGGTGGCCGGCCTTAGAGCCGGCCCAAACCGGGGCCAAGCCGGGCTGTGACCCGAGGGAGCCGGCCTCACGGCCGGTCCAGGCCGGGCGTTAGGCCGGTCGACCACGCGTGCTTGGCAGTCAACGCCATGACCGGCGCGAGTCACAGCGGTGACCGCGGCACGGCGGCGAGCGGAGGCGACGCTGGAGGGAGAGAGGGGAGGCGAGGAGGTGACCAAATGGTCGAGGGGCTCACCCCGGGGACGGTGATGCGGACGGAGGGGCACGGGGAAGACGGGCGGCGGCGATACCGGGCGCTCACAGCGGCGGACGGCGGCGAGGTGACCGAGCTCGAACTCGTCACAGAGGGAGTCCCAGCACGATTTGCTCATTGAGGAGGTAGAGGACGGCGCGGCAGGGCTCCAGGACATCCTGCCCGGGCGTGGGGAGGCCGGAGACGGTCGGTGGCGGTGGCGCGGTCCTCGGCGGCTCGGTTGGCCGCGAAGAAGACCGAGTCGCAGGCTCGATTTCGTGGCGCCTTGGCTCGATTCCGTGGGGCAGGGGGTAGCCCGTGATGAGGGGAACATGGAGGCGGCATCGTCTTGAGCTCCATCGGCAAGGATCGACAGCGACCACAGAGACGGTGGTGACAGCGTCGGCTCGATCTAGCTTTGAGAGCGAGGAAGAAAGGGGAGCAGGTGAGGAGGGGGAGAGACAAGAGCAAGGAAGCAGATGAGAGCAGGTGGGGGTCCTCCTTGACCACCTCAGGGCAGCAGGTCGAGCGGGGGCAGGCATGCGGCGTCGGCATGGCGCCAGGGATGGCGCCAGTGCCATTGCCATGGTGGAGAAAAAGAAGAGGAAACTTGAGGATACCCCCCTGGCAGATTTAATTTAAATTACAAAGAAGTCCTGCAGCAACTTTTAACAATTTAAATGGGGCCTTTATACAATTTTATAAAATGTGCAAAAATTCACATAGGCTCCATTTAACCCTTAGATTCTCCCCAAAATTTGGTGGTCCAAAATAAAATGTTTTGGACTACATTTGTTCACAACTTTTAATTTAAGGTATTTTTGCCAATTCACAAATTGTCATTAATTGGAGCGTTTAAACAATTCCGAAAATAGTGAAAATATTCGTGGAGGCTCCTAATATATCAAAGAAGCTCCCCATAATTTTATTTTGAAATTATGGAAAGTTGAACTCGGTTCCAAAAATAGAATTGGGTTAAACCAAATTGAATTCTCTATTTTATTTATTTGCTTGACAAGAAAATGCCTTAGACAATTATTTATAAAATATATCCTTGAGTTTCCTGAACAATTTGGAGACTCAAGAACAATTGGTTTTACCAAATTGAGTATTGTATTTGGTTTGGAAAATTTAGGAAGGGTTTTGCTTCTCTAGTTTTTAATTTCCAAGTGTGGCTTTATTTAGAGTTAGCAATTTAAATATGAATGCCATGATGCAATGCAAAACAAAAAGCGAAAATCTGGCCCATATTTTAGGGTACTAATCTGGGGCTGTTACAATGAGACTCCCCTTGCTGTAGCTCCAAAGTCCCCGGCAACGGCGCCTGAAAACTGCTTGATGGTGGATATTGATAAGTTGGGTGGTGCCCCAAGCGAAGGCGGAATTGTAGCTAGTAGCAGTTTTCCCTCGTTTAACGAACCGAGGTTTATCGAACCAGTTGGACTTTGAAATCAACAACGAGGTGAATGTTGAAGATCTCTGGCGCTTAACCTTCAACAGACGTGGACCTGCACACACTCAACCAAAATACTTTGCCCCCAACGGCGGAAAGGTTGTCAATCTTTCCGGTCTCGCAGAAAACAAAGCGGTTAATTGTATGATGAAATAGATAAAATATGAAAACTGACCAGAGGAATAATAATAAATAAAAACAAGTAAATGAGGTTGAAAACAATGTAAAAAGATGGACCGGGGGCCATGGGTTCACTAGTGGAGTCTCTCAAGTAAATAAAATATCCATGTGATGGGTGAACGAATTACAGCTAGGCAATTGACAAGATCATGACACAAACCCAATTTAGCTATGACAAAAAGGACATGATAATATTTATGGAGGCATCACGACAAGGAACAAAGACCGTTGAGTCCAACTACGTCTTTGTCTAAAAAGTCCACAGTGGGATCGCTATCCAGCCTGTCACCCAACGGTATTAAGTTGCAAGCAACAGACAATTGCATTAAGTAAAGTGCATGAAGTAAGCAATACTAATATCAAAAGAGACATTAACACCGATGTTTTACCCTTAGTAGCAACAGCACACCCTCGCCCTTAGACGTTTCTGTCACTTCTGACCAGGAACAAAAGGGGGCATGAACCCACTATCTAGCATAAATACCCTCTCTTGGAGATACACACAATCACTTGGCCAAAGTAACTACGCACATCGGAGAGAATGCAAGAACATAAATTACTCATATAAGAATCATGCACAATCTGAACATAACTTCATAATCCATCGGATCCCAGCAAACACATCACATAGCATTACAATAATCGATCTTGATCATGTTAGGCAGCTCACAAGATCATAAGACATGAAGCACAAGAGAGAGAGACTACCAACTAGCTACTGTCATGGACCCGTAGTCCAAGGTGAGACTACTCACAAATCATTCCGGAGGAAGGCATGGCGATGAATAGCCCTCCGGGATCGATCTCCCCTCCGGCAGAGTGCCGGGATCAGCTTCAGATTGGACCCCGAACTAGGGTTTTCGGTGACGGAGCGTCGGGGTCGAGTTTCTGGAAAATAATGGCCGCCCTCTCGGTTTTAGGTCAAAATGGATTTTATAGGCGTCGGAGGGGGTCGAGACGATGCCCAGAGGGCAGGGGCGGGCCCCACCCGCGGGTCAAGGGGGGCCGCGGCCGCTACCCGCCCCTGGCCCCTGGGTGGCCCCCCAGGTCGCCCTTTGGTCCTCGTGTATTCCATCGCATAAAAAATCTCTGTAAATTTTGAGGGCAATCCGACGATATTTCCTGTTGTGACTTTTCTGAAATACAAAAATAGCAAAAACAGGAAACTGGCACTTGGCGTCCTGTCAATAGGTTAGTCCGACAAAATGCATAAAAATGATATAAATGACAATAAAAACATGTGACAATATCACAAAACTAGCATGGATCACTCAAAAATTATAGATACGTTTGAGACGTATCAGACAGCACATTTGGGCTAACTACCAACAAAGACTCTTGTCAATCTCACAACTTCATAATTTTAATCACAATGGTTCATGTTTATTAAATGCAATAGTAAGGTCTGAGAGCTATTTAACCAACTTTTCCCATAACAATCAATAACATAAGCATTTTAATTCAGATGTATCGATAACACAAAGTAGCATGATAAACATACTCGGAATAGCATAAAGCTAATAGGTAGATATGGTGGACTCACTGGAAAAACTTTTGTCGAAGGTGTTGGAAAACAAGTTTTTACTTGTTGGAATTTTTGGGCTAGCAAAAGGGAGAAAGTTGACTATCTAAATGCATGCACAAGTGTCCATAGAACTAACCAATCCATGTTAAACAAAGTAAAGTAACATTCAGCATCAAAACATGAATAAAAGATAGCTCTTGATAAAACACTTGCAAATTAATACTCATTAAAAAGCACATGAATTATGCAACTATATGTATCTTTTTAAATCAAATCAAACATCCCTTTCGCAATCTTATTATAGCATCCAATTTAATTCAACCCAAACTTCCAGTAGCTCTCTCATATATAAATTATAGTGGTGGTCTCAAAACAAAAATTAAACTAAAATAACAAGCAAACAAAAGACGCTCCAAGTTTATGTGATAAAGTGCATTGATCAAAAACAGAAGTTAGACGTGTGCAAACCGAGAGTGTGTTGGTCCAGTGGGATTATATTCACATCCCCAAGATTATGGTCTTCACCATCCTTGGATAGCTCTTGGTGCATCTCCTCTAATCCCTGTGAAAAAACTTCAAAACACCATTTCTCCCATTTCTTTTCTGTGGGGTAACATTAGTAGTGATAGACAAATGAAGTAATTGCTGCATAGAATCCTTAGAAAAAAATTCATATTAATGTCCAGAGAGTGTATAATGTTGTATGCCTACTTATAAACTTAATTGGATCAAAAATATTCAAGTTAACAGTTCAAAGAATGCATCAAACAAAATGGGACAGAATCTGTCCAGAAAATTAGCAGCAGCGAAACACATTTTTCTACCCAACTTAAACATGTCTAAAAATTCTGAAAAAATTCATTCATACATAGGATGAAAAGTTGTATTTAAAGTAAAAATATGAGCTCATTCGGAGTTACAAACTAGGAATGAAAAATTATACCGTGCACAGATTCGTGCTGGAATAAAATCTCCGAATGCAAATATCAACTTTTTCATACCAAAATAGGTAAAACTTGGCACTTTATTAATAATTCCAGAAACTAAACTAAAAACTAAGTCTCTTTTTACAGCAAGAGGACACAAAGAAAATCAAAAATAAAAACAACCGGGTTGCCTCCCGTAAAGTGCTTTCTTTATAGCCATATAGCTAGGCTTCTTACTTGATATTTATTGTGGACGAAGCTCATGAGGGAGCTTGAACTTTGATGTGTCCCTCTTCCTTGGGAAGTGTTTCATGAAAATACCAGGATCCCATGATGCTCTCAAGCAAATCAAAATAATTGTCAAGTTGAAACCTAGTAAAGAGAAAAACAAAACACAAAAGTAATAACAACGAAGTCTAACTTTCTTTCTATGCATTGGCATTTTGTATATGAATGAATCACAATAAATAGAAATTTCACAATGCATATTAACAGTAGTTACTTGCAGCATATATTTATTAGTAGCATAAAGAGGGTTCTTATTACCTCCACTTTTATAATAGTTGCAAGTAGAAGAAATAAATTCAACCATATAATCACAAGAATCATTCAACTTAGATAATATAGGCAAAGAGGATCATCAAATTTATTTTGGAATTCATTAGCATGCTTCCCTCTTTCAAGATAATTATTAAGATTAATATCAAGTTTAATATAATGGTTGCAAAAAATATTTGGAACTAAACATAATTGCAATCCATATAAGTATTTCTCAACATAAGCAAATTTCTCCTCCATGGTGTAACTAGGAGAATTTAAGAACAAAGTAGGACTCTCATGAGTAAGAGTACCATCACAAACATCAAGTATATCATTTTTATCCTCACATAAATTTGTAACAACTTCTAAACATTGAGGATTATCAATAAGCGTAGGACCATCATCTAAAGCATTATCATAAAACATGTCTAAACCATACTCCTCAGCATTTTTAAAATTGTTATCAATGATTTTCTCATTAAGCATATGTTGATAGTCCTCCTCATCATCAGAATCATAAAAGTAAAGTTTATCATCAACAAAATTTTGAGTGTTACCCTCATCCATAGGTGGTGAAGGTGGAAGTTTCCTCTCTTCATTCTCCAGTTGTTCACCATTTCCATCATCTTCTTGGTCTTCATTGTCCTCCTCTTGGAGCTGCATGGGCATCCCCAAGCTTAGGCTTTTGTCATCTTCTTCCTGCAAAATATTAGAGCTTTCTGGGGCAGCTCTCTTTCTTGTGTCAACAACATAGATATTTTCATTAAATTCAATTATGCAGAGATCAAGGAGATTGGCAATCAAAACTTTAAATTGAGAAGCTATAGGGCAAGTTTCATGTTCATCAATGAAGGTGTATAATTCATAGGCTGCCATAAAAATAACAAATTGCTCTACTTCTTCCATCCCTAAATGAGCATAATTCCATGTATGATAAGTGGCAATAACATGTTCTTTATTGGAAGGGCATTGGAATTCAAAGTGTCTAAAGTATTCAGAGCAACAAGTTTCTTCCTTATGATAATTAAGCTGCCTACTAGCAATTTCATTTAGAAGCTCTATGAAGCCTCCTAATCTTTTCCCTTCATATGATTTTCTAAATTCAGCAGCTATCATGGCGTTTTTATAACAGTTTTCCATTTTCTAATTTTTTTGGGTTTTTGATATATGGATAAAGTGAATGCAAAGCTGAAAGTAAATCTAAGAAAAACTCACAACCAAACAAGTTAAAGAGGAAAACCTCCCCAAGCTTAGATGATTGCAAGATGTAAAACAAACAAAAAGAACTGCAGAACTGAAAATAAATATCTAGTGCAAACAGGAATAAAAACTTAAGCGCTACACTCCCCGGCAACGGCGCCAGAAAAGTACTTGATAACCCCCAAGAGTAGGGGATCACTGTAGCACCTCTCAATGTGGAAGTAGGGTATCGATTCGTAGGATCAAGAAGGAAAAGTTATATATTCCCTACAACTAAAGTGTCACAAGTTTTAGTTGATTATGCACTAAACAAGTTTAAATAACAAGATGGTTGATTTAATGGATGGAAGTTTTAATGTAACAAAACAAGAATGTAAAAGTGTCCCAATCCTCTTCAATGCAAGAGGACAAGACAAATGTTTTCTCTTATAGGAACAATGGACATGGGTTCATGGGTTCACTCAATCCTGTCTCCCATCTATGGTGATTATCATGTTATAGATAAAAAGTACACACAATTTTCATGCTTTAATGGTAAACTTCTATGACGGCTACATGTCCTAAAACACATAATTGAAAGAAATAATCATTTGTGTTGCTAGGTCACCCTCGTAATGCTAGCGTGGTTTGCTGTCACTCCCACATCATACTTCTTCCTTTTTACCCCCAGATAAAGGATGTTGGGCTGTATTGTGTCACTCAATACATATGCCGTTGTCACCTCGGCCATCCCGTACCTACATACATCATACTTCTTAATGGACAATATTCTAAACACTAGTGCAATGATTCATATTTCGTGTGCATGACTACATCTCTCTCATCTACCCACACTTGGTGGTGTCAATCACCTCATGACAAGGATAAACAAGGCATTATGCATAAATCAAACCATCACATGCATCATAGAATATCTCCAAAGTATGACAAGTCATAAAAGATCCAACACAATGGTAAATGCATAACAAATATCATCTCATACCACAATATCCACCATAGGAATTACATAGATAGATCCATACTCATGCAAGGCATATCATATGGACTTCAACAATGATCATACATAGAGAGATTAGATCAATTTACCACCACAAACCCAAAGTCCAGGGTGTGGACTACTCCCCCTTCATCATGGTGACGCTGGTGGAGATGTTGGAGATGGAGACCACCCCAGCAGCGCCCAGCCGGAGTTTTCCCCCTCCAATCTGCAGCTTCAGGTCTCTGTTTCGGTGTTTCTGCATTTCGGCGGCGCTCCCCTTCGAAAGGCATCGGGAGACTATTTTTATAGTCGTTTTTAGGTCAAGACGAAGGCACGGAGATGAAAACGGACATCATCGGAGCAACGAGGGGGAGAGAGGTGCTCTCACGCGGCCAGGGAATCTGGCCATGTGGGACCCCCCAAAATCCTCCTCGGACTTCCTTTCGTGCGCTTCCTTGGCTCCTACGCTTTGTTCCTTTCAAAAAAACGATCCCCGGAAATTTTCAGGTCATTTGGACGTCGTTTGGGTCCCTGAAATAGGGTTTTCTGCCAGTGCAGGGTTAATTCCAGAAAAATAGGGAAACTGTGAAATATTCCCAAAATCAATATAAATCAATGATATAACCCTTATATGATGCAAATATGATTGAAATATAAGTAATATAATGCAAAGTTCATGTATGCATTTTACATGCATCAGCAAGTTGGTCTTTGGTTGGCACAAATGCTAGCTCAATATCTCCATGAGCAACATGATCTTGAATGAAGTGATGACGAATCTCAATGTGCTTGGTTCTTGAGTGTTGCACTGGGTTGTAAGCAATCTTGATAGCACTTTCATTGTCACACAATAGAAGCACTTTGTCACAATTGACACCGTATTCCTTTAAAGTTTGCCTCATCCATAACAATTGAGTGCATGCACTAGCGGCGGCCACATACTCGGCTTCGGCGGTGGAGAGAGATATACAATTTTGCTTCTTTGAAGACCAACTCACCAAGGACCTACCAAGAAATTGGCAAGCCCCGGAAATTGATTTCCTATCATCTTGATCACCGGCCCAATCCGAGTCCGTGTACCCACAAAGAGTGAAAGATGAATCCCTAGGGTACCACAAACCAAACCTTGGGGTATGAACCAAATATCTTAGGATTCTCTTGACCGCCAACATGTGGCTTTCCTTAGGAGCGGTTTGATACCTTGCACACATACCTACGCTCAACACAATATCGGGTCTAGATGCACAAAGATAAAGCAATGAACCAATCATGGAGCAGTCGAGCTTTTGATCCACATCTATACCCTTTGGGTTAAGTTGTAGATGGCATTTGGTATCCATAGGAGTCTTCTTATCCTTAGCATCCGCCATATCAAACCTCTTGAGCATGTCTTGAATATACTTTGCTTGACTAATGAAAGTCCCTCCTCTCAATTTCTTGATCACAAATCTAAGGAAGAACTTCAACTCACCCATCATAGACATCTCAAACCTATCGGTCATAAGCTCTGAAAATTCATCATTAAAAGCTTTGTTAGATGAGCCAAATATAATATCATCAACATATATTTGACATACGAAAAGCTCCCCTTTATCCCTCTTAGTAAAAAGAGTGGGATCAATTTGCCCAACTTCAAATCCACGGTCTAACAATAACTCTCTAAGGTGCTCATACCACACACGTGGGGCTTGTTTAAGTCCATAGAGCGCCTCATCAAGCTTGTAGACATGGTTAGGGAAGTTGAGGTACTCGAACCCCGGGGGTTGCTTAGCGAACACCAACTCTTATAAGGGACCATTAAGAAAGGCACTTTTAACATCCATTTGTTGTAATTTAAAGTTATAACGGGATGCATAGGTAAGAAGGATACGGATGGACTCAAGGCGAGCCACGGGAGCATAGGTCTCTCGAAAATCAATTCCTTCAACTTGAGAGTACCCTTGAGCTACCAATCTTGCCTCGTTCCTCACAACCATGCCATGTTCATCTTGCTTCTTCTTGAATATCCACTTTGTGCCAATAACATTGTGGACTCCTTTGGCTTCTCAACTAACTTCCATACTTTATTGCGCTTGAAATTGTTGAGCTCTTCATGCATGGCTTCCAACCAATCCGGATCTTCAAGAGCTTCACACACTTTCTCTGGTTTCACCATGGAGATGTGTGCTTGATGTTCACTAAAGTTTGCCAATTGCCTCCGGGTGGACACCTTGCCTCTCAAATCACCAATCACCTTCTCAAGAGTCTGTTCACGGATTTCCATAGTTCTTGCAACTCTAGCTTTACGACGGGCTTCGATATCTTCATTTGACCTTGGAAGAATCTCTTGATCATCTTGATCATTTGAGTCCCTGTCTTGACTGGAAAGTTGACCTTGATCATCAAAAGGCACGGCTTCAACATTTGAAGAAGATGATTGAGCAAGGTCTTGATCATGGCTAGCATCACAAATAGGTGAGTTGGGCTCTTGCGTAGCAACTTGATCAAGGGGTTGAGGGTCTTCAACTTGTTCTTGGGGTGGTGCAATAGGCTCTTCATTGGCGTGATTTTCTTGTGTAGATGAGGGCTCCACTTGAGTAGAGCATTGTCCTTCTCGATCCGCCACAAGGGTTTCCTCAATGGGGCGGAAAAATCCGACACCCATTCTTCTTATGGCTTCTTGAGGAATTTCGTCATCTACATCGGAAACATGAAATTGCGCCACTTGGGAGCCGTCATTTTCCTCGAACACCGCACTACAAGATTCTATGATACGCCGTGAGGCTTTGTCATAGATTCTATAAGTGTGGGATTCGGCACCGTAACCAACAAAGATACCCTCTAGTGATTTAGATTCAAATTTAGTTAAGCGACAACCTTTGATCAAATAGAAACACTTACAACCGAAAACACGGAAGTAGGAGATGTTAGGCTTGTTGCCGGTGAGGATCGCATACGGAGTCTTATTCAAACCTGTGCGGAAGTAGAGCCGGTTAGATGAGTGACATGCCGTGGATATAGCCTCCGCCCAAATACTCAACGGAGACTTAAACTCCGCTAACATGGACCTTGCCATACCATTTTGTTGAGGGGTATAAGTTGCGGAATATTGATGACGAATACCCTCTTCACTAAGAAATTCATTGAGGGTGTAGTTCTTGAACTCGGAGCCATTGTCACTCCTAATTGCCAATATGGGGACATTGTGTTGGTGTTGCATTTCAATGGAGAAGTCAATGAAGGTTTGTTGGGTCTCACTCTTCAACTTGAAGAAATAAACCCAAGTAAATCTTGAATAGTCATCAACAATCACCAAGCAATACTTCTTCCCACCAAGACTAGCTTCGGGAATGGCACCAAAAAGATCTACATGGAGGAGCTCCAAGATCCTCTTGGATGAAATAATAGTCTTGCTAGGATGGGGAGAATCATGCATCTTTCCTTCAACACATGCCCTACAAACATGATTTTTGGCAAAAGAGACATTTTCTTTTAGTCCGAGAATGTGGCCACCCTTGTGAAGACTTTGCAAAGTTCTCATGTTGACATGGGCCAAGCGGCGATGGCACAACCAACCCACGCCGGCCTTTCCGAAAAGTCACATCGAATTTGAAGTGGTTTTCCCCGAAAAGTCAACCACAAACAATTCATTTTCGACATACCCAATGAAAGACCTTTAGAGTCTTGCTCCACAAGAGTACCACAATATCAATATCAATAAAGACGGCAAAGCCCGTCTTAGTAAGTGCTCGAACAGAAAGTAAATTATAACCAAGGGTTTTAACAAGCATGACATTCACTAGGGTGATATCCCTAGCGACTACCACCTTGCCAAAACCCGTTACCTCGGATTTTGATCAATCCCCATAAGTGACGGTTGCATGATTTAGATTTGGTCTCATCTCCGTCATTATCTCTTTGCTTCCGGTCATATGACTTGTGCATCCACTATCAAACACCCATTTTGACCCACCGGAAGCATATTTCTACAAGAAATTATTGCTTTGATTTAGGTACCCATTTTCCAATGGGTCCTCTTTTGTTAGCAACAAGGGTCTTAGGAACCCAAATAGAACGAGCAATAGAAACATTTCTAGGACCAACAAATTTAGTATAGACATCCCCATAGTAATCAACATATAAAATATAGTGGGGGTTAGTTTCTCCCGCAAAGTCATCACTAGTGGTTTTGCTCCTTGTGGAACCACCACTAGCAATGTTCACTTTCTTTGCTTGAGGGATCTTCTTTGCTTGAGGAGCCCTTGCATCCTTCATGAAGTTCTCCTTCTTCTTTTCCTCCTCAACAAACCCAACACCAACTCTCCCTTTTTTTGAAATAACAAAAGGTCTCTTACCTAGGGAGATGGCCTTAGCAAGATTGATCTTCAACCTAGCATTTTCCTCAATAATATTTGCATGATCACAAGTAGTAGGAGTGGAGGAACTAGGCATATCAATTTTAGACGGTTGAGCTTGAAGTTGTTCATACGACTTGGTGAGGGTGTGTTCACTCTCCAAAGCCTTGTGAGCCTTCGAAAGTTTCTCTAGCTCCTCGGTTAGTCTAGAGTGACCAACACCAAGCTCGACCTTTTCTTTCTTACATGCTTTGTATTTTGCAATTGCATGGTCATGTTCTTTAATGAGTTTAGCAACAATTAAATCATTTGACTCTTCTATAGATTCTAATTGTTCCTCAAGAGAAACCTTAAGCTCATGCTCTTCCTCAAGATTATCTTTCAAGGATGCAATTTCCATAGCATCCTCTCTTTCAATCTTACCCTTAACCTCAAGCATCTCTTGAGACTCACCATATTGGCTCATGAGAGCTTCAAAATGCGTCTTGGTTTCACCTTGCAAGTTAGTTATAAAATGATCGAAGGCAACAATTTCCTCTTTAACTCTAAGACTAGTAGCATCATTCATATCATTCATAGTCTTAGGAGATGGAAAGGATGATACCTCGGTGGCATTAGCCATTAGACATCTTGCAGAGGGGTTGGAGACATTCTCATTGGGGGATTCAAAGAGGGAAGGAGATGATGAAGATGCTATGGCAATGGCGGCCACTTCACTTGTGGTTTCTTCTTCTTCCCCGAATGAGTACTCTTCTTATGCAAGCAACACAATTCTTGGGGGCTTCTGTAGCGCCCCGACCCCAGAACTATACAGTGGAACGTTGTGTAACCGGTCATGCTACACAATTGAGGGTTACTGGGTTTACCAATCCCAGGCCAAAACTCATTGGCAGGTGTGCTCGGAATGGATCATCGGCACACAACACCTCAATCATGCCATAAGCTCAGACATCGCTTCCATGTATAGTAAAGAGACCGAGACTTGTGGAACGAACTGGCACATCACAGATTCTACGACACAAAGATATCATAGTTCAACTCATATAATTGAGAAAGATAGCAAATGACACATCAGAGGTCACTGACCCATCATTACAACAAGCGGAAGCAAATTAAAGTTGTCTAACAACAAGATCCAAATTATGGCCTAAGAGGCCTACAGATAAACATCCCGTGCCAGCCTGTTCCATGACGTCCCAAGCTGCCACCTGGGAACCCCAGACTACTCGTCGAAGTCAACATAGAACCCACCTTCCAGTTCGGTGGCGTCCTCCTCTGAAACAAATAATAATCAACAAAGCAAGACTGAGTACGACGTACTCGCAAGAATTAGTAGGGCGATATAGGCCCGATGCTGACGGAGGCTTCAAAGCTATATAAGTGGTTGTTTTGCATAAAGCGAGTTTTGTTTCCTTCCGAAGACTAGGACTCAAGGCATCGTCTAATCAGAAGATTTTCATAAGGGGATAAGAGGGTAACACTTTTCTCTTCGGTTCTCGGGGAACCTACTGTATTCAGCAACTCCACTTATCTCCACCAAGGCACTCCCTCGAATCTCCCTCGAGGAAATGAACCTTTTAACACACGTTGATTATGCAACCTCTAGCTGCCATTTGATTAAAGGTTCAGGTTATCTATGATCTCATAATCTATTCCCAAGTTGTCCATAACCGCGGACACGGCTTTTCGAAAAGATTAAACCCTGCAGGGGTGTACTGTTTTTACCATTGGTACCGTCCGACCCCTTGCCTGATCATTTAGCTCTCTTCCGGGGAAAGACGGCAGGGCAGGCGCGGTTAAACCTTTACAAAGCATGAGACTATCCAAGGGTCATCGTGACGACAGGACAAGTTCAGCGCCTATTTCAACACCCTGCCCCATCGCCACTCCTATCAACACCACCATCATCACATCATCATCATCTTCACCTGCAACTCACACGCAAATGGAAAGCGCAACTAGAGGACCCTTGGATACGCCCGTACTAATTATTCGGTTAGTAAGGAGCCCATACTCCCACCTTTGGAAGCACGCTCGGTCTTGGTTCAAGAGATAAGAACTCACACCTAGGGGCCAGAACGAGACAAAACACCATCCCCGATCGCAACTCATCCCAGCCTTCTTAGCAATTAATTATCAACACAAGTCTCCACCAATGTCCGAACATTCCATTCACTTCACAATTATGGAAATAATCAACGGACAACTTAAGCATCCGACTAAGCATGGCTAAGAATATCTAAGCATGACATACAACAGATATGAACTATCTCAGGCCCCCACTTCAACCTATGGTTCATAGGAGGGGAAACAGATAATGGTTCAGGGAGCATGCAAGTGATAGGATATTCTATACACTGACCAAAACTTGTCACCAGAATCGAATGCAATAATAGTATGGTGGATAAAAATACTTGGGTAATATGAGATATGCCAAGAAGGTTAGGTTAGCTCTTGCCTTGCTGGTAGTACTGGTCGCGCTGGTTGTCAAAGTATTGTGGTGGAACCTCGACTCCAGAATCTACCGAAACACAAACAATACAAGAAAGGAATAAATAACAAGAATACAAGGTGCAATGCACAATCATGATGATATGGTCATATTATGCATTGAACTCATATTGGGCATCTCCCACAAGTTAAATGGAACCCCTAAAATAAATATTGCAATTAACGGGTTAAAACTCCATCTTTAACTTAGTGAATTAGGTGAATATCCAAAATGTCCAGTACTGAAATATGAGGTAAATATGCATGGAAATGACATTATTTGATAGATATTAACCCACTGATCGTTTTGGTACCTTGTTTGCATTTTTCCGAATAACGGTGAGGAAATAGCGATTTAAACGGTTAAACAATTTAAATCATTTTAACCAATTCGAATATGACGTCAAAGTAAAAGTTATTTGCATGCTGTGATATTAACATAGGTAGATAGCATTTGCTTTGCTGGTCATTTTGGTATATCATTTGCAATTTTTGAAGTAATATTCACCAAGTTATGATATTCCCAAAAATTGATTTAAATCTGCCATTTTAGTAATTTTTGGTAAACAGCACTAAAATTTAATTCCCCAACTCTCTCAATTGGCATAAAGTGGTAGCTCATTGTCCACTGATCATTTTGAGCTATTGAACACAATTTTGGACAAATAGAACTCAAATTATGGAATTAACAAATTCAATATTATTTCTGCCATTTTAGTATTCAGCAATTAAAGACAAATTATTTTGACCAATTAAAATAACCAATGGTACTAACAGGTAGACATTTTCTTGCTGAGCATTTTGACATATTATTTGCAATTTTTGGACAAGTGGTTCAAAAGTTATGCCAATTCAAAGTTCAAATTGATTTCTGCCAATTTTACAAATTCCAGGAATTTGGCCCGAATCGATTTGCACCGTGGGCTGGGCTAGCTCGTGAGACAGACGGGTGGGGCAGCAGCCTTGCTGGCAGGCCACGTCGGCCAGCGGCCCACCCGCAGGTTTGACTGGCGTAGGGCGGCCAGGACCGGCGCGAGCGCGCGGTCACCGACGGCGACGTCGTGGACGGATCCGTCGCTGTGCGCCGATCTAGCCCTAACGGCGGCTACCAAAACGATCTACGCGTGGAGGCGACCTAGGTGGCGGCGTTGGTGACCAAGTGGTCGCCGGAGAAGCACCGGCGGCGTGCTACGGCGGCGGTGCTAGCTCGGCCTAAACGGATCCGACGAACCAGAGGGGGAAAAACGAGGGGGAGACGTCTCCGAGGACCGTGAGCTCACCCTGAGCGTTCTGGTGGGCTTGGCGGAGGCGGAGGAGGGCTGACGTCGCCGGAATCGTGCTCGGCGGCCGGCGGCAGAGGCGGAGAAGACGAGGATGCACGCGTCGATGTAGTGCTCCAGAGCTCGATTCCTTCGGCTTGGAGGTAGAAGGCGACGGCGCGGAGCTCGTGGTGCTCTTCGATCTGCTCGGGGACGCTCCAATCAGTGGCGGCGCGGCGGCGGGCTCGAGCTAGGTCACGGGCATGGCGGCGGGCGCTAGGGTTTCCTGCAGCAGGGGAAAAAGGAGGGGGCAGGAGGAGCAAGCGGTCGAGGGGTCGTCTTATGCCTCCAGGGGGCCATGGACGCGAGGGGGCCGCGCGGGAGGCCGTGGTGGGGCGGCCATGGCGCCAGGGTTCTCCCTGTCGCCACAGTGACGATGCTGACAGGGGGGACCCACTGTCAGGGTTTTCCTCTTTTTCCAAATTCTTTAATTCCAGCAACTTTAGACATTTAATTGAGGTCCTTAAATAGTTTGGAAAATTCTGGAAAAATTCGCAGAGCCCTTATATATTATTGGGAACCTGTGATAAAAATTGCAGCCCATTTGACAACATTTTATGTGTTAACATTTTAGGATTTGCTCTCTTGTGTTTTAGGGTTTTACCCACATATTTGAATTTTGATAAAGCACTAAATTGGACAACAATTATATTTGTTGTTGCAGGAACTTCCTGGACAAATATGTTTATTTGTTTTGCAACTTTGTTCACCATTTACATCATCCATTTGGTTTCTCCATTATTGCCCCTTTATTGTCTCATGTGAAGCAAAAATGGATGAGGGATGCTATGATGCAAATGAGATGCAAAAGTGAAAATTTTACTCATATTTTCTGGGTCCAAAAGTGGGGCTGTTACAACTCTATCCCCCTTACAGGAATCTCGTCCTGAGATTCTAGGCTGGAGTGAAGAAGGCGGGGTATTCCTGACGAAGGCTAGTTTCACGTTCCCAGGTTGCTTCGTCTTCAGAATGGTTAGACCACTGGATTTTGAGGAACTTGATGGATTTATTACGAGTCTTCCTTTCCGCTTCATCCAATATGCGGACAGGATGCTCACGGTAAGTCAGATCCTCCTGGATGTCCAACGCTTCATGATTGACCCCACGAATAGGATCCTTGAAGCAACGACGGAGTTGAGAGACATGAAACACATCATGCACATCCGGAAAATTTTCTGGAAGTTCGAGTTGATAGGAGAGGTCTCCTGTAACATCCCAAATTTATAATAAGAATTTAACAAGACCCAAAATTCAGAACCAACAAAAACTTTTTGAAATACTTCACTATTGATTGTGTTTTTCTGTATATTGTTCTGTTTGACCTTGTGTGACTTGTTGTTTATGTTGTTTGACTAGTAAATATTAATCCAAGAACCCAGCCCAAGTAAAAATATACTAAACTTGGTGCTCATGTTATGACAAGAGTATATCCCATACATTTTTTTTCCAATCTTATTTTGGCCAAAGTCTATTTCAACGATGTTTGATTTCAGCAACAAATAAAATACCCTTTAGTTGGGAAGGTAAAAGTATTTTCAAAATTATGTGTTCCCAAAAATATGGAGATCTATATGTTATCTCCTATCTATTGCCAACCATGATAATTTGCATGTATATGCAACACCCATTTTATAAACTCTATTTTCCACTCCATTTGAAAATAACACTAGTGGGAAATATGTAATCCCACATATTTCCATTCTCAAACTTTTTGAAAACAATTAAATTATGAGTTGAGATATTTCTTAAACCTCATCTTGTCATAATTGAGTGTGATCATTTTTTTTAAGATAGTATTGTGAATTATGGAATTGGTGGTGTGATTAATTCTTGTGGTTTGAATTGTGTGGTCATGATTGTGGTGTGATTATTGTTGTGTTTTGATGTGAGTGTTTGCTAAATAAAATTATGAAGAAAGGAAAAGAAACAAAAATAAAAAACATTAACACATGAAATCATGGGACAAGTGCCACACCAATTTCTCTAAAATGAGAAATTAATATTTTCTTTTAAAACCGAAAATCAGTGGGGTGACATAGTGCTCACTCCCACTTTGCTCTAATATTTCTTCCCTCTTCAAATTATAGTTTCAAAATTTAAAATTTACATTTCTATTTCTCTCTTTAATTTTTACCAAATCACAAAATGTGCTATGATGCACTTGTCAATTAATTTCCATCATGGCACCAAAAATCCCAAACACCCATGCTTAATTCTCACAGCCTTTGCACACTTACTTTCTCTCTTTTTCTTTTGCCATTAATTTGCAAATAGTGCCTAATAGTGCAACATGGTGCCCTATACCCTATATTCAAAAGGCACCCCAAACTTGCTCCCTTGCTGTCCCCAACTTGTCCAGCAGCTCACCAACACTCCCCTGCACGTTCTGGACAAGGTCCCAACACCCCCATGCCCTAAACCCTAGCCCTAAGCATCCATGCCATGGACATGGCCATCACCACGGCCACTTGGCAAACCAGCACCAAACCTGAGAACCACCACGTCCTGGAGCTGCCCCTTGCTCCCTAGATGCTCCCCAAGTCGACCCCTTTGCTCCAGGCCCCTCACCCTGGCCGCATTTGCCGTTGCACTGCCGGCCGACATCGGGTCGAACAGGTTGTGTGCGTGCCCGCACCGCAGCCACCCCGGCCCGACCAGCGCGAGCCCGAGCCGCCCGACCGCCATCGCGCACGCCACACCACCCCTTGCACCCGCCAGACACGGCTCCGTGCCTCCCCAGCCCGCACGCAGCCGCCCCCGCACGCGCCCGTGCCGCCCGCGGCATGGCCGCGCTTCTCCCTTGCCGGCCACGAAACCGAGCCACTCCGCCTATAAAAGCCCACCCCCGGCTCTCCCTCAGCACACACCACCTCCACCACTCCCTCTCCCCCACCTCAACGCCCAGGAGCCGCCCGAAGAGGAGCTCGGTGCTCCACTTCAAGCAGCTCGGCCACCGAGCCGCGCCGCCGCTGCAGCCCATCTCCGGCCACGCCGCCGGTGTCCAGCTCCTGCCCAGGACCTTCTCCGTCGCCTCCAACCCTCGCCGCCACCTCTCGCCGCCGGCAGGTAGCCTCCCCGGCCACTCCCCGAGCTCCCCTCTCTCTCTCCTGTTCTCTGTCCGTCGGGAGGAAGAGGACAGCTGTGAGCCGTCGATCCCTGGATCAACGGCCACAGAGCACTCCCGCCCAGTTTTGAAAATTCTGTGAAATCTGCTAAGTGCTGGAAACAGTTTAGATTAGCTACCTTTGCATGCAATTTCTGAGAAATCTGCCTCACCAAAATTTGAAATCTTTGCATGGTTAGAAAGAACAAGTTACATAGATTCAGATGCAAGTTTTAGTTTTCAAAAATAATTAGTCTAGCTTGATGGAAACATGAGGCAAAGTAGCTATGTTCTGTCTGTTTTCAGAAACTTCTGAAAACAGATTACTGCTTAGGTTTTTGATCTGATCATATCAATTAATATAAATTTATTTAGATGTTTGTATTGGTATTTCATGTTAGTGTTGTTAGAGTACTGACATGACCAAGTGGTGTGACCTCAAAATAAAATTTTATACAGAAGATATAATCTGAGGAAATTGGCTATACAATATTTCAGCCACATGAAATAACAGAACATAGCCCTTTTCCCATGCAAATTCCTATTCAACCAGAGGCCTAAAAATAGCAAACCAAAATGTTGTAGCTAATATAACATGCCATCTTCACATAGATGCAGGCCATGATCCTTGTTGGGCATATTTCCCATTGGAAATAAAAATGACAAAGGTGTTAGTTTTAACTGAAAACTCAGAAAGGTTATATTGGTACCAACTTTGGGAGATGCTTCCCAGAGATTGGTTTAACCAAAATTATCAAACTAAAATGTTATTAAAAGTATATCAACTAGTGAACCCAATGCCACTAGTTTGAATCCATTTGATGTTGTGGTCAAGTCAGAATGAAATTATCAAATGTGCTAATTGATAAACTTAAAATAGGTAAAATTTCTCTGTCAGAATTTGATTAGAATTTGAGAACCAATAACTTGAGATCTAAGAATCTAAAAATAGCAAATGAAAATGTTCTGGAAAGCTTATGAAATTATCTAACTAACTAAAGTGGTTTCACCCCATTTAGGTTAATAAATAAATAATGATAATCAAAATGCCACAGAAGGTATAAAACCTAAACTTGTTTGTTTCTGATACTCTACTAATCCAAATGAGGTCAAACCAATTTTGTTAGATCACATTTAAGCAATACTAGTTATCCCTAAGAGGATTTAATTTTTGAATACAATTAACTTGAGTTGTAGCAAAAACAAGAAAACTAACCTTCTGGATAAAAACATTTATACAGGGAGTTTAATAACTCAAATTGAATTAAATCCAATTGGGTTGTCTTCTAAACTTCAATAGCTTTCCGTAGAATTTTAGCTCATATTTTTGTGACCAACAGAACACAAGTTATGTAATTAAACATGAAACCCTTGTTTCTGCCATAATTGTGACACATTTGAATAATGGGTAATTAAATCAAATTGAATTCAAATTGTGTGGCTTTGTGAGTGTAGTAGCTATGTGTGATGCAGGAGATTGTTATGATGCTTGATTGAGTAATTTAGAAATGGTATATATTGCTTGTCTATTTTGATGATTAGATCACCTTGTGTGCTTAATATAACTGTTTTGCTTGTTAAACTTGGTTGTCTTAAGTGAGTACTAGCTTGAGTATCTAGCAATATCTCTACCATAGCTTGGTAAGATATTTAGAATTAAAGAAAGTAATTGGTGGATTAACTTTTGTCTGAAGTATTTCCTAATTGAATAAAGATGCTTCATCACAACTTTAAACATAACTTTTTAACATGAGTAGTGTTGGTGATTGCCAAACTTGATTGTTAAATAATAATCTTCTCTCGTGATTGTTGTTTGTTAGTATTGCTTGATGTTTGTTAGAGTGTTGTACTGTATGTTGATTATGTTCTTTCCTTTTTACGACGCTAGATGCAAACGCTATCGGAGTGAACTTTGGAAAGGATTTATTGGATAAGCACCGGAGTTTATTTCTTTGATCAAGAGTATCAAGTCCAGAGACATTATGCTGGAAACAGGCAAGCTACTTCGCTGAGCTTGCATTTATATACGTCTATTTTGATTTACATGTTTTACCCATAAAGAGCATAAATGACTTAAGTGGTTTTTGCCACCAAAGCTATGATTTCGAAAACCCTTTTCCAAAATACAAGTATATTACTTCGACACCCTATATGGAAGTATTGGGTGGAAAAATTCCTTTTCAAACTATAGTATGGGAAAAAAAATTATGGTTTATTCCAAACTCCTTTTTAAAGTACCTAGTTGATGATGACATGCCGAATGGTCGGTATGGAAGTGGAGAAGTGATAAATGGTGATGTTTATGAAAAATGCACATTGTGTCCTAGTACTTACGTCGACCAGCCGATAATCTGTGCGACCACATCTACCCAAATATGGGAACGGGCGTAGTCATATAGTTTGCTCATATTAGTATGGGATACCTCATCGACGGAGATGACTCCGTTATGCATGAGGGGAGGGTCATTGCGACCTAACCCCTGACCCGGGTCTCGGCAATCTGATGGATTGAGGGATTGAAGACGCCACCTTTGGGTCGCCGGAGAAAACTACGAGTCCTCACATCTAGGTTCCTCGACGGGGGATCCTGTACTAGGTGTCGGAGGAATGATGAATTCGTAAGGGTAGGGTCCTATACTAGCATGAGCAAAGGACAGGCTATGGTCGGTAGCTCAACTTCGCATACACCTTGTATGGCGGGACGTGGCAGACACGATGAGTTACCGGATGGGTGTGGGAAAAGCGTGCTACCTCTGCAGAGGGTAAAAACTATTCGAATAGCCGAGTCCTCGGATATGGACAGTTGGGAGGCCCTACTAGGCCATGTGCAAAGTTTTACAAAGATGTGCAAAGTTTTACAAGATGTGCAAGTTTGGAAAAGGTTTGGGATTTGAAAGAGAAAATGATGTGAAGGATGTTTTATGCAACTATGCCAATGTGCTGGTATGAGTTGTTGGAAATAATTGGACCATGATGAGACATGGTCGGGAAAAGGAGGAGTTTTGGGTAAATACACAAAATGGTGATTTTCCAGGAAAAACGTTTTTAAAAAGGGACTTTTTATTTTAACAAACAGCTATTTTTTTGGGAAAAATGTTTTGAAAGAAAACTCCTTACAAAGACAGTTTTATGAAAAAAAAAAAAAAGAATCTAAAGCCTTCTTTTCGTTTTCTTTAACAAAGGCTATAGATATTTTGAAAAATATACAAGGTTTATGAAAAGTTATAAAATTTCTCTTGTTTTACTTCAACCAAAGTTATAGGGTTTTCAGACAAAGTTTTATTAAACAAAAGTCTATCATTCTCTTTTCAATAAGGATTAGAGTTTTCAAAGAAAACAAAGTTTTACTCAAACGATATATATATAAAAAGACAAAAGGGTAGTGCATGCTCTTTCGGGGGTAGTTTGCGAGTACAATTCCCATTGTACTCATAATGGTTTCGTCCCTGGCTATTGTCTTAGCCAGATTTTAAAGAAGAGCAGCTTGAAGAAGGAGACGGAACTGACGTCAATGCGAACTAGGGCGCTTCCCAGTCAGTTGCCTGTAGGGTTAAGGCGAATGACTTGGGCTCCACGTTGTTTGGTGATTTCCGCTGCAAGTACCTATTGAAGATTATGACTTCAATCAAGTAAGTATATTCCTTCGGTAATTATGGATGTTCCTTGATTACCAGTTTGATTGTGCTCAGCGACACACTGATCATGGGATCGCTGATGTAGGCACAAGGGTATTTCGGACAGCTAGTCCGGGGTCCCCACAGACTTGGTATCAGAGCAATCCTGACTGTAGGAGACCTTAGTTAGCATGGACGTTAGTTAGGAAAGCAAATACTTTTGTTAAAAAAATATATTTCTACCAAAATAATTTTTATCTAGAGAAGTCTAAAGATGGCTTCGCTCTTCTCATCTTCTCAAATATTTCAAAGTCTTACCCCTCTATTTTAAGATTTTCAAAGGCATTCTTCTATTATCTTACCTTCATTCAAAACCTACATACATACTCGACGATGAACCCAAGTGAGACCTAACTGACCAGTAGCCAGAAGGAGAAGAAAGGTTCCATCCCAAATCCTCGACATTCAACATCAAGGTGGTTGATTTGCAAATGCCAAGATCGTCAATGTCAACAAAGCAAAAGACCTTCGAAGACCTCAGCTCAACATCAACAATTCTACTCAAGTTGCAACCTCGACGACCTCAATTTCTCCAGTGGAAGACTAAGGCGATAAAATGAAGACTTCACCAGCAATGTTCGACAAAGACCCTAGGAAAACTCATGATAGGAACTTAGGTTACCCCCGACTACCACGAGTATTAGGCGTCTGTTGGTACTAGACGTACCTTTTGTGCACCTTGCTTGGGTGTAATATGCTTGTGTGTTGTTTGCAAGTTCTCCGTGTGTGTGTTGTTTTTCTTGTGTGTTCACTATCACGCCTTGTCGGCAGCACAAAGTAATCTCAAACTTCTCTTCTTTAACTCTTCCCCATAGTTGCACCTTGTTGCGGATGTAAACCCGCCAAGGGAAATCTTTCTAAAATGTTTTCCCTCTCATCTAAACCATCTCCCGTTAAAGATCTGACAGTTCCGCAAGATACCAAAGACTCCTGATCCTTAGCCAAATAGCCGGAAATTTTTGTAACCTAACTGGCAAGTCAGACAATAGACTTCATGCACCATCTGAAGCAAGTGCATCAAGATCTTGAAGGAAACTGCAATTGCACGCCAACCTCGTAAAGACAGGAGCCCCCACCTCACAAAAATTAACTTGTGAAATTACAAGGATACCACACTGACTTACCGTATCTAACTTAGGTTAACAACTGACTCAAGTCCACGATAGTACCAACTAATCTTCTAGGACCACAAACCTTGATATGAAACAAGGACATAAGGAGACTCATTTAGAATTGGTAACTAGAGGAACTCAAGGAGTGCATAAGAGTTGCTATGAAGATTCGAGCTCAGAGACCGACGGTAATGATGGGTTTCAAAGAGGATCATGTACCTACCCGCCTGACGAGCAGTTAGTAGCACCTTAATCTCTTGCGCTAGCCTTGCTAGGTTGACCCAGCTAAATTGTCCCGTGAAATGAAATCAAAGAAAAAACCTCGACTAACTCCTACCTATCACCGCAAACTCGGGAAAGATAGATGAGAACCCTAGCCTGCCGCTGATTTTCTGAAGATCATATGAAGCCTCAAGCACCAGACTCATCCAAGGGAGATCGCCACCAGCCAACCGAAGGAAACCAACTTTAAAGACCGTCAACATGAAGTTACCCCAAGAAAAAGGACGCCATCGACGTCATCTGCTGAACAACAATCCTAGTTCAACCCGGCTCAACTAATCAAAACAAGAGAGACAGAGGTACCTGTTTGGAAAACAACTGGTGTGAAGATTCTTCACTAATTTTTCTAAAGTCCATTAAGCCGTGATTTTTGAACAAAACTTACCAAATCCTAGATTAACATCTAACCCCGGTTTGTGACAGTACTAACTGGCCTTATCTAACCACAAGTTTTGACAAGAAGAGTGGTGATATAGAAAGAATCACATATAGTTGGTAGTGAGAAGATCGCCATCATCAAGGCCGAAGTCGATCAACACTGGAGACCATCTGCGCAGAATTGAACCAGGAAGCTAGCGCCATCAACGTTAGCTATCGAGCAATCATCCTTTTCAACTGGCCTCGACCAATCACACCGAAGGACGATTCAAGAAAGCACGAACATCGACCGCTGACATGAAGCTCTTTCTCTAACTTTTTAAGGTTAACTGAGAACGCGACCCTTGCACCCTCGTAAAACAGCAAACCAAACCACCTACTCAGGATACTCAAACTGACTTTTAGATTCCTCTGGAGGCTCGATAATCTAGACTGTACTTCTTACCAACGCTTCATGAAGCTCAAGAACCAAGGAAGTCAGCAATGAAGTTCCTCCTTTACTCAGCTGAAGAAGGACAAGCCTGAAGACCAATAACCAATGGAATACCCAGAAGAATCAAATGACGTAAGCACCTGCTGTGGACAACATCAACCATTAAGCAAGTCCAGATGAATTTAGACGTTTATAACATCCCTTTTCTAACTAGAAACCGGAGAGAGTCAAATACGCAAACTCGGCGCATCCTGAAAACCATGCGTCTCTTCCTGCAACCCTCGTAAGGCGACAATATTAAGAAGTGATATCTGCACCAACCCCAAGCACTAAGGAGTGACAACCGAGACGAAGATCGTCAAGAAGAACAAAGCCTCCGAGTCAACTCCAGCTGCAAACTTCAGCAAGACCGATTAAAAACCCCTTTTTAAGGGGGGAAGACCTGCAATAGGTATACAAGAACGCGGTAATGATTAGTTCCTTGCGCCTTTGCCTCGTAGCAACTGGAACCAGCTAACCAAGACTATCCATCAGCATCGATTGTCAAGTCAACCCTATCATCCAGGATCTGAACCCATCAGAGAAAATTATCGGCAAGGAACGACCTTGCAACATCCATTTGTCAATAGCTCACCTGGTGATCTCACCGAAGAAGCAACGACCTCGAAAGTATAGCCAGCCCAAAACTCGTGCCCTCGTACTCCCTGTACCCCGGAAAATCTCGGGACGAGATTTATTTTAAGGGGGGAAGGATTTGTAACATCCCAAATTTATAATAAGAATTAACAAGACCCAAAATTCAGAACCAACAAAAACTTTTTGAAATACTTCACTATTGATTGTGTTTTTCTGTATATTGTTCTGTTTGACCTTGTGTGACTTGTTGTTTATGTTGTTTGACTAGTAAATATTAATCCAAGAACCCAGCCCAAGTAAAAATATACTAAACTTGGTGCTCATGTTATGACAAGAGTATATCCCATACATTTTTTTCCAATCTTATTTTGGCCAAAGTCTATTTCAACGATGTTTGATTTCAGCAACAAATAAAATACCCTTTAGTTGGGAAGGTAAAAGTATTTTCAAAATTATGTGTTCCCAAAAATATGGAGATCTATATGTTATCTCCTATCTATTGCCAACCATGATAATTTGCATGTATATGCAACACCCATTTATAAACTCTATTTTCCACTCCATTTGAAAATAACACTAGTGGGAAATATGTAATCCCACATATTTCCATTCTCAAACTTTTTGAAAACAATTAAATTATGAGTTGAGATATTTCTTAAACCTCATCTTGTCATAATTGAGTGTGATCATTTTTTTTAAGATAGTATTGTGAATTATGGAATTGGTGGTGTGATTAATTCTTGTGGTTTGAATTGTGTGGTCATGATTGTGGTGTGATTATTGTTGTGTTTTGATGTGAGTGTTTGCTAAATAAAATTATGAAGAAAGGAAAAGAAACAAAAATAAAAAACATTAACACATGAAATCATGGGACAAGTGCCACACCAATTTCTCTAAAATGAGAAATTAATATTTTCTTTTAAAACCGAAAATCAGTGGGGTGACATAGTGCTCACTCCCACTTTGCTCTAATATTTCTTCCCTCTTCAAATTATAGTTTCAAAATTTAAAATTTACATTTCTATTTCTCTCTTTAATTTTTACCAAATCACAAAATGTGCTATGATGCACTTGTCAATTAATTTCCATCATGGCACCAAAAATCCCAAACACCCATGCTTAATTCTCACAGCCTTTGCACACTTACTTTCTCTCTTTTTCTTTTGCCATTAATTTGCAAATAGTGCCTAATAGTGCAACATGGTGCCCTATACCCTATATTCAAAAGGCACCCCAAACTTGCTCCCTTGCTGTCCCCAACTTGTCCAGCAGCTCACCAACACTCCCCTGCACGTTCTGGACAAGGTCCCAACACCCCCATGCCTAAACCCTAGCCCTAAGCATCCATGCCATGGACATGGCCATCACCACGGCCACTTGGCAAACCAGCACCAACCTGAGAACCACCACGTCCTGGAGCTGCCCCTTGCTCCCTAGATGCTCCCCAAGTCGACCCCTTTGCTCCAGGCCCCTCACCCTGGCCGCATTTTGCCGTTGCACTGCCGGCCGACATCGGTCGAACAGGTTGTGTGCGTGCCCGCACCGCAGCCACCCCGGCCCGACCAGCGCGAGCCCGAGCCGCCCGACGCCATCGCGCACGCCACACCACCCCTTGCACCCGCCAGACACGGCTCCGTGCCTCCCCAGCCCGCACGCAGCCGCCCCCGCACGCGCCCGTGCCGCCCGCGGCATGGCCGCGCTTCTCCCTTGCCGGCCACGAAACCGAGCCACTCCGCCTATAAAAGCCCACCCCCGGCTCTCCCTCAGCACACACCACCTCCACCACTCCCTCTCCCCCACCTCAACGCCCAGGAGCCGCCCGAAGAGGAGCTCGGTGCTCCACTTCAAGCAGCTCGGCCACCGAGCCGCGCCGCCGCTGCAGCCCATCTCCGCCACGCCGCCGGTGTCCAGCTCCTGCCCAGGACCTTCTCCGTCGCCTCCAACCCTCGCCGCCACCTCTCGCCGCCGGCAGGTAGCCTCCCCGGCCACTCCCCGAGCTCCCCTCTCTCTCTCCTGTTCTCTGTCCGTCGGGAGGAAGAGGACAGCTGTGAGCCGTCGATCCCTGGATCAACGGCCACAGAGCACTCCCGCCCAGTTTTGAAAATTCTGTGAAATCTGCTAAGTGCTGGAAACAGTTTAGATTAGCTACCTTTGCATGCAATTTCTGAGAAATCTGCCTCACCAAAATTTGAAATCTTTGCATGGTTAGAAAGAACAAGTTACATAGATCAGATGCAAGTTTTAGTTTTCAAAAATAATTAGTCTAGCTTGATGGAAACATGAGGCAAAGTAGCTATGTTCTGTCTGTTTTCAGAAACTTCTGAAAACAGATTACTGCTTAGGTTTTGATCTGATCATATCAATTAATATAAATTTATTTAGATGTTTGTATTGGTATTTCATGTTAGTGTTGTTAGAGTACTGACATGACCAGTGGTGTGACCTCAAAATAAAATCTTATACAGAAGATATAATCTGAGGAAATTGGCTATACAATATTTCAGCCACATGAAATAACAGAACATAGCCTTTTCCCATGCAAATTCCTATTCAACCAGAGGCCTAAAATAGCAAACAAAATGTTGTAGCTAATATAACATGCCATCTTCACATAGATGCAGGCCATGATCCTTGTTGGGCATATTTCCCATTGGAAATAAAAATGACAAAGGTGTTAGTTTTAACTGAAAACTCAGAAAGGTTATATTGGTACCAACTTTGGGAGATGCTTCCCAGAGATTGGTTTAACCAAAATTATCAAACTAAAATGTTATTAAAAGTATATCAACTAGTGAACCCAATGCCACTAGTTGAATCCATTTGATGTTGTGGTCAAGTCAGAATGAAATTATCAAATGTGCTTAATTGATAAACTTAAAATAGGTAAAATTTCTCTGTCAGAAATTTGATTAGAATTTGAGAACCAATAACTTGAGATCTAAGAATCTAAAAATAGCAAATGAAATGTTCTGGAAGCTTATGAAATTATCTAACTAACTAAAGTGGTTCACCCCATTTAGGTTAATAAATAAATAATGATAATCAAAATGCCACAGAAGGTATAAAACCTAAACTTGTTTGTTTCTGATACTCTACTAATCCAAATGAGGTCAAACCAATTTTGTTAGATCACATTTAAGCAATACTAGTTATCCTAAAGGATTTAATTTTTGAATACAATTAACTTGAGTTGTAGCAAAAACAAGAAAAACTAACCTTCTGGATAAAAACATTTATACAGGGAGTTTAATAAACTCAAATTGAATTAAATCCAATTGGGTTGTCTTCTAAACTTCAATAGCTTTCCGTAGAATTTTAGTTCATATTTTTGTGACCAACAGAACACAAGTTATGTAATTAAACATGAAACCCTTGTTTCTGCCATAATTGTGACACTTTGAATAATGGGTAATTAAATCAAATTGATTCAAATGTGTGCTTTGTGAGTGTAGTAGCTATGTGTGATGCTTGAGTTGTTATGATGCTTGATTGAGTAATTTAGAAATGGTATATTGCTTGTCTATTTTGATGATTAGATCACCTTGTGTGCCTAATATAATGTTTGTTTGCTTGTTAAACTTGGTTGTCTTAAGTGAGTATCTAGCAATATCTCTACCATAGCTTGGTAAGATATTTAGAATTAAGAAAGTATTGGTGATTAACTTTTGTCTGAAGTATTTCCTAATTGAATAAAGATGCTTCATCACAACTTAACATAACTTTTTAACATGAGTAGTGTTGGGATTGCCAAACTTGATTGTTAAACTAATAATCTTCTCTCGTGATTGTTGTTTGTTAGTATTGCTTGATTGTTGTTAGAGTGTTGTTACTGTCTGTTGCTTATGTTCTTTCCTTTTACGACGCTAGATGCAAACCGCTATCGAGTGAACTTTGGAAAGATTTATTGGATAAGCACCGGAGTTTATTTCTTTGATCAAGAGTATCAAGTCCAGAGACATTATGCTGGAACAGGCAAGCTACTTCGCTGAGCTTGCATT